>OZ022251.1:14710735-14733235 GCA_963978915.1 Caenorhabditis parvicauda | reverse complement strand
GGCAGCGTTGGCTTTGAAGTCGGGTTTGGTTGTTGTGGAGCTGCCGGAGAGGCGGGTTTCGATCTGAAATTATTGGACATAATTATATTCGCATGATGCTTCAGAACAAATCGATAATAGTTCTGGAAGAGATGATGATTGCAGAATACCACTACTGCTTGCTTCCAGGATGGATCCAGTTCTCTGACCGTCCGACGTCTCTCTCTCTCTCTCTTTTCTCCAACCACCCTCGCCTCTCCTTCTTTCTTACTGTCTCTATCCGGCTAGAGACGCAGAAACCTACCTACTTCGATGGTTTCCCCATATGAAATCATTAGTTTTCTCTCCTTCTTACTCTAACCACCCTCACCTCTCCTCCTTCTCTCTACTCTCTTATACTGTGTCTAATCGGCTAGAGACGCAGAAACCAACATACTTTCATGGTTTACCTTATAAAACCATCACTTTTCTCTCTTATTCTTCTACTTTCACTCAAATCTCCCTCATCTCTCACACACTTTTTCACAACCTTGCGGACCCGCATAAACTACTCAAATTCAATAATTTCAACATGTAAAACGGTGAATCTCCTCGTTTTTCCAAATTCAACTCACCTGACTCTTCAAAGAAGCATTGCCAATCTGTGATACGACTCCATTGACTTCAGAAGTTGAAAACAATCGGTTCTCCACAAAGTTGGACGTCGTCGCAGTACTTTTCACTTCCGCTGCATTACCATCATTCGTTCCATTTGCATACGCATAGAAAGTGTCCGTCTGAAAATTAGCCAAGTGGGCGTGGTCAGAGTGGGGTGGAGCCAACCTTTGCCGCGGCTGTTGGTACATCATCCAGATAGCCGTTCGCCAGTGTTTTTTGGAGTTCCAGCTGGGTGTCGATCAGTGTTACCAAGAGCACTCGGAGTTTTGTGGATAGCTGGAAAAAGGTTCTTTAGTGACCCTAAGGTTTTATAGGATCACTAAAGATAAGATTCTCAACCGACTCAAAACTTTAGTGACCCTAAGGTTCTTTACTGACCCTAAGGTTCTTTAGTGACCCTAAGGTTCTTTAGTGACCCTAAGGTTCTTTAGTGACCCTAAGGTTCTTTAGTGAGCCTAAGGTTTTTTAGTGAGCCTAAGGTTCTTTAGTAACCCTAAGGTTCTTTAGTGACCCTAAGGTTCTTTAGTGACCCTAAGGTTCTTTAGTGACCCTAAGGTTCTTTAGTGAGCCTAAGTTTCATTAGTGACCCTAAGGTTCTTTAGTGACCCTAAGGCTCTTCAGTGAGCCTAAAGTTCATTACGGACTCCAAGGTGTTTCACTCAGGTTTTCAACAGTCCGGTCCTCAAACACCATAAACATACAGTCCCCATAAAAATATAAACTTTGAGTAACTTTTTCTACGATTGATTAAAACTCACCGATTTCTCGTTTAATTTTGTGAAGAAACATGAATCTTTGAAAAGATGAACAACTTCGAACATCAAAACTTTTTCCATCGTTTCTACAGCTAGTTGTGCTTCTTCGAGTTCTCTGAAATTGAGAATGAGAGAGAGAAATAAAGAGAGAGAGAGAGAGAGAGAGAGAGAGAGAGAGAGAGAGATAGGGAGAAAGATAGATACATAGATCAAGAGAGAGAAAGTGAGAGACTCACTTATCATCAAAATCCATCCACTTCAACTTCTTTCTGGCTTCTCTAACCTTCTCGGATCCCGAATCAACATGATTTTTGACTGCTTCACAAAAAACGTCGAGCACCAAATCGAACTTTTCACTTTTCTGAAAACACCTCGTTTTGCGGCTATTTTCAATGGAATTACCTGTAGATAGGCGATTTTCGCAGTCTCAGCCAGGATAGAAAGGTATTCTGTGTTTTTGATGCTTTGGTACTGTGTTTCACCAAGATGATCGATTTTTCCGGTTGGAAGTGGTAAATGGACTTTCTAAAGGTATTTCGTCTCTCTCTCTCTCTCTCTCTCTCTCTCTCTCTCTCTTTCTCGCTCTCTCTCTCTCGCGCTCTCTCTCTATCTTTCTCTCTCTCTCTCTCCCTTTCTCTCTCTCTCTCTCTCTCTCTCTCTCTCTCTCTCTCCAACTTACCGTCAACAACTTCTTCAGTACTTCACAGAGACTGATTGTTTTTGGTACTGCTTCAGCTTCAGTGTAGACGTCAAAGATGGAAAGAGCCAATTTTGTGGACAGATGATCATCGTCAGGATTTTTGTAGATTCCTAGAAAAATATAACAGTTGGATTTTGAAATGATTCGTTAATTTTCATCTAATCAATAAATATCTTCAGTTTAATCACTTTTGGCTACCTGACCAATCTTTATCGGCATATATCAATCAATAAATCGCTCTGGACCAATCAATAAATCAATACCGTCTCTCCCACCACTCACCATGCTCCAACTGTGCCAATGCTAGCTCCGAGTCGAAAAACGCCAATTCAAAGATGGACTTCAGAAAACACTCCATAGCCGAGGACACGAAATCTGTATGTATTTCTTCATAACGGTGGTGAAGTCGTGAGGGCAGGACTTTATAGAGGCCCGATGGTATCTGTAATGTATCGTTTCGAAGTCAATTTCAATAACTTTTGCGAATATTTCCGTTATTTTGAAAATTTGCATACAAATTCCTCATCGCTCTAGGAACGAAATACCGCTATGAAGTTCATAGGCGGTAAAGTTTTTCAGAAGAGTAGGTTTCATCTAATTCAATAACTTCTCTCATGAAAGATGGAGTTTTCGACCACTTCTCTATGAATTAATCTATTTCAAAAATTCCTCATAGGGAGAATGCATTTTTCAACCGGACTTTGGCCGAATTCCGTACTAGGAAACACTAGATTAGTTCGTGGGAACCAAAAAAATTGGTTTCTACTTGGAATCAACGTCACCATAGTTTTCCCATGACATTTTAATCTTGCCGATATTAACAAATCGAACCTGACAAGTCGGTGCTCCAAGTGAGCTCTGGAACCAGAGACTAATGGCGTACTTGAACCACCATGGTTTGTCGTTCAGTCCACGGAGAAGTTCTACTCGCGTTAACTTGTCGAAGATGACTTCTTCCTCTGAGAAGTATAACTTTTAGGTTGGGTTACAGTACCTAAAGGAGTATACGGTACTGTGTGAAGGTCACATGGATGGTGACCACCATGCAGTTTTTTTACCAGGATGAAAAAAAATACAGTATTTTGGTTGAGATACAGTATCGAGAAGTCAACTTGCTTGAGCCAGAAATATTAATATCAAAGTAGAAGTCAGATGAAATTGGCGCGAAAAAAAACCAGTTACAGTCTTCATGAGAGGTTACTGTAGGGTCAGTATAGTACTCTTTCCGTGAGATAGAGAAAAACAGACTTTTGGTGTCAGTTACAGTAATGATACTATTCAATACAGTATCCAAAATGGAAAAACAGTAGATGAATTATGTCTGTTAGATAATTTTTACAGTACCCGGAAGAGGTCAAGGGGGATACCATTGTTGGGAATAAATCAAAATATGATTACAGTATCTGGAGCATTCTTCAAGCATACTCCTGATGATGAGACAAGGCTACTGTAACTACAAAAACCCTCAAATACAGTGAATGTATAAGGGTAGTCGTTACAGTACCCGAGAGAGGTCAGAGAGAGAGATACCACTGCCAAAATTAGGTTATATTAAAGTTACAGTATCCATGGCAACTTTCAACCGATTTCGACGGCCAGAGCAGGTACTGTCAATTACAATAACTCCCAGTCGCACACAAGACGTACAAGCTACAGTAACCTACAGTAAACCTTACCTGCCAACTTTCTTCCAAGATTCCTCAGGATCGTCTTGACCGTTTCACTAATCTCACTGCCTCCAGAGAGATGGACAAAGTAAAGGTCTTTCAGGAGAAAAATGAGTTCCGGTGTTGGAACGTAGCCAGTTTCTGAATGATTAACTTCGTGTGTGGTCTAATTCCAGATTTCTGGACATTTCATACGGTAAAAGTATCAAATCATACCCATAAAATTCTCTCCTTTTCTGGTCGCCCATTTGAACGTTATCTCCTTCTGACCGTGACTTGCTAGGAGCCTGAAAACTTGATTTTTATTGAAATTAACACATTTTCGGCTTCTGATTCATTTTTGGAAAAAAACATTCGTTTTTTGTGATATCAAACCACCCAAGTGAATAACTCAATGGAAAGTGCTAAAAATCGTATTTGAATGAATCCGAAAAACTTAAAAGCTGAATCGTACCTTACTAGGGTCGTCAGGACAGTCTCCTGATAATGTTCAGGTACATCTTTCAGAAAGATTATCGGCAGAATCAGCCTGTTGAGGAGCCAGTTGCTGCTGAGAAGTTCGTCTTCGAGGATCTAAAACTTTAGAATTGTATTGTCTAGGAGTTTCAGAACATCCCCTGGATATTGATACGTTTCGCAAAAAAACAGAGTACAGTAGAAAACTTGATGATCCATCGCAGTTCATTCAAATCATGAGGTCTAGGCGTACTATATCATATTCTATCTACTACGCTCGAATAGATTCGAAAAGGAACCCTCAAACAATTTCAATGAAAAGGTAGCAAAGCTTAATTTTTGTTTTCATAATATGTCTCAGGTTAAACCTATCCTGAACAACTAGGATAGGTTTATGAGGATGATAGACAAAAAAAGAAGACTTCGAATAAAAATAGACTAGAAAAATTAGTTTCCGAAAAGAATAGATGAAAGAAACAAGGTTTCAAAAAACTTTTCAAAAATTATAGATAAAAAATGAGGTTTCAGAGAAAATATATAAATAAATTTTGGTGATGCAGTTCCGTTGCTCGTAAGCTATCTGTTTGCTGTATAGAACTACTTGGCACATCTCTTTGTATTCAGGAAACAAGCCAATGATAAAAACCAATAATTTCCCGTTCCCAAGTCAAAAACGAACCTCTTTATCCTGTGGAGATCGCCGTTTTCTGGTCAGCGAACTGGCAAAGTAGAAAAAGTTTCCGAGCTGTTCTGGGTTCTCCCAGCGGGCTTGGTTGTCATTGTAGACCGACTCCAGAACTTGTCCCAGGAGTGGCGATGTTGAGATGGACTTGAGACGGAACAGCGGGGACATGGTGTAGAAAATCTAAAGATCAATATCCCAAAATGGGTACAGTTTTCTGATTTGCAGAATCTATATCTACAGTATCAAATTATAGAACTTTTCTTTAGAATTCGAATTTACGATATAAATTTAGAAAATTTACCACTCGGTAATTGAAAATCGTCGGATGTGATTTTTATGAGCGACGCACATAAATAACATATGTCGTTTATAGAATCCGCGGATTATGTGCGTGTTATACGGTTATGTGCGGTTTATGGACCTTTTCTATACTCACGATATTATTAAACAGGAAAACAAACATAGAGAAAAACACTTTATTAATGACATTTAAAAGACATTAAATAATTCTTCTGATCCGCTGGACTTCTCGCTATTCGGACGCAGTAGATTACATTTGTAACATAGTTGTTTTTCTGGAACCTGCAAATAAAATGTAATATAATGAAGTTTAGATGACACATACCTCATCTTTCTCTTTTGCCAAACAATACTGATGATAGGAAAATACCAATAGTCCGATGAACTCATTCACGGCAGTTGATCGTGAGGTTAAGAACAGGCTTTTTCAAGAGAAGCGGTGTGACTATCTGTAAAATGGTTAATTTAGGCTTAATTTGAATGCATTATCAACTGATAACGAGTCCAGAGTGGGATGAAAATCGAGACAAGTGCGTCGCAGCTAGAAACTTTTACTCGATATTGTATACCAGGGGTCCGGATTTGAAACCGCTCCTTCCCCGCGAACTCAACCTCATTGGAATACTGATCTCAAAACGACGTTGAAAAAATTGCAAACAAAGAAATTTCCCCGATGCGCTAAAAGGTAGCGCTCACGAGACTATTTTTCGAGTAAAAGTTACTTTGATCTATACGTCCTCTATTACGCGCTGAGTTTCTAATCTACTGAACGGGTTGAAGTTACTGCAAATTAGGGTTTACCATTTTCAATAAGTTAGCTTTCGCGCCGCGTTGCGGTACTGAACATGAAACCTTCAAACATCAAAACACCAGTCAGAACCATACAAATTCTGCGGTGGCTACTAGTAAATTAGGAGGTGCACGATTTTTGAGTTTGTGGATTTTGAATCCATGTCCTAACCCATGGTATGTAATATAGAGTACCACCTTTGAGCTAAATGAAGAGTTAATAAAACTGAATGAGTTAGTTTCCATTCTGCACACAAGGTCTAAAGAATGAGCAGAATCAGATCATACTTATTGTAGATTAATTTTTAGAGTTAAACGTTAAAACATACCTCATTTCCTTGTTCTTTTCCATCATTTTTCCAGAGTGCAACTTCCTCGTCTCGCGTTTAGGCTTGTTGATTGCAGCTTCCCTGCGAGCGCGAGCACCAAATCATGAATATTTTTTCCAGAAAATTCCACATCGACCTGAATGGCTTGAAAATTAAAATTATCGGTGTACGTAAGGCATTTTCGCGCAGTGGTCTTACTCTTACTGTATGACTGCACGACTTGACTGTTTTGAGATTTAAAAAAATCTAAACACACCTTGTTTTCTTATCCATTTCCGTCAATTGTCTTATCCTCGTAGGGTTCATCATAGTAGCCTCGATGTGAGATTTTTTTGAAAAGCTCACATCATCCCGATTGACTGAAAATTTTAGATTAGGCCCCATTCATCAAAACAAAAATTAGTAAGGTGAAATGAAACCTGCAAATTTGCTACTGCAGCGACAGAAAAGTGTTTTCATTACATGAGAATTAGGAACAACAACATCAATCCGAAAAATGTAATCACAATAACTTTTGAAAAATATAGTCTGATTAACTCACCTGTTTTCATAACAGTTGAGTATGACCTGACTAACATTGATGTGATGAATAGAGTGGGAATGCGTTCCACCGATGGAACCTCGATCGAGAGACCTGAACATGATTTTTGAAGAAATCGCTCGGGAACGTTAGTTAAACAAGTTACGGGTGGTCATTACTCTGAGAGTTCATCACGAAAATATCTTCTATAGTCTTCACTTTTATCAAACTGATGAAATACAAGAAGGAAATGAACAAAACAGCAGGAAATAGCTCAAACAAGAGCGGAAAACGAAAATAAAAAACATTTGATCTACCTGGTACTGTAACTTATGAGTAGCCATTTTTACTTTTAATTTTTCACGTTTCCACTGTTTGCTGTAAAAACGGCGAGAAACGTAGGAATGTAATACAGAAAATGAACAAAATGGTGGAAATCAGTTAATAATTGTTTCCGAATGAAATATTTTGTAAAATAAAATGAGGTATGCAATCTAATCACTTTTATCTGATTTAAAACGACCCTCCGAGGTTTTTTTTTATATAGACTAATATTTGACATCAAATTTACTTTCTAAAGAGATGGTGGCACTGCCATATTTTTTTTTAGTTCTTTTCGTCTGTCCGGAGGAAAGTAAATCAGTATTTTACCGAGTTTTTAGAATAGTTTCATAGGGAAACTCCTCCCACAATGGTATTTTCTCTATCGAATTTTTTCGTTTTTCAAATCTCTCTGTCCGAACATACCACAAAATTTTTTCAGGACACAATCGACTGAAATTTCGCCAAGTTCCCTTGGGAATTAAAAATGCAGACATATTGCAATGTCAATTGACAGTTCGTAAGATACTGCTCGAAGACCTCAGGAGTCGTAGAATATCTTTCAATACTCATTTGCACATCATTCGGGGTAATTCGGATGCAACAGTGTTCGAATTTTGAGTGTTCATGTAACTTCCGATTATGTGCATGTTATGTGCGGGTCACATAAAAAAGTCTCAAAAAGGCCTCTGAAAGTTCTTGGCCATAAACGACACATAAGCGTTTGGACTATACATCTCATATAAACAGAGTATAACACGCACATAAAAAGCTAACATTCACATAATCCGCTAAAATGCACATAACCTGCTAAAATGCACATAAACCGCGTATAAATAACACATCCGTCGTTTTTCCATTACCGAGCAGAGGGTTTTTTAAAAAAATAATCTTGAAACTTAGTTAAAGACAAAGTAGGAACACTATTTCAACATTCTCACAAGTACTTTCGACAAATTTTCTCAAAAAGTAAATTATTCAAGTCTAGAAAAATACTTTCTCCACTCCTAAAACTTAAAGAATACCATCAAAACATCCGAATTTCAATTTTTTCCACAATAAAGTTCAGAGCAATGTGGAAAAACTACTTTCTTCACCCCGAAACCTGTAGAATACTATAAAAATTGAAAATATTATGATTTTAAAGCTCACCTTGACCACAACAGGAGTATATCCTCGATTATCCAGGCAATGATTACAAACTCGGGTGACTGTATCCTTCGGTGATATCAGAAGAAACCACGACACAGATTCTTTAGCTTCTTCAAACTTCTTCACATCACTGTTCATCAGCTGATGGTCACCGATCAGGTTTACTGCTGTGGTCAGTTGCTGTTGGTAATTCTGGAAAAAAGGGCGGTGAAGACTCTAGAATCTAAAGGTTGTACTTATGTACAACATGTGCTGTAAGAAGTGATTTAAGTAGAACATACGCTGCAACTAAAACCCGATGGTATGCTTAAACGCAGAAAACGGAGGGCATGCTTAAACGCGAAACTCTAAATATCATACATGATTTTCGGAAAAGACAGAATTGTTGTAAAAATCAATATCTAAAATGGATATTTCTGAACTCTGCATATCACTTGATCGAAAAATCACCTTCAAGATTTTCTCCACATTGAAAATTCCATCTAGGTGTTGTTGGTAGAACTTTTCCACTACTTTGGCCTGAATTCAGTGTTTTATAGGGTAACTTCAAGAGCATACCTTTCCCGAAGACGTCAGCCGCTTCACGAAAAGTCGAAGCAACCTCAGAATTGAATTCTGGTACTCCACTGATCTTCCATCGAAGGATTTCGCGAAGATGGTGCAGAATTTTTCGATGATAACTTCCGCCGCTGAATCTTCTACAACCTCATCTTCAGCGGGTTCGAAAGATGATGATGGAGAGTCTAGTTCCTGAAAGACTTAAATATTTGATTCTTTTTCTCTCTCTCCCTTTCTCCCTCTCTCTCTCTCTCTCTCTTTCTCTCTCTCTACTTCTCTCTCTCTTTCTCTCTCTCTCACCTTAACCAATCTTTCCGACAAGCTACATGCTCCAACGACAGAATCGGAAGAACCTCTCGCAAGTTCATAACTCAACGCCGACACAACTCCATCATCTCTCGCATATTGATTCAACCTCGGTTCTATCTTCACTTCTTCTGTCTTTTTGCCTCGATAGAACGCGATAACTGATGGTTTCAGACGTTTCCATAGGCCGCTACCTTCAACAGTGAGTAGTTAGCATACTCGTTTCTTTCAAATCACCTTCATCCTTATTGTAGGCACTGGTGACTGTAGCTATTGCCTTGTCCAGGTTATCTATTTTTATTCCTGATGCGTCTAATGCTGATGCGATTTCAACAAGGTAGGATACAGAATGTAAGAATTCTTCTGCTTCTGGTCTGAAATTTTTAAAAAAACTTTCTTACTATAAAAAAACAAAGCGAGAAAGAGAGAGAGAGAGAGAGAGAGAGAAAGCCAGAGAGAGGGAGAGAGAGGGAGAGAGAGAGAGAGAGAAAGTGAGAGAGAGAGAGAGAGAGAGAGAGAGAGAGAGAGAGAAAGTGAGAGAGAGAGAGAGAGAGAGAGAGAGAGAGAGAGAGAGAACAAAATTCAATTAAAAATCTCACTGTGGATTCTTGAAAACTGCTTCAACCCTCTTGACGACACCACTAGCCAACTTGCTCAATATCCATCCACAGTCCTTCGACTTCTTCTTGTCGAATGCAGCTGTCACCACATCTGAAAACAGATGTTGCACGCACACATTACTGTTGCATAATGATTATTATTAATGGTAATAAAGTCTCTTGGCGGCTCACCTTTGAGCGTCGCCCAGTGACCGAGGTTGTATGTTGCGTTCTCCTCTGGGTCCAGGTCTTCGATGCATGAAGAATACCGTTGCAACTGAATTTTTTGGCTTGGCTCATTCAATATTTACGATGTGATCAGATATTCATTGTCATCTTAGAAAGTGCATCTGGCCAATATTGAATGGTTCGAGATGGATGGCTTGCTATCATATCGTCAAAAATTTTGAAAAGATTTTTTTTTAATTTTAACAAAATTACCTTGTTATCATTGTAACTTGAGGCTGTAAAAAATGAAAAAAATTTTTTCAAATTTAAAAATTCAAAAAATATTTTTTCATTTTGTCAAAAGTACTTTATTCTAATTAAAATTTTTAAAAATTGAACAAAAAATTTTCTCGATTTTTTAAATTAAAAAAAATGAACGAACAAAAATGTTTTATTCTCTTTAAATTGGAAAAATTTCATGTATTCAAACAAAACAACTTCGTTTTCATTAAAATTTTAAACAAAACATTTTTTTTCGAAAATTTTCTAAATTAAATTATCTTCGTTAAAAAATCTCACCGCTAATATCGTCGCGTCAACCTCTTTATTACGCATTCTTGATCTGAAAAAAGAAACCTGCGTTGAAATAATACATTTCTGAAGTTCCAGATGTTACAGTACAACTTCCAGGAATAGCAACATTCTCAAGACACTCTAAAGTGAGAGAAATGAGAACTTGCCCACCATTTTTCTTCTCTACAACACAGTAAAGTCTGTACGAAACCGGAGATCCTCGAAAGATGAATGGAATGTTACGTGGTGAAATGAGAACAATGGAAAAAGAGAGAAATGGAAGTGAGCCAGTGTGTCAGGGTGTTGCCCTTTTCCAGAATGAGGCGAATGGAGGAGAACACAGACACGGCCCCTTGCGAAATGGCCGTTTGGCAGAGGGGAGGGACCAATTAGAAGATGCACGTTGAAGGATCACCGTTGATGTTACTTCGGAATTAGCGGGTACAGTATACTCCAACTCCTCGTCAATTTGTTAGGAAGTTAAATAGAACACACAGACCTGTTGAGACTGTATACAAAACATTATCCGATTCAAAAACCATTGTTTATTGAAGAGAAAATGAAGATAGGCAATAAATAGTCACTAGTCAAGAACACTGGATTGCAGACTACTCACTAAAACGTGGTGAAGATCATTCAAAATCAATTCAGGTACAACACAAGTGGGCCGAGTGAGAGTGCTTATGCTTGTGGGTTTCTGAACTTTTCTCCGGCGTAGACGGCGTCTGGGCCGAGCTCCTCCTCGATACGGAGAAGTTGGTTGTACTTGGCAAGTCTTTCGGAACGGCATGGGGCTCCGGTCTTGATCTGTCCGGTGGCGAGTCCGACGACGAGATCAGCGATGAAGGTGTCTTCGGTTTCTCCAGATCTGTGAGACACCATGACTCCCCATCCGTTGGCACGGGAAAGCTTGGCGGCTTCGATCGACTCGGTGACCGATCCGATCTGGTTGACCTGAAAGGTACATTTAGAAGGGAATTTATTCTGAATAGTACCTTGAGGAGAAGACAGTTGCATGACTTCTTCTCGATGGCCTGACGGATTCTCTTTGGGTTGGTGACAGTCAAGTCATCTCCCACAAGCTGGATGGTGGTGTTGGCCTGAAGATGTACAAGGTTAACAAGACCCATTTCATTGCAACTTACGTGGAGCTGACCCCAGTTGTCCCAGTCGTCCTGGTCGAAGGCGTCTTCGATCGACACCACTGGGTATTCCTTGATGAAGGTCTGGTAGAGAGCAGACAGCTCGGCTCCAGTCAGCCACTTGTTCGAGTCCGACTTTGGGTTCTTGAAGTCCAAGTCGTACTTTCCGTCTCTGTAGAACTCGGAGGCGGCGACGTCCATTCCGATCGAGATCTTGCCAGTGTATCCGGCAAGAGCAATGGCGGTGTTGAGGAGGTCGAGTCCTTCCTTGTTGTCCTGGATGTTTGGAGCGAAACCTCCCTCGTCTCCGACAGCGGTGGCGTCGAGTCCGTATCTCTTCTTGATCTCAGCCTTCAGGTGGTGGTAGACCTCGGATCCCATGCGCATGGCCTCAGAGAAGCTGCTGGCTCCAACTGGGAGGATCATGAACTCCTGCATGGCGAGCTTGTTTCCGGCGTGGGATCCTCCGTTGATGACGTTGAAGGCTGGGACTGGGAGGACGACCTGGAAACAGTTAACTATGAGCAGTTTTATACAGGCGAAAACGAACCTTGCTGACTCCGGCGAGCTCAGCAATGTACTTGTAGAGTGGGACACCTTTGTGGACGGCTCCAGCCTTGGCGACAGCGAGGGAGACTCCGAGGATGGCGTTGGCTCCAAGGTTTCCCTTGTTCTCGGTTCCGTCAAGGGCGATCATGAACTGGTCAATTTCAGCCTGCTGGGTGACATCGAATCCCTGGAAAGTGACTATTCAGAGTGTTCAGAAGATTAACTACCCACCTTGGCGATCAGTGGAGCGGCAATCTTGTCGTTGATGTTGGCGACGGCCTTGAGAACTCCCTTTCCGTGGTAGTGGGACTTGTCTCCGTCACGGAGCTCGAGAGCCTCGTGGACTCCGGTGGAAGCTCCAGATGGAACGGCGGCACGGAAGACTCCTGAAAATTCATCCTGATGTGATCGACTCTCAAAAGTTACACACAAGACAATCGACCCATGGTCAAAACATGCTCGCGGAAGATGAACAGTTGTCAGCAGCAGCAGTGGTTGAGAGGTTAAATTCGGGTAATTTACTCACAAATTTTAATCTCTCATAATTCTGTGAGAACTTATAGTTTAATGTGTTTTTGAAATTAAATTTGAATATTTTTAACTTTTTGGCATATTCGGTAAACTTTCTACATGCTTATCGCTGAACTTGCAGACCCTACCACATCAAAGATCGCCAGTGCTTTATCTATCGAGTCAATCTGTCTCGAACAATCTTCAGGAAAATTGTTCCTTTTTACGAAGATAAATAAAGAGTTTGCACAAGCTCGGCGAAGCCACGTTGTGTGCATGTGCTTGTGTGTGGGCGCGGTGTCCTTTGAGAATGGACAACCTTTACTCTTTTTCTCTTTTGATCGGGCATACACAAAATACTCACCCTTCTCGGTGAAGAGGTCGACCTCGACGGTTGGGTTACCACGGGAGTCGTAGATCTGGCGGGCGTGAATCTTGGTGATTGGCATCCTGTAATGGAATTGGTTTGAGAATGTTCGAAACTGAAGGAGAGAGAGAGAGAGAGAGAGAGAGAGAGAGAGAGAGAGAGAGAGAGAACTAGGGAGATTTCACTTCGGATGACTTCGTACTGGATGAAATCACTACAGAGATGTCACAAATGTGTCTACAAAGTCACGCATGGTGTCTTGTAATAGAAACAGTCGAATTAAAGTGAGGGAGCCACGTCTAGACAGTGCCAAAATCTCAGCCTCGACTGCGGGTGCTACGTGAGAGGCGAATTGTTGTTCGATTGAAGAACCGCCCATGGACTCTTTCTCTCTTTCTCCCTCTCTCGTGGTCTCCTTCTCACTCGTGGCTAACTGGTAGAGAGAGCGTTCGGGAGGGGAGGAATTGAGAAGAAGTCGAAAAACGAGAGTTCAGCCATTTTTTCGGCATGCAGGAACACTGCCCCTCTCTAACAAACAAACTTTTCGCGCGTTTGCATCATTGAGTGTTTCACGGTTCGGTACATAACAGTCGAACTTGTTACAGTTAAAAAAAACTGTTTGAAAATCAGTCTAGTAGAAAAATGCGCCAGATGTGACGCCACGTTTTTCTACTAAATTCATTTTCTATTATGTGGCGCCACGTTTTTCCGCTAACTCATTTTCAACTTGAGCTAGAAACGTCAAACATAGTACAAGACTAGAAGGTTCTTACTACAGGCGAAAAACAGTTTCCTCTTATCAGAACAATCGCTCGTGTGGAAAACAAAAAGTTATCAATGACATTGAACAAATACGGTCACGGTTCGAGTCGGATGGGAAGGGAATGGGACTGGCTAAATTTAGTAAGAGCGAAGGGGCTGATGCAATTTGTAGAAAATGCATCTTCACGCTGACCTGCTCTCAGCTTCAGAGAAACTAGAGAAATTATGATGAACTTCTAAATGAAAACTTAACTGACTGCGCAGGAAATTTGAAATTATGCTTAAAAGAAGCCGGGAACCAACGTCTAATGTACTGCGCAACTGTTTTAACAGTACAGAGAATAGAAAAGTTGAAAGACAGGCCTTCACATGTATTAACAGTCATGTAATGCCCGAAAAAGCTCAAGAGTTACCAAATTTACAGTAGATAGCTTAAACGTATTGGAAACTGGTCGGCGAGAGGTGTGATGATGCAAATTGAAAGAAAAAATGTGAAAGCGCGGCTCGTGCTGCGTGATGAAGAGTCACTCACTGTAGGAATGACCACTCCTCTTCACCATCTACACGTTTCATTTCACGTCAACGTGGCAAGAAATCTTCTCGAATGAAAAAGAAGCAAACGGGAGATGGGTATAAATACGTGACAAAGTGGAGCAATGGGGACCCGTCAGCCATTTCTTTGCCTCGCGGGCTTCACTGCACTCATCCCAGCAGCCACTTTTTATCAAATCCATAAGCTTGAGAGGATAAGTCACTTGTTCGGGGATAGTAGAACTTTTCAATTCGCACGGAGAAAGTGGATTAATTTGATGTCGTAGTTGATTCAGAAAAGTACCGTACTACAAACTAAAAGTGAGTAGTAAAGGCATTTAGTAAAATGCACCGGTTGCACCGGGTTGCACCGGGTGCACCGGGTAATTTGTATTCAGGCTTAGGCTGAGCCTAAGCTATTAAAATTTACCATTGTTAAAAGTTCATCTCTATTTTAGGCTTAGGTTAGGTTTGGGCCAGCTTAGGTTCAGCCTAAGCCTGAATACGAATGGAAAATTTACCCGGTGCGGTGCAGTGCACTCGGTGCGTTTTACTAAATGCCAGTAGTAAAAGACTAATCATCTACAAAGGAAATTGTGGGAGAAAAACTTTTATGAATAAAACACGAGCTCAAACTTTTGAAAGATCTTCAAGGATTACTGTACTATTCTCAGAGTAAAAATACGCAGCATAGGATAATGAAGATGACAAGGAACTGGAAAAAATGAGACATTGCACAGCAAACTTATAGCAGAATCGTAGTGGTCTCGAATGACCATACGTCACTCTAAGAAACTGCCGGATTATCAGAGAACATTTAAATACAACACATCACACATCAAAATGTGACCGTTTTGAAACTGGACGATGGTTTCATCTGGTGACCGATAATAAAACATTTGGAATGGACTAAAGAAAAACTATGATACGATTAGTGAAGAGGAGCGGATTCATGAACCTAGCAAAACGGGGACGCTAACAGGCGCGGTACATTAAATATGAAATCTGGAGGTCAAAAAATGTAGGTCAAAATAGATATTCGATGTATAAAACAAAAACAATACAGGAACAAATATTCCAATAAAGTTTATTTTCGATAACGAACAGAAAGAAAACAATAACCTAACCTCGCTAATTTATACAGGATAACTCAGTTGTGAATCCTCGTGAACTTTTTTGTCTTCAGATTGTAACGCATGTCGGTGTGTCTGGAAAATAAAAGTCATATTTTCGTGAATTATGAATCAGAAAGAAAATTTTACCTGTCCATCTGTTGAGCAATTTCCGAGTCCCATGGCATGTTCTTGTCTGGCCGAGAATAGTCGAAAGATTGGTCTTCATAATCGAACCATTCTTTCTTCGGCTGAAACTGTCTGAGCAATCGCTTCTGACGAAGGGATAGGACTTCTCCTCCTGTTCCTGGGAATGCCGTTACACCTGAAAAAATTATTTAAAATATGCATCGAAAGTTCTATTTACCTCCATGCGGTGCATCTTTGTCTTCAGGATGGAATCTGACTGCATTTTCAATCACGTGAACATTTTTCGGTTTAGCCTCGGAACGTGCTAACCTGAAAACGATCATTTCATTATAAAAGTTTCGAATACCCACTTTGCGTAAGAAGTAACATTCTGAACTGATGTCTGGTAGAATTCAACGACGTCTTCAACAGTCTTCAAATGCAACAACTTTGCATTTGTTGGGAAATGGTTCAACTCGTTTCCAAGAGCGTTGAGAAGCTAAATAGGAATGGGACCCCGCTTTCCAAAATCAAAGAAAACCTCAAACTTCGTTCCGTTCGCTCCTTCTTCAAATTTGTACGAAAGAACTTCCTTTGAGTCGCCTACGATCCTTTTCGCAACACTCAAAACTTTTTCTTTTACATTCGTGGAAGGTGTGTAGTTGTAAGTGTACTTCAAGAACCTGAAAATCTATTTCTTCTGGTTTAGAAAACACAGAAAACTCACCCTCTCGCCCGGATAGAGTCTGTATCAAGTCTAGTGTCCAAAATATCATCTGCATCGAAATCGCTCTCGACAACAGCGCTCGATGGGGACTGCTTCGAGTTGTGACCGGTTCTGATTTCTGGTAGGGCTTTTTTCAATTGCTCCTGTAATTTTAGAATAAGATTGAACGTTGAGACGGGAATATACCTGCTCTTCCAATGAAAGTGACTTTGCATCCGCTTTTGATTCATTTTGTAGAAGGGAACCAAAAATCCCTGTGCGGGAACGAACAAGGCACGGCAAAGTTTTGATCATAAAACTCCTGAAGTGTTTATCTACATGAAAAACTAGAACTCGAAACGTCGAAAAGTTTTAAAAATTTGAAAATAAAAAAATAAAGTTAAAGGCGCAGGTGCTGTACAACTGCCGGGTCTTGACTTTCTTCACTTTGTTTATTTTTTCTTTTCTTTTCTCTTCTTTCTCGCTTGTTTTTTTGTTATTTTGTGTTGCTTCTACCATATTCCATCTTTTTGGCTACATTCCAACAGATTCAGCTTAAATCAAATCATGGAAAGAATATTTGCAAGTAGATTAAGTGAGCGATACTTACGTTAATAATTTCAGTCAAAACTAGTCATCTCTATTTTTGTTCGGAGAACAGCGTGAGGAATGATTGGTTTTTTCTGAGTTCGTTTTGTAGAATTCATAATGTCTATTTTGGAATAATCAACTTGTTTTTATTCAAATGTTGTGGTTGCATCATTCGTTCACAAAGTTGATAATTGATACATTTTACTGATTTTCGGATGGCGAAACAAGGACAAGAAGCCATGAAGAAGGCTCTTCAAAATGCGAAGGGAGCCAGTGCCGGACTCGGTCTTCTCGCTGCTGCCGGAGCTGCTGCATACGGAATTTCACAGTCAATGTTCACAGGTACATTTGTCTCCGTTCTTTTGATTTTATTTGATGTTTAGTCGACGCTGGTCACAGAGCCATCATGTTCAACAGAGTTGGAGGCCTTTCTGATAATATCTACAGAGAAGGACTTCATTTCCGCGTTCCATGGTTCCAGTACCCAATTGTCTACGATATCCGTGCCAGAGCAAACCAGGTAACGTTGAATTCAATTTCTACTTTTATACGTTTAATTCAGGTCCGATCCCCAACTGGTTCCAAAGATCTGCAAATGGTAAACATCGGACTCCGTGTTCTGTCCAGACCAAACCCAGAACAGCTCGTGAAAATTTATAGGTTTGTGTACACTTATACTTTTTTTTGATGTTCACTTCAGAACTCTTGGACAAAACTGGGAAGAGAGACTCCTTCCATCTATCTGTAATGAAGTTCTGAAAGGAGTCGTTGCTAAGTTCAACGCATCTCAATTGATCACACAACGTCAACAGGTAATTTTCATAACTTGAAATTTGTTTGTCTGTTTCGATTTTCAAGAATTGAAGATTACAAAAAACCGGATAAATTTTACGTTAAAATTGTTTTTACCACATTTTCGAATTAATTGAACATTGCAGGTATCCATGCTCGTCAGAAAGCAGCTCATCGAACGTGCTCTCGATTTCAACATCATTCTTGACGACGTTTCTCTCACCGACCTGGCTTTCTCCCCACAATATTCTGCAGCCGTTGAAGCTAAGCAGGTTGCTGCGCAGGAAGCTCAAAGAGCCCACTTCTTGGTCGAAAGAGCAAAGCAACAGAAACAGGAAAAGATTGTCCAAGCTGAAGGAGAAGCTGAGTCCGCGAAATTGGTATGGTTGTCATCCTAGTGAAGATTGAAGTTCTGATATTTTCAGCTTGGAGAAGCCATGAGGAGCGACCCAGGATTCTTGAAGCTGAGAAAGATTCGTGCAGCCCAGAAAATCTCGAAGACTGTTTCTGAAAGCCAGGCCAACAAGGTGATTTTTATTTTTAGAAAATTTCGCTACTTCTGGAAAGTGTCGTAATCAGTACTCCTCGAAAAATCTCTAGGAGTTTGGCTGAGATTGATTCTTATTTTCATGAAAACGGAGTTTTTCGAAGTCTGAAACGCCATTAATATGAGAAATCAGGTCTATCTTCCTGCTGGTGGACTTATGCTCAACATCGCCGACGACGACTACCTCAAGACGGGCAAGAAGTAATACACGCGCTACGGTTTCTTTTCTTCCCAATTCTCAAGTGATCTTTAGTTGATTTCTTGTGATTTGTCTCCATTGTTACTTTGTTTCTTAATTTTATCCGTAGATTGCTAGACGTTCCGTGCGACTCTCATTTGGTAGGACCTTTTTTTGTTAAAACCAAGATAAAATTTTTGTTTGTAACGTGTTTATTGACTAGAATCAAAGTGGCATGAGAGTATAAACACGAATACATTGAAAGTTCACCTGTAGTCGAGGGGAAATTAGGCGAAACTTGGGTGATTGTAGGATTTGAACTTAAATCACTGCTAAATCTGATGTAACAATATGAACAGATACGGTATGTGCAGAATTTACATTAAGTTTAAAACAGCCTTTCGAGGTTCTCTTTGAAACAGTCCTTGATGTCGTTGAGTACGCTCCAGCATGGAAGCATGGATACGTCGGCCTGAAAGTTTGGAATTCTTTGTTGAATCGGAATATTTTTATAAATTATTTCGTCAAGAGTAAAAAACATTCCCGAATTTTTCTCAACTTAGAAAACTTGATGGAATTCACATGAATAATGCGCAAATTTGATATCTCGTGTACAAATTGCACGAGTATTGGGGTAAAATACAATTCATGTGACGTCGTTGATCAGAAACTTCCAGGTTGAACGGTCCGTGGTCCACGATGACTAAGGACCCTTCAACATGGAAGTTTTGATTCACGCCGCGGCAACGCGAACAATGGATCAACAAAGTAACAGAGTAGTACACCTAACTCGCGAAATTTGCAAAACTTGTACACAGATTTTTATTTCATGTATGAAACATATTTTTACGATAGGGTCGACCGTATGTCGCTTCGAATAATATCCAATTTTCAGAACATTGAAAAGTGTGTACTTTCGAAATTGTGTATTTTCCATTCGAGAATTTCATCGTCATTGAAATCTAGCTCTTCACCGGACCCCCGGTATATGAAAGTAGGTACCACTTGCAAGCCAAAATGGGCGTAACTGAACCTAAATGGACCAGTGCGCCTGCGGCCTGAGCGTAGCGACGACCGCCTGCTTGTCCGTTACTTTTCTGATTTGCTGACCTGGAAAGTGACACCAGGCTTCATGTTACAGAATCCGAGGCACTTGCTGCCAGCCTTAGTCCTGTCGACCTCCTTCTCAATACAGCACTGTGTGTGGTCATCGTTGTTGGCAGCACATTGCATCAGGTCGATTCCGTGCGATTGTGGGCATGGGTCTGTTCCAAGGAACATTCCGGTCAGCTGTAATAGGGTGTATTGTAGCTTCGCTCGTGACACTCTCCCCCCTCCATCTCACTGTTCATTCGCCGAGGGGAGAACATTGGCGAAATCCAGAGAGCACAGAGCTCTAGAAAAAATTAATATAGAGTTAATTGAGTGGCAGCAAAAAAAAATTAACTCTGAATGTACTCCGGAAATAACTCTGAATATACTCTGGAATTAACTCTGAATGTACTCCGGAATTAACTTCCTATAAAGCTGAACGATCACAGAGGTCATAAAAAGAGAAAAGCAACTGAAACTGATTCTTGTAACTTTTGAAAATCATCTCCGGGTCTCTACTATTTCGGTATCCTGCTTTCAGATGTTCGCAAAAAAGTTAATTCAGAGTTAATTCCGGAGTACATTCAGAGTTAATTCCGGAATAAAGTCAGAGTTAATTTTTTTGATTCCACTCAATTAACTCTATATTAATTTTTTTCTAGAGGAGACAATTGACGGTTAGAGAAAGTTTTGTGTAGGTATACTGATGGAGTGTGTTAGAGATGTGTCTCTCGACGATAGTCAAACTGAAACCAACCGTCTTTTTGCTGAGAACGTCAAAGTTGCAGATTCTCTCGCATGACTTCTCAACTCGTCTGTTTTGGCAACACTCGAGGAACTTTCCGCTAGCCGTCTGAAATAGATTTTGTTTGCCAATAAGTGAGTTTGTCTTGAAAGTGCACTCCTTGCGCTGTATTAGACGAGCAGTGCAGACAAAATATTACGGTACGCGCAAAATGTTGAAAATCCGGTTTAATCTTACCATGGGACACATATGACGGCACTGGAGATGTAGTTAAGCGTGAAGTGCACACAAAACGCAATATCCTACGTCCAGTACTCACTTTATCAATAGACAAGTGTGACTGGGCTGGGAGTGCACGCAAAACGCTATATCTTACGCGCAATTTTATAAAATCTCAATAATTAACTTTTCCACTAGACATTTGTGACTGTACGGGAAGAGCAGTTACGCGTGAGATGCAGACAGAACACTATATCCTACGCGCAACTTTATGAAACCCGATTACGCACTTTTCCAGCGGGCAAGTCTGACTGGGTTGGAGGTGCACACAAAACGCTATATCTTACGCGCAACTTTATAACACCTCAATAATTCACTTTCCCACGAGACATTTGTGACTGTACTGGAAGAGCAGTGAGGCGTGAAGTGCAGACAGAACACTATATTCTACGCGCAACTTTATGAAACCCCGAGTATTCACCTTTCAAGTGGGCAAGTTTGACTGGGTTGGAGGTGCACACAAAACGCTATATCTTACGAGCAACTTCATAACATCTCTATTCACTTTTCCACTAGACATTTGTGACTGTACCGGAAGAGCAGTTACGCGTGAGATGCAGACGTAACACTATATCCTACGCGAAACTTTATGAAACCCCCGATTACGCACTTTCCCAGCGGGCAAGTCTGACTGGGTTGGAGGTGCACACAAAACGCTATATCTTACGAGCAACTTCATAACATCTATATTCACTTTCCCACTAGACATTTGTGACTGTACCGCAGTTAGGCGTGAAATGCAGACAGAACGCTATATCCTACGCGCAACTTCATGGAACCCCAATTATTCACCTTTCTAGTAGACAAGTTTGACTGGGTTGGAGGTGCACACAAAACGCTATATCTTACGAGCAACTTCATAACATCTGTATTCACTTTTCCACTAGACATTTGTGACTGTACCGGAAGAGCAGTTACGCGTGAGATGCAGACGTAACACTATATCCTACGCGAAACTTTATGAAACCCCCGATTACGCACTTTCCCAGCGGGCAAGTCTGACTGGGTTGGAGGTGCACACAAAACGCTATATCTTACGAGCAACTTCATAACATCTATATTCACTTTTCCACTAGACATTTGTGACTGTACCGCAGTTAGGCGTGAAGTGCATACAGAACGCTATATCCTACGCGCAACTTCATGGAACCCCAATTATTCACCTTTCCAGTAGACAAGTGTGACTGTACTGGCGCAGCAGTAGTAACTGGGGCAGCAGTAGCTGGTCTAGTCTTCTGTGGAACGACCACTACCGTAGCCTCAGGGACTCCAGACCTCCCTCCAGCTGCTGGTCTCGTCTTCTGAACTGGTCTATGCTGTTCCGGTCTCGACGACTTCTCAACAAGCTGCACTTGAGGAACACTGGCAATGACAGCGTTAGGGACGGCTTGCACGTCCGGTGTCTGAAAGTTCGAAATAGTTATTAAGGCTTCCTAGCTCACTCTTTGTCTTGGAGCTGGTTGCGGTGGAGCAGTTACCTGTGCACCCTGTGGTGGCACAGCAGCGGAGCTAGAACGATGGTATTGTGGTCCTCCTCTGACTTTGGTCTGAAAAAGACTGATGAGATAGTTAGTCTTTCCTTCTTCATTGGAAGCAGAGTTTTGATCACCAAGTTTTGAGCGAAGCGAGTTCTATTCACTGCTCTAACGCACATCTCCCTCTTCAAGCGACGAGGTGAGAACATGGGCAAAAATGATAGAGGGAGAGAGAAAGAGAGAGAGAGCACAGAGACAACTCGCGGCTAGAGAGTATTTTGTGTAGGTTTACGGGGCTAATGGATAATCTCTTTTTATTTTATAATAGTAATTTTCACTTCCAATGGTTCTTCGTCTTTTTCCACATTCGTATGGTTATTCGAAAGATCAAAACATTTTTCAAATGTCCTCAACACCGTTCATGCTGGAAATAAGAAAATTTGAATATTCCAGACAAAAATTCGAAAGTAAAAATCGTC
>OZ022251.1:14700735-14705735 GCA_963978915.1 Caenorhabditis parvicauda | reverse complement strand
CTTCAAAAAAAAGGTTGACGTCTGACCCAAAGGTTTTTTTCATATAATGTTTCAAGCAAAATGTAAACAGCAGAGCGCAGAGCCGCAAGGTCAATTTTTCAAGCTCCGGAAAGTTAAAATGAACCAAATAACACATGCGGACACTCTGCGGTTTAGATTTTGCCAATTTTAAAAAGAAATATGGTTAAACCAAACTTTTTAACGCGTTATCATCAAAAATTGACCGGTCCGAGCGTAGCGAGGAATGATTTCTAGTAGTTCATCAACAGTTTTCAGATATGATGAACCTCCAGGACAACGTTCAGTTAACGCAAAAGACGTATACCTTTGTACGGCCAGAGCCACCTGCACCTGTGATGTACGTTTCATTATCGTTTAAAAATCTAAAATTCGCATTCTCAGTGAAGCAAGACCACCAACGACACGAAGAAGAAAGAGAATACAAGTGGCTCAGAACCCTGAGGATGAATCAGGGTATTCTTTCTGATTTGAAAATCTTTTTTTAATTATAATTTCTGAGTTTTTGGAAAAAAAACCATTCCCCACAAGATGATTCTCAACGATGGAAATAGCTTTGAGTTATCTAAATTGTTCCAAAATTAAAAAAAAAAAACTTTCAATATTTTGAGAATTCAAAATTTTCCGGAAAAAAATTTTTTTTGCTCTCTCAGAACAATTCAGATTTAGAAAAATATGTTTTTGAAATAAAAAGTTGTAAAAAAATATTTTTCTGAAAATTGAATAAGTTGATAATAAAAAATCATCGAAAAGTGTTTTTTCGATTAAAAAAATCTGTTGGTAAAGTTTTGAAGAAGAAAAAAACGAAAAACTTCTGTAATGCCGCTTGCAGTGTCACTGTTCGTGATGCAGTCCTCGACAGGATTGAAGGCACGAAAAACGCTGTGAAAGCGAAGAAAAAGCAAGTCGAAGAAACTGAAGAAAAACGCGTGGCAAGACTGTCACTGGCCAAAGCAGCCAGAAAGCGACGTCTAGAAGCATTAACTGAGGAAGAACGGCAGGAACGTCGAAAAAAAGACGCCGAAAGGAACAGAATCGCCTGGCAGGTACGAGCAGATGAAGAAATTGAACGAAGAAGGAGGAAGATTTTGAGTCTGGGCTTGACGGCGGGTCCCAGATTCCCAGGATATGGAGAAGGTTGCTCGATGACTGCTGGGAATGATGCGGAAGAGGTGAGTTTTTGGTTGTGTTATTATGATAAATTTCCGTTCAACATAGAGTGACTGCGCACACCTAGGCAACGGCATAAGACAATAAAACCGCTTCGCAACCGCTTTGCTGACCTCCGCTTTCATTTTCGAAAGTGTTTGTACTTTAATAAATGTTCCACTTGGCATAATGAATGTTGTGGATTGTTTCCAACGACACATAGCTTTCTCTACCTGTGAAAAAGTCTGACCTCCGTAAATCGGGTACTTAGTACCGTAGCAATTTCGCCTTGAAATACAAGAACGATTTACGTAATGAACCTTTAATTTCAGAAGGGACTGAAAGTAAAAAAATAATTCAAATCCACGAAGATCTAACGCTTCGCTGTGAGAGTCCCGACTCCTACCGTACTCATTTTACAAAAACGTGACTGGCGCGCGTTTGAAATCGGTCTGACTTTTTGCTAGATATGTGCAACGATAGTTTTACATTTCAAACATTTTTTCGTTACGATTCATGAATCTGGGATTTAAAAAAAGTAAGAAAAGTTTGAGTTATTGTAGTTCAAGGATTTCATTTTTCCGACCTTTTTTCATCCCAGAGTCAGAAATCGTGACGGAAAAATGTTTTCAGTAGGTAAACTGACCTTGGAAACAATCCGAAACGTTTATAGAGATGAGAAAACGACGAAAACAGATCGAAACATTAGCGAAAAGACTTGAAAATAGAATAATAAGGTATGTGTGCTCCATGGAGAGTCTTGCAGAGCGGCTATACCCACTTATCTCTGATTCGCATTGTGAAATTGTGTAAAAATCAATTTTTTGGTAGATTTGAATTTGAAAATTTCCAGTAAGTTAGGAATGAGAAAAAGTTGGTATAAACCAGGAAATATTTGTCTCAAATCTGAAAATTCGAAGTTTTTGAACGAAAACTATGAGAAACATTTACAGAAAATCAGCAAAATCTCGTCCGAATTCAACGAATTGTACTTCTACGGCTTAGACAAGCGTTCCCACATGCTATTCCTCTTACAAGACTACCTGTCATTCGGAGCGGTTGAAAGTTCGATTGGTGGACTACGGTATCATGTGCTGACCCATGATGGGTATGCTCAAAAGCGAGGTAATTTTTGAAGTTCTTGGATTTTTCGTCAAATTTTCAGTGAGATAGTTTCTGCACTTGCGTTTTTTTACTACGGTAGTTTCAGTGCTTGTGGTTTTTTGCTACTGTAGTTTCAGTAATTGCCATTTTTATTACGTTAGTCAAATTTTTAGTGACATAATTTCCGCACTAGCGTTTTTTTACCACGGTAGTTGCAGCACTTGCCTTTTTTACTACGGTAGTCAAATTTTTAGTGAGGAAGTTTCCGCACTCGCGATTTTACTACAGTAGTTGCAGCACTTTCCGTTTTTTGCTACTGTAGTTTCAGTAATTGCCATTTTTACTACGGTAGTCAAATTTTTAGTGAGATAGTTTCCGCACTAGCGTTTTTTTTTTACTACGGTAGTTGCAGCACTTACCGTTTTCACTACGGTAGTTTTAGCATTCATCATTTTTACTACGGTAGTTTCAGTGCTTGCCAGTTTGTCTACGGTAGTTGCAGCACTCACTATTTTTACTACGGTAGTTTCAGTACTCACTATTTTTTTTCGTAATTCTGTGTTGTTATTATGACCTATATGCAGATGTACTGAAAATCCTCCGTGTCACTTGTAGCAGTTATCTAGAAACCAAATACCGTTGATATGAAGTTCATAGGTCGTTGATATCTACGACCTATGACGTTGATGTGCTGTAGATATCAACGACCTATGAACTTCATATCAACGGTATTTGGTTTCTATAGTACTCTAGACGTTAAAAAAAGATCAACTTTTATGGTAATTTCCAGGCAACTACTACCCACTCAAACACATCTGTAACCCTCAAGAAGTCGGAGAAGACGACGAGGGGACCGTGGCTGACGTGGAAACAGTGACGCACTTTACGACGTACACTTGTGATCCATTAGGCTACAAAGGAAGACACACGTGGGCTCGGCATTGCGATGAAAAGTGTCAAGAAGAAATCCCAGAGTTCCATTGGCCGACACATGTGGCGGACTTTATGCGGAGACTGATCAACGCATCGGTCTCCGAGAGCCACGAAGTCTTCAGAGACATGACGGAGAAGAAGTTGGCAGACAGTGGTAAGACTTTTGAGAGAGAGAGAGAGAGAGAGAGAGAGAGAGAGAGAGAGAGAGAGAGAGAGAGAAAGAGAGAGAGAGAGAGAGAGAGAGAGAGAGAGAGAGAGAGAGAGAGAGAGAGAGAGAGAGAGAGAGAGAGAGAGAGAGAGAAAGAGAGGAGAGAGAGAGAGAGAGAGAGAGAGAGGAGAGAGAAAGAGAGAGAGAGAGAGAGAGAGAGAGAGAAAGAGAGAGAGAGAGAGAGGGGGGAAGAGAGAAATAGAGAGAGTGAGAGAGAGAGATGGAGAGAGAGATAGAAAGAGATGGAGAGAGAGACGAGAGAAATTTTTTCAGAAATGTTTTTATCTTCGGACCCGTAGGAACGCCAAGAACTGTACTTTCGACTCTAATCTTGTAACCCCGGTCCTGGTGGAAAAATACTTCAGAGTACTAAACAGATAGAAAGAGAGAGAGGGAGGGAGAGAGAGAGAGAGAGAGAGAGAGAGAGAGAGAGAGAGAAGGAGAAGGAGAGAGAGCTAAATTCGAAATTTCAGGGCCCGAGTCGAGATATACGATTTCAAGTCTGATATCAAGCCTCTACCCTCATTTCTCTGGCATTAGAACACTCAAAAGAAAGTTTCTTGACATCAGTACACTGGTCAAATGGCTGTACGACGGCAAATCATTGAATCAAAAGAACTGTGCAAGCGCTGGAACAACATATGGCTGGCTTTCCATCTTGGTTGAAGAAAAGGCCAACTGTGACCGAACCGAAAGATAACCCTGACCAACACGCGACAGTGATGCGAATTCTGGAGAGTATGGCAGGGAGCAAACAGGAAGAGCCTCGGGTGATGAAAGAGGTAAAAGAAGAATTCGTGATGAAGGAGGTGAAAGAAGAATTCGTGATGAAAGAGGTGAAAGAAGAATTCGAGATGAAAGATATCAAGGAAGAGTTGTAGTTTTCTGACGACAAAAGGAGTTGTAGACGTGGTTTTGTTTACAATGTCGTTCAACTCGAGTAGGTGTGATTTTTGACGACGAAACGAGTTTTAGACGCGTTGTGAAGAAGAATGTTATTCAACTCGAGTTTGTGTGAATTTCTGACGACAGAGCGAGTTTTAGACGCGATTTGGTCCGCGCGCGTTGTGAGGTTTTTCTGTTATTCAACTCGAGTTGGAGTGAGTTCCTGACGACAAAACGAGTATTTAGTGCAATGACCTTCTCTTCTTTATATCATCTCGAGTACAATAGCAAAGATATAGGCCAATAATGCCTCTCCCTGTGTGTATTTCGCGTCACCCTGAATTTTCTGACGACAAAATGAGTAATTTGTGCATCTGTGGTTCTTCTCACATAATCGCCTCATTTTTATGCTATTTTTTTCACCACGTGTCTCACCGTTTTACAGTATTCCATTGTTTACTGTTTGTTATGTATTCAAATAAACGTTTTATGTACAACCATGGTATCAATTAACACTAAAACAACGGTTCATAGAGGTCTTCCTTGGAGTTGATCAATAGTGGCAAATGTTCGTCTAAAGAATCGTTTTTTTCTTCCGATTCGGATGATGACCATAAGTGTGCCGCCGACCATGAATCCTGAAAAGTAGTAATTCGTTACGGTAATAAAATGAGATTTCAATGGTTTCATAGCACTTTTGACC
>OZ022251.1:14698231-14700535 GCA_963978915.1 Caenorhabditis parvicauda | reverse complement strand
TCAATTTGATGCGCATCTTCACGCCAATGAGACCTATAAGGTCATCTTTAGACCGTTTCGAACAGAAACCAATGAGTCAAGTCATTTCCGATCAGAAAAAATCACCTCCGAAACGTCCGGTCTTGGAATCTTCTTCTCCAGAATAGTCTCCAGGACAGTGCACTGAAAGTTAGATCTGCAGGTTGTGTTGACTACGGTAACCTTACAATCTCATTGAACGGTGGTCTATCAGTAGGTTCCTTGCACCAACACGATTCTAACAGTGGGATGATATCCGAAGGCACGGTTTCTGAAGTGCGAATATCATTATGACGTCGCGGACTCGACGCGAGTTCCGATGAAACTTACTGTGTGGTTTATGCAGGCCCGAGCACTTATCCGACCTCAGAATTTCAATAATTTCCTTTGCCTTTTCAATGTGTGGCACTGGTTTCTCACCGTTTGCGAAAATCTGTAGGTCAAAAAAGTTACTGTAACCAAAAGTATATTATACCTCATTACACGTTACCGCATACGACCAAACGTCCGATTTCTCACTGAATTGGGCTACATCGGCCATCGCTTCTGGTGCCATCCAACGAGCTGGTATCTGCAATGTGCGGCATGGTTTAGGGGGCACGGTCTTCTGATACTGATTTGTGCAATGTGCGGCATAGTTTTGGAGGCGTGGCCTAGATAGAATATCAATGCACTTCTCTACCAAAAAATACTGTCAAAATGCATCTGGTGCATTGTTTTGTGGGCGTGGTCTCTAAACACTAGGAATTGCAAATGGTGCATGGTTTTATGGGCGTGGTTTTCTCACACCGGAAATGCAAGTAGTGCATGGTTTTGAGCTACCATGTCACTTCGATTCTATCTCAGCACAAGAGATTTCAAAATGCAACTGCCGCAGGGTGCAAGAGGCGTTGCCTAGCATTTGCAAGTGGTGCATGGTTTTATGGGCGTGGTTTTCTCACACCGGAAATGCAAGTAGTGCATTGTTTTGAGCTACCACGTCACTTTGATTCTATCTCAGCACAAGAGTTTTCAAAATGCAACTGCGGCAGGGTGCTAGAGGCGTTGCCTAGAATTTGCAAGAGATGCACGGTTTTCGGGGCGTGGCCTCACCTGATCTTTTGCAGTACAATACACAATCAACTTTGACTGGAGGTCCGCTAAACCAAAGTCTGTCAGTTTTAGAATCCCAAATCGACTGAAAAGGCAATTCCTCGCGGCCAAATCTCTATGAACGATCCTTCTGAATATTTTCTCTTTAAAAAGGGGCGGGACAAAGAGGGCGGGCCCATGGAACCCACTTTTCGGCCATAAATGTCAATCCTTTGGACAGTTGCCAGCAGTAATGTAGCTTCTCTGATATTTCGATGTTTTTGCCCTGAAGTTTTTTGGTAAGATAGGCCACGCCCTTTTTTGCAAGTGGTGCATACTTTTAGGGGCATGGCCTTTACTTACATGGTCTTCAAGATGGTTCATGAGTCCACACGCCATAAGTTCCATTACAAGGAGCGGTGGTAGCTCGTCCATGGCGATTCCGAGAAACTGAAAGTACCGTATACATGGTCACCGTAACACTACAGTATACGCAAGTACAGTAACACTACCGTGAACAAAACTCTACCGTACCCCGATGATGTAATAGTTCTTGAGCTTTTCCATGATCCTGGCTTCTTTGAGTAGGTTTTCTTTTTCTTTTAATTCTTCTTCCGCTAGAGTTACTGTAGGTAGGGGAGTTTTTGATATTTGACCTACACTGGAGTAATTTTTTGACTGCAACTTCACGACCCATGTAGTTACCGCGAACTACCACACTGAAATTGCCTCCACCGAGAGGCTTCTTTTTCGGATCGATCCTGAAAAATTTCCTCTCTCTCTCTTCTCTCTCTCTTTCTCTCCCTTTTTTTCGCCAAACTTACTTAACGTGATGATTATTAATAAACCAAGATGGCTTCGAAAAATGATTTCCCAAAATTTGCTTGTTTATATGATGTTTCCTATAAAACTTCAACAAGCTTGAAATCTCAGCGAATTTTGTTTCCGTGTCAGCCAGATAGTACATTTTCTTATCTTCATCGAACAGAATGTGCTTGTGGACCATCTGGAAAGGATTCTAGAAGTCTTATGGTTGTGAAAATAGACCCAGAAATGTCGAAAATACAGAAAAAGCAACTTTCTGTCAAAAAAAACCCACTTTACAATCACTCAAAGCAGTATTGAACGATAGAATGAGAACCCAATTATTGTTGATCAATGATTTTCTCACCATGTACTCTCCTTTACGACCGGATTTCAGAATATTCTGAAAAT
>OZ022251.1:14685731-14693231 GCA_963978915.1 Caenorhabditis parvicauda | reverse complement strand
TTGTCGGGAAGAAATAAATCAACAAAGTCTCATTCAAAGGTTCTCACGAAATGGAAACCCATAACAACGGAGAAAAAGTTATTAGATTGTTGCAATCATGAAATCAAAGAACAAAGATATTTGAAGTATATCGGTTTGGCTGGTTCAATCACCGCGAATGGTGTATTTTTGCATTTTCACTTATCCACATATATCGCTAGAAGCATGGCCGTTTTCACACGCGCTCTAATCTCAATTTCGCAGAATGAGTACGGTAACTCTCACAACGTTACTTTCAGTCCATTGAAATTGAAGGCGCATTACTTACATCGTTCTTGTATTTCGAGGCGAATTTAAGTTCCCGATTTACGGAGGCCAGATTTTTTAACAGGTAGAGGAAGCTATGTGGAGATCACTGGTTCAATCACCACTGGAAATGATGTGTTTCTCAATTTTTGCGCATAGCGCAGTGGTTGTCTTTTTGTTTTGCGAGCTAGAGGTCGCTGGTTCAATCACAGTTGGAACCATTACACGCACTTTTGACTATATAAAATATTTATTTAAAAAATGGTGAAATGAAAAACACAGAGGGGAATCCATTTAGAAACGGTGAAGAAAATTTATGTACATGAAATTTTACATTTAGAGAATTCTGAGGAGAAAGAAAAAAAGTGGGATTTTAAATAAAAATGGAGGTGATATTTACAAATAATGAATGAATATCAATTTTCAAAAAATATATACTGTATTGGTTATTAAAGGTATGAAGATGGGCAAATTTTTCATGAAAAAAGCTATCTTCTCATTCAAAACTCATTTTTCTAACCGATTTTTTCTCCTTTCAATATGAATTTAAACATTAAACACCGTGAAACAGATGTGTTACTTTTGCGGAAATAAGCTTTCATCACTCGTACATAATGATTGGAATATACGTATTCATCGAAGCTTGATTCAAACTGTTGAGATAAAGATCTGTTTCACTTATTGCGAGCTCGCTGTTTGCGATAATGTCATGGAAATGTCGAATCATTTCTTCCTGCTGCTCCGGGGTGAACGACTGTAGTCCAAACAAACAGATTTCACTTGCTTCCTGCAATTTTTTCTCCTTTTCTCATCTCTGCAAAGGTTGCGCACATATATCGCTAGAAGCATGGCTATTTTCAAACGCGCTCTAATCTCAATTTTGCAGAATGAGTACGGTACTTTGCGGATTTAAATTATTATTCTCACTTTCAGTCTATTGAAATTAAAGGCTCATTGCGTTAATCGTTCTTGTATTTCAAGGCGAAACTGCTACAGTAATAAGTAACCAATTTACGGAGGTCAGATTTTTTTACAGGTAGAGGAAGATATGTAAAGATCTAACTGTTCGTTGTGAGAGTCCCGACCCTAGAATAGGCCTATAGGATTGTACCGAAATAAATGCAAAAGTATTTTTTGATCCCGAAATTTTTCGTGTTTCAGACCGGTTTAATGTTATCCTAGTCTTCCTTCCGGACACTCCTTTTTCATCACAAAAAAACATAGAATAGATATTTCTTACTAGACTTTTTCGGAAAAACGTTAAAATCGATTGTTTGGAGAATGGAGTCGATGTATGCGGACTTAAAGATATTCGCTCTAAATAATTTCGGAAAAAGCTGGTATTCCTTGTTCTAAACCCGCGTAACACATAACTTTCTCTACCTGTGAAAAAAAATCTGGCCTCCGTAAATCGGTTAATTAGTACTGTAGCAGTTTCGCCTTGAAACACAAGAACGATCAAGTGATGCGCCTTTAATTTCAATAAACTGTAAGTAAGAATAATAACTTAAATCCACAAAGATCTAACTGTTCGTTGTGAGAGTTACCGTACTCATTCTGCAAAATTGAGATTAGAGCGCGTTTGAAAACGGCCATGCTTCTAGCGATATACATGTGCAGGTAGAGGAAGCTATGTATGTACGTGTTGCGGATTGTTTTAAAGGTGAGCTTTTGTTATTATTTTTTTTTAACTTTTCAACGGCTTTTACCTCAGTCTACTCTCAAACCCAGGGGTCAAGGGTTCAGTCCCCCCGAGTGGAATTTTTTTTGTTTTTTTGAGAAATAACAAAATTGTGCTCTAATTGAATAATTTAATTGTTTTGCTTTTTCGTTTCTCCGGATTTTAAACAACTTGAATATTAAACAATACCCATCTGGCAGTGCGGGAACTTAAGAAAAACTTCTCGGGAATGTTTTTGTCGAAAAAGTAGACACCACTCAATGGATCGGTATCGTCTTCTCTCAAACAGCTGATGTTCCTTCTCTGAAATTTGACCGATAAAAAGAGAGAGAGAGAGAGAAAAGAGAGAGAGAGAGAGAGAGAGAGAGAAAGAGAGAGGCTAACCAGAATGAAGAAATCCTCATTATTGTAGTTCCTCGTCCTGCTGCAAAATTCGGCCCGAAGTCTTTCCAATATGTTCGGATCCTAAACATGGGGTCAACTTTTCACACACAGATATTTTCGACCTGAACTCTTCTACAGTGAATTGTTACGTTCCAAATTCGTTTCGGAAGTTGGCGATTCCAAATATCATTGAGCAGTCGGCGTGCTCTAGACAAGAAGTTGCTTGAGCTCTTTCGGATCTAAACCTTTCTCTCTCTCTCTCTCTCTCTCTCTCTCTCTCTCTCACTCTCTTTCTCTTCTTTTCTCTCTTCAGAAAAACAACTTTACATCGCTTGACACATGATCATCGAGCAATTGGAAAGCTTCAAGGTCTTTGAAAGCATCTTTAAGAAAAACATCTCTGCCATTTGTGCCTCTCAGTGTTATCTGTTCAGCCGCTTCTTGGAGTATCCGGAGATATCTGAATTTCTCTCTCTCTCTCTCTCTCTCTCTCTCTCTCTCTCTCTCTCTCTCTCTCTCTCTCTCTCTCTCTCTCTCTCTCTCTCTCTCTCTCTATGACTCACAGACTTTTGACAACACAGACTTTCTTGTGCTCATAGATATATGTTTTGTAGGTCTCTTCCGAAGTGTACATAAGCTCCATTTCTTGTCCAAGCTGCAAAATCGTTTCTCTCTCTCTCTCTCTCTCTCTCTCTCTCTACCGACCTTGTTTGAAAAACATATGTTCTCGAATTTCTTATTGCTGTTGTTGTCCACAAACATTCGAGTTTCGATTCCTTTAAATATACGCATGTAGGTAGCCTAAAGTCATCAGATTGGAAAACAACATCTTTTTACAAATAAGCCGCAAGCGCACTGGTTCATTAAGGTTCAGTTACATCCGTTCTGGCTTGAAAGTGGTAGCCACTATCGTATAGTAGGGATCCGAATATAGAAGGAAGACTATTGCATGTGTCATCCATCTAAAGGGAACAGGTTCTTCTTTTCTTGGCGAATAGGCGGGTCAAAGATCCTCCAAAGGAAGATTTAACATTTCCGAAAATTTGCACCCGCACCGCGCTGCTAGACCGCCAAGCCAAAATTTTTGACACATAAAAAAAACTCTCTCAGTTTTTTAAAGGTGGTTGTTATCGATTAGACGCAATGCACGCAAATTATATTGAAGTTAAATTCTCTATAGGGCGCGTTCGCACATCAATATTTTTTCAATCTTTCGCCTTATTTTTCTCATCTTAACAAGCAAGCTCGTTTCGCCAATTGCTGTTGAAAAATTGCAAGTCGTGTAACTTTCCTTCGTAACTAGCTTTTCAACATGAATTTTGTTTCGAGTGAACTACAGTAACTCGCATAGTTAACTTTTGATCTACCAACTTTCTCACACTTGTTTGTTTCCCACGATCCCGGAGGCCACGCTCAGCGGATCCACTACTTAAGTTCTCGATTATCTTATACTTGGCTTCTGTATACTTCTCCAATAAACCCATCATATTGGCCGGCGTTCCACACCGTCCTTGCGATACAACAAATAAACCCTGGGAAAAAAAACGTCAGAGAAAAAAGTTTTTACAATAACTGTAATTTGATTTATGGCGAGGCAGGATTTACAAAGGGGCGGGGTTTGTGCTCGCTGATTATTGGTCGCCTCCCCTTGCTGCTTGATTCGACACTTTTCTACTGCGCTTAGCGCGGTGTGGGTGTGGGGTGTTTCTGATAGGAAATTCAGAGAAACGAACGAATATGATAGGTGAAAAAACAGGGTTGAAGGGGGGATTTAAAACTTTTATTCTTTGAAAAAAACTCACTTCGTTGAAACTGCAAGCAACATAAGTCCCTTTATGAGTACGGAGTAGGTTGGTCATCAGCTCAATGTTAAGTGCTCCTCGGTTGTTGCCCAAAGCATACAACCAGGACTTTTTGATCGGCCGGCCTTGCATTCTATAGCGACCATCCTCCACAATATTCTCCTCCCGGATCATTTCACAAATGAACGTTATATTTGTCTCATATTCTTTTCCATAACCCAGGAATTCTTCCAATCTCGCGCGGATGTTCTCAGAAAAGGCGAGTTCTCGAAATATCCTCTCTGACTGTTTTTTATCCTGAAATGATCTTCTGAGAATCTGACTCCGTCTTTTGAGCGGCTATATCCACTTTTCTCTGATCCTCAGTGTGTACCAGAGTTGCACGGAAGTAAAATTTTTCAAAACGGAAGTCGGAAGACGGAAATGAATTTTTTCAACGGAAGTCGGAAGTCGGAAGTAGAATTTTTTCAACGGTAGTCGGAAGTGCAAAAAAAGTTGAAAAAAACCCAGAGATATTGTACATATCCGCTCATTCTCAACAGGTGAAGGTCAATTTTTGACTGAGTAGCAACGATTTCACGGTCTTTTCGTCATTTATCACGAAAAGAAATTTTTTTGACGGAAGTCAAAAGTAGAATTTGTTAAACGGAAGTCGGAAGTCTGAAGTGAAAAAAAGGGCGGAAGGCGGAAGTCGGAAGTAGAATTTGTCAAAACGGAAGTCGGAAGTCAGAAGTTAAATTTTTTCTCGGAAGTCGGAAGTCGGAAGTGAAAAAAGGGCGAAAATCGGAAGTCGGAAGTCGGAAGTAGAATTTGTTAAACGGAAGTCGGAAGTCGGAAGTGAAATTTTTTTCGGAAGTCGGAAGTGAAAAAAGGGCAAAAGTCGGAATTCCGTGCAACTCCGTTGTGTACTACTTTCGAAAATAACCTACCGTATAACTCTGATCATACTGCTGGAAAAACTTCTCGGATATGGATCCATAGGGTCCTTTGCCTGAGAAAGTGAGAATGAGGAAGAATCAGCTCAACTTTACCCAGGTATGCGCACAGAAACTTGATGGCGATGCAGAACTTGTCTTGTTCACTCATTTTCCCCTTCAAATTATCATCCATCGTGTCCAGCATCGTCATGGCCATGTGACAGCATCTTGAAATTTTTTTTTTGGCTATTTTCGAAACTTTTCAAAGCAAACTCAATCAAAAAACAAATCGTCTTGCTCACTCATTTTCTCACAAGCACGGATAACGAGCGTAGACAACTTGGAACTTTGCACCTATTGGGATTCTTCAAATTATTCCCTACTTTCGCTCTCATTAAAAAAAATACTTTTAAGTTACAGTAATATTTTTTTTGAATTTGATTCGGGAAAAACGCTCACGAGATACTCAGAAGAAAGTAGGTGTCAAGCAGTGACGGATAGACCAAGTCCGCGGCCGGATAGCATTTTATTTCGCGCAGACGTTGCATTTGGGGCGTGTCGATGAGCAGCCAGAGGATGTCCGGTATGAAGCATTGGAAGAACACGGAGTCGGCGAAACTACGTTGCTGAAATTTGAAAAAATCTGGAGAGAGAGAAGGAGAGAGAGAGAGAGAGAGAGAGAGAGAGAGAGCGAGGGGGAGAGAGAGAAGAGAGAGAGAGAGAGAGAGAGAGAGAGAGAGAGAGAGAGAGAGAGAGAGAAGAGAGAGAGAGGAGATTGAAAGAGAGAGAGAGCGAGGGGAGAGAGAGAGAAAGAGAGAGAGAGAGAGAGAGAGAGAGAGAGAGAGAGAGAGAGAGAGAGAGAGAGAGAGAGAGAGGAAGAGAAGAGAGAGAGAGAGAGAGAGAGAGAGAGAGAGAGAGAGAGAGAGAGAGAGAGAGAGAGAGAGAGAGAGGGAGAGAGAGAGATTGAGAGTGAGTGAGTGAGAGAGAGAGACTGAGAAATTGAGAGAGAGAGAGAGAGAGAGAGAGAGAATGAAGAGAGAAAATAAACACTCACTCCTTCTCTCCAGCTTCGTTGATGTGGACTCATCAAACCTGAAAAATTTGAACTTTGAGAAATGAAAAGTAATATAATTTTTGAATTCTCTACTTTTTGTGAAAAAAGCTAAAATTAGGTGATAATTTGTTTTGGAAGCTGGGTGAAGCGTACTGAACCTTCTTTGCTTTTATGAAAGGGATGGTTGTTTTGCACAGCTTGAATTAAAATCAAAATATTGATAAGGAGTACACCTACAAATAACAGGATGTAAAAAAAAAGACAATACAACCGCTTCGCAACCGCTCTGCCGACCTCCGCTTTCAGTTTCGAAAGTGATTTACTTCAATAAATGCTCAACTTTACTTAATGAACGTTGCGGACTGTTTCCCAACGATAGTTTCACCTACTTCAAACAATTTTTACGTCCCGATTCGTGAATCTGGGATGAAAAAGTGGAATTTTTTGAACGATTTGCTAACCAGGGAATGCCACCAGGGGGCCACGAAATTGCACATTCTGACTGGTGTCTTAGGTTTTCGAATAGGCTGAAGATGATAGAACTGCTTCAAAAGTTGCGGACCGACCTGGTTTTTGAGTTACGGTCGATACCAGTTTTGCATGTAAAACTGGATGAAACCGCGTACTCCCCTATTTCTGCACATCAACGCAAGATTGATTCAAAATTTTCGTGTTGCGTCGTCTAGTGGTCAAGAGCTAGCGCCCACGCTTTTGCTCTCGCGGGTTCGATTCCCACCGAACGCCATTTATTTGCTTTTTTCTTATAGTTGTTTCTAAATTTCATTTTTTAAAATAAGTATTGTGCAAGTACTTCTAATCTCAATTTCTACTTCGTTATGGTGCAAAGTATTCTGTAGCATGCTCATGCATGATATCTTCACAGAACCGTCCTTCTAGAAAATTGTTTAGAAGGATTTTGCAAATCGCGTACCTGTTTTTTCAAAAAAAAGAAACTTTGAATTTGTCATCATCAATTCTCTTGATTTTGTCTTTACAGTTCGCAGTAAGTATCGTAAGAATGACATGAAACATTTTTCGATAAGTTATAACTAGTATTCAACTCAATCAGATCAATTATGAAGTCGTCACACGATATGATATCATCCTTACTAAAGTAAGTTTCACGAAATACGGGAAAACAATTGTAACAAAAAAGCAAATAAAATGGCGTTCAGTGGGGGGTTTTAAAATAGAAAAAAGCCTGACCGATTTCAAACGCGCGCCAGTCGCATTTTTGTAAAATGAGTACGGTAGGAGTCGCGACTGTTCGGGTCTCTCACAACAGATCTTTGTGGATTTAAATTATTATTCTTACTTTCAGTGCATTGAAATAAAAGGCGCATTACTTAATCGTTCTTGTGTTTCAAGCAAAACTGC
>OZ022251.1:14648242-14685531 GCA_963978915.1 Caenorhabditis parvicauda | reverse complement strand
TGGACAAGCCTGTGTCGAAGATCAGCTTCAAGGTCTTCACCGTCTCCTTGTATGTCAGATCCTTCGGCTCCTTGGGTAGAATGCGATCAGCGTACTTCGAATATGCGTCAAAGTCCAACTTCTCAACTATGATCCGCACCTTGCTCTCGTCGTCGAGTGATTCCTCTGCATCCTCCAGAATCCATTCGAACCGTTTGAGCCAAGCCTCGTACGTCTGTCCATTCTCCGGGTCGTACGAAAACGTCTGGATCCTCTTCAGCAAATCCGTCATCGTTCTTGCACTGCCACCCGTCATCCTAGTAGCTACCACATCACCGCATCCAGATGATAACTTTTCCATGAGCACCGTCACCGTCTTGTTGTTCTCCGCTATGAGAGCAGCAATCTGCCGGTTGTTCTCCGCCATCACTTGCTTGAGAGTCTCTTGGAACATCTTCATGGTCATATCCATCGTGGCTCCTCTGGTGGTCCGTAGTTACTCGATCGTCCTTGTAGTAGTCCTGATCGCCAGTTGTAATCTCTTCGTACATCCGTGTAGTACTATCCAAGTACCAGGTGTCGAATGTAGAAGTAGAATTATCTCTTTCTTTATTAACACAAAACTCGACCTTATATACAATTTACAAGGGTTCTAGAACATTCGGGAAACAAGGTTCTAGAACATTCCAGAAGCAATGTTCTATAACCTGCTAGAACAACATCGATTATTTCTACAGTCACAACAGATACCATTTATGAAATTTCCAGTGTATTTCTCAACTTAAAAACTGAAAACTTCTAACTTTTCGTTAAAACTTTCATTCCCGTGTGATTCAAAGAAATCCCCTTCTTTGCCTCAATAACTCCGAGTTCAGAAAAACTACTGGCTAAGGGACTGCAAGTTCACAAAGTCATATCTTTCAATCAAGACTGACGTGGATGTTCAAGAAGAAGAAGACAGTTCGGAGATCAATGCAAGAGTGGGCTTTCAATTCTTGAACAAGAAATGGACGTGGTCATGGGCAAAGCTTATTGGTTGATGATTCAGGTCTGGCGTATAATGAACGGCTATGGCATCAGTAAGGATATGCTGCAAGAAAACTGCGTTGACAAGGGGCCTCGCGACGCTGTCGTTGGAACATATCGGATTGTTCAGTACCAAGTTCAAGCTGAAGGAAAGAACCGAGCTAGAAGAGAAGAGTCGGCTACACAATCGGAAGCCGACGTGAACCGAAGTTCGTTAAAGAGGAAACACGATCGGTTGAAAAACCGGAGCAAGACTTGCAGTATTTTGTGATCTCTCTCTCTCTCTCTCTCTCTCTCTATCTCTCTCTCTCTCTCTCTCTCTTTTTTCTCTCTCTCTCTCTCTCTCTCTCTCTCTCTCTCTCCTTCTCTCTCCCCGTCTCTCTCCTGTACATATCTTCTGGCTCATGAATACAGGTAATAAATTCATTTCACAATTCTTAAAAGTTCACAATAAACGAGATGAGTAGTGTTAGAACGACACCAAAGCTGGCCGCAGATGTTGTTGGTCCGGTTTCTAAAGGTTAGTATATGTTAGTGAGGCAAGGGGGCGGGGCTTAATCACTGACCATCCGTCCAGTCAGCAATGAACAGGTTGAGATCGTACATGGTGCCGTTCCTGCTAGAACCCCAGACGAGTTTCTTACCGTCGTAAGACATCATCGGGAACGAGTTGAATTGTCCTTCACCGAACGTGATCTGGAAAAAAATCAATAAGTCAATATTATCGACTTTCTTACTTGTTCGATGCCGGTTCCATTCTCGTAAATCGTGTACAAAGTGAACGCGCCAAAACCATTGATGGTTGCGTTGAAGTTTGAACTGAACTGTTAGCGTGAGAAAGGAGAGAGAGAGAGAGAGAGAGAGAGAGAGAGAGAGAGAGAGAGAGAGAGAGAGAAAGAGAGAGAGAGGGAAAGAGAGAGAGAGAGAACGAGAGAGATAGAGATAGAGAGAGAGAGAGGGAGAGAGAGAGAGAGAGGAGAGAGAGAGAGAGAGAGACTGAGAGATTGAGAGATTGCGAGATTGAGAGAGAGAGAGAGAAATGGAGAGAGGGAGAGAGAGAGAGAGGGAGAGAGAGAGAGAGAGAGAGAGAGAGAGAGAGAGAGAGAGAGAGAGAGAGAGAGAGAGAGAGAGAGAGAGAGAGAGTGAGAGAGTGACTGAGAGAGGAGGAGAGAGACGGTGAAATTTAGAGAGAAAGAGAGAGAGAAAAAAACCTGAAAATAATCCTCTCGTTATCGTAAAGATAGTACGGAGCCCAGTTCGCTTCACCAAGTTTAGTGATTTGAGTTGTGGTGTTCTTCTCAAAATTGTAAACGAACAGCTCCATGGCAATTGGCTCGACGAGGTTGTATTCAAGAAGTTGCTGAAAGGCTTTCACCGTTCAAAGATCAAGACTTCTCCCACTTGCGACCCTTGTTTCGTAGTGTATCAAGATCAAAAAGATCGAAGGCAAGATCGACTTTTGGAATGGCCAAAAGTGGTACACTATTAAATAAAAAAAACCCACCTTGTATTTCTTAACATCGTAGTCTGATTTCGGTCGACTTGCTCTAAAGATGAGTTTCTTCCCGTCAGGCGAGAAAAAGGATCCCCCATCGTACCCAAGTTCGTTTGTTATCTGAATATAAGAAGCATTCCTCGCTACGCTGGGGCCGCTGGAGTTTATTTTTGCTAACTCTTCAAAACGTTTTTTTCTAAATAAAATTCTCATCCATCCACCGTGATCTTTCTCTCTCTCTCTGGCGCGGGTTCGTATCTCCCCTCTGGTCACTTTTGCATGAATTTGGTTTTTTTTTCAAGATGGCGCAGGTTCTCAAGATACCGTTTTATTCTTATAAGGGTTGGAAGTAGGAGCTATGATTTGGTATGAACTTTAACAGCAGCTATTTCTCACTACGCTCGGGTCTAAAGTTCTTTCTCTCTTTTTAACATATAAGGAATCCTAGGGGTCAGTTGCACATGAAGCCCATCACAAAACAAAACTGGTAATGAAAAAAGCCGCTGCTGCACAGTAGCGTGCCGACAAAATAACTTGAAAATTAGCTCTGCACGTCCGGGACATGACACGCTATCGAACAGCGTTTATACTGTCTCCAGCCGATGCCTTCGAGCTGAGAACGGACCCCGGAAACACGTTGCGTTTTATAAATTGAATTGATGATTTTTTCATGAAGGGGATGCACACTTTCGAATTATTTTAAATCTATTCATATGTTCAACCTGCTCAAAACACTGCTTCCACAACCTCTTTAAATTTAAAAAAAAACAAATTGAACAAAATTCTCGATCCAAACCTGTGTAACATTGCTTCCATCAGAGTTCATCACGAACAGCTCCAAATCTCCAGTTCTGATCGATGTAAAAGCGATCTTCGTTCCATCAGGAGAGACAACACCTTAAAAAGCATTGATGATTGGAAAAAGCAAAAAAAAGTGTTGCGGCTAGGATCCGAACCCGCGCGTCGGAGTTTGAACAACTTGGGGCTCACTTTGAAAGTGGGAGCAACGATACTGTAGAAATTTCGAATAACATTTTTAAAAAACAAAAATTGCAGCGACACGGATCCGAACCCGCTTTTTCAATCTTTCGTTCTATTTTTCTTAAGTTAACGAGCGAATTTGTTTCGAAGATTGCTATTGAAACATTGCGAATCATATATCTTTCCTTCGTAACTAGCTTTTTATCATGAATTTTGAAAAAACGTCAGGAAAAAAAGTTTTTCAACTACAGTAACTGTCTACGGCGATGTAGGATTCACGATGGGGCGGGGTTTTTGCACGCTGCTTATTGGTCGCCCCCCCCCCCCCTCGCTGCTCGATCCGACACTTTTCTACTGCGCTTAGCACAGTGTGAGTCGATTGGCAATTCTTATTTTCCACTGCCAATGCCATTAATATTGATTTTGATTTTAGGCCTTCTTGCCGTTGACGATGGTGTTATAAGACATTGCATTGTCAATCGACTGTCAATGATTGGCAATATGCCGATGCCTACCCGCGAGTCCCAAGCCAAAGCCAAACGCTTCATCCAAAAGACTACAAACCAGAGTCGCATGGAACTCCGACTTCCGACTTCCGCCCTTTTTTCACTTCCGACTTCCGTCAAAAAATTTTTTTCGGGAAAAAATGACGAAAAGACCGTGAAATCGTTTCTAATCAGTCAAAAATTGACCTCCACCTGTTGAGAATGAGCGAATATACAATATCTCTGGGTTTTTTCCAACTTTTTTGCACTCCCGACTACCGTTGAAAAAATTCTACTTCCGACTTCCGTCCTTTTTTCACTTCCGACTTCCGAGAAAAAAATTTCACTTCCGTCTTCCGACTTCCGTTCAAAAAAAATTTACTTCCGCAAAACTCTGCTACAAACCCACCTTCCGCATCATATCCGTCAGTATCCGTAAGTCTCTGTACAAAATTTCCATACTGATCAACCTTGAAGATGTCGTAGTCCGGGAAGATGTCCCATGTGTAGCTAGTGTTGCAGAGTTGCTTCAAAGTTTCATCTTCAATATCTTTCTGTCGGCATTTCTTCTGTGGACATGTCTTCGAGAAGTCGAATCCTTCCTTGGTCATGTCCAGATTCCAAAAGTTTCCAGCATACAGACGGTGGTTGTTGTCGGTTTCCTTGAAGAAGTACGAGCAAGTTGTACCTCCCAGTCCAGTACTGATCCTACGCAGAGTCTGCTCTCTTGGGTCTCGGTTGAGGTCGAGTTCGTAGATCTGGAGAGAAATTTTGATTATGGGACAGACCACGCCCATAAAATCATGCGGCGTTTACATCTCTCTATCTCTCTCTCTCTCTCTCTCTCTCTCTCTCTCTCTCTCTCTCTCTCTCTCTCTCTCTCTCTCTCTCTCTCTCTCTTTCTCTCTTTTTCTTTCTCTCTCTATCTCTCTCTCTCTCTCTCTCTCTCTCTCTCTTTCTTTATTTCTCTCTCTCTCTCTCTCTCTTTCTTTATTTCTCTCTCTCTCTCTCTCTCTCTCTCTCTCTCTCTCTCTCTCTCTCTCTCTCTCTCTCTCTCTCTCTCTTCATCTCTATCTCTTACCTGGTCACAATCGGTTCCATATCCAGTAGCTTGGAGAGTCAACTTCGTGTTGTCATAACTAAAAAGTTTACATTTCACTTTTTGTGAAAATCCACAAACCTGAAGTACCCTTCTGCGTTTTCTCCGCCAAAGGTCAGTTGTTTGACATTCTTCAGATGTTTCTCGCCGTCGAAGTGAAGGACGTTGTCGTATGGAGAAGTTTCGAGGTCTTGCCAACGCTCCTAATAAATAAAGAGACTGAGAGAGAGAGAGAGAGAGAGAGAGAGAGAGAGAGAGAGAGAGAGAGAGAGAGAGAGAGAAAGATAGAGAGAGAGGGAAAGAGAGAGAGAGAGAGAGAACTAACCGAGGTCTTCTCATTAACATCCAAAATTCTATTTGTCCTCAGTTCTTCCAGGGAAAAGGAACTGACAGCCACTGTAAGCGTCAGTAAAACTGCAACGCAGTTGAAACCCATGCTGAAAGGTAGTTCATATAAAAGACAAAACCGGTTAAATGAGGCTAAGGTTTCAGTAGATAATGAGTAGAAACCACTATCATAATTCCATTTATATTCGTTTTTTGCACCCAGCTTAGTTTATCAGGAAAAGTATTAGGCTTTTCATCATATAGACACTAATCGCATAATGCATGTAGAGGAAATTCATGCACCGAAACTATAACCATTTTGATATTTTAAACTGCCAAAATTTTGTAGACTTGACTTTGAATCTTGAAAAACGCAATTTTGAAGTTTTTTTCAAATCTTCAAGAAAAAAAAAGTCTTATCACTTTATTTTCCATGGATTTGAAAAAAATATCGATTTTAACCCTAAAGTCCGAAAAAATCTGAAATTACATTCTAGAAACTCTAATGAAGGCAAACTAGTGTAACGTAATTTGACCGAACTATTCAAAATTGAATTCTAGAAAAATTCAGTCTGAACGAGTCGAAAAATAAATTCTAATGAATGCAAACTTTGTATGTGAAACAACCGAGTCCGAACAGTTCTAAAAATACATTCTAGAAATTCTAATAAACGCAAACCGGAACAAAACCAATGAAAGAAAGGTCTCGGAAAATGAAAACATTGAAAGTAGGTATCACATGTGATAACAAAAACACGAATCAAGACAGTTGGTCAATTGTTGTTGATTTTGTTTTCTGTTTTTCAGATTTTTGGTCAAGTGGTGTCATGGTTCGAACGGAGGTGTGAAAATTTCATCACCATGGTTCGAGCCTCACCGCCTTATTTCATTTTTGCTTTTTCGAGAAGTACAACTCTCAACGAGATGGTTTTTGGTGTCATGACTAGGACAAAGGTCTGTCAATTTTACCTCCTTGGTTCGAGCCTTACCGCCTACGCTTATTTTTGCTTTTTCTTTGAGAATGTTTTCAGCGATATAGTTTTTAGTGACATGGTTCGAACGAAGGTGTGGAAACTTCATCACCATGGTTCGAGCCTCACCGCTACTCTTTTTTTGCCTTTTCTGAGAGAAAATTTTCAATAAGATTGTTCTTTCAAGGAAAAACGTCCTTGATCGTTAAAGCAATGGATAAATTTCAAAATATTTATTTATAATATCCACAAAAAACAAATGTTAATCGTTCCTACTTGATATAAACAGTTTGGATAGAGTGAGAGTCGATCGTGAAGTTGTAGTAGTTACCATTGTCGTTGAACACGACGTTTTGTGGGTTACTCTGAAAAATGAGTACTGTCTTACCGTATTCTACCGTAATGCAGGGAGGATTACTGTATGATTTTTGACCTATAGTACTCAGAAAATTGACCATGATCATTACGAAATTGGTATATTTTTCTACACATTGACATAAGAGGACTACTTTATTCTTTTTGATCTACGTCTTTAGAAAAATTGAATGAAAAGTTTGTAAATTCATAATCACTACAAAATTGGTAATAAATTAGACAAAAAAGTAAAAAAAATACTTTTTTTTGAAAAATAAAGGTTTTCTGAATTTTTTCCACTGTGATGTTGAAGATCTTCTCAGATAAAAAGTGAATTTTTAAAAAGGAAGAATCTTGAACTCACGTCGTCTTGGTTGAAAAGTACTGCAACCTTCGATCCATCAGGGTTGATGTATCCAGTTGATTGAAGACCAGAGAAGGGGACGTCAAAGTCGAGCTGGGTCCAGACTGCTCCTGGCTTGATGAACTTACTGTAACCATCTGATAAGTACCGTACCCGGGTTACTGTATCCTACCTGAAATGTCCAACCGAGTACCATGTTGGTTGCTTGTAGTACTCGGTCTGGTTGGCGAAGACAATCAAGTTTCCGTCAGCAGCGTTGTTGGCCCAGTTTGGTCCGGCCTGTTGGTCCAGGGCCATGTTCCAGTCGATCCATCCGACAGACCAGTTGTTAAGGTCCTGCAAGGGATTGATAGATTGCAGTACCTTACAGTACCCACCCCAATGATGTCCCAAGCGAATTGCTCAGCTCGATCCCATGATCCAAGAAGTGGCTTGACTACGTAGCTCTGCCATCCAGCGCAAGCTTCTGTAGCCAGGATGAACTTCTCTGGGTGATTGTCGTGAACTCCAGAAAGGATCGAAGCCTCGAAGTACTCATCGTTGTAGAAGTGGGTTCCGATTCCGGACACGTAGGACGCTGCGAGCTTGTCAGCCAGGATCTGAACGGAGCTCTCAGTACAGTGGAAAAAACGATGACTCATTTTTAACGCCATTTTTACATCATGATAGATATCGGTTCCAAACTTTCTGGAACAGTAGTCAAATGCAATTTTATTGTTCATTTCGTTTTTCAAATGAATTCATAGAGTTTGGAAAAAGTTATGGACTTTCCACTGAAAAGAGAAAAGTGAGTTAATAACGCGACTCTCATGAAAACGTTCGACAAATTACAAATTTTGAAGGAAAAGTGATGCCTAATGTGAGTTTTATCTCTGTCAGCGTGACTAAGATTTTGAAAAAGACGATCTCTAGAAAATTTGAGATGAGATTTTGGAAGATTTTATAAATAACTATAAACTCACGATATCAGCGTAGATCGGCACTTGGTTTCTGTTGTCGTCGACAATGATGATGGTCATGTTCCGGGTGACTGGGTTCTTCTTGAGGGCTGGGCCGAGAAGAGTTGAGATGAAGTCTCTGAAGGGTCACCTTATCCAGAATCAGATTCAATCTTTACCTTTCCATTTCCGGAGAGAAGAACATCGTCTGGAATGGGTAGCCCTTGATGTTACCGTTTGCTGGTTCATTCTGAGGTGTCATGGCCCAGAAGTAGACATCGTTCTTGGCGTACTCCTCGAAGAACTTGATAAGGTACTTGGTCCAGGTCTGCCAGTAAGGTCCACCAAAGTCGCCCTTGAGTTGACCACCATCTTGCATTTGACCGTTGGTTTTCATCCAGCCTGGCGCGGCCCATGGAGAGGCGAAGAGTTTAAGCTGGCTGGCGTAGCTTTGAGCGACCTTGATGTACGGGATCTGGAAGATATATTTATAAGATGGGCGGTCTAGGAGTAGTTTTACGGTATCTAGCAGTTTGTCATGTTCTTTGCTCCTTCATCTATAACTTACCCCTCACTGCAAAACCACAACCAGCTTGTCTAGTTCCCACAATGCCCACATAAATTCCACAAAGCCATATCTTATTCTTATTCATCTTTCTCTATGTCACTTATCGTTAACTTGTAGTCCTAATATGAATCTCCTCTTTGAGCGCACAGTACGCAAAAATTCAGACAATTTGAGGCCCGTAAATCGCAATTTTGAAAACGAGGAGAGGTCGCAACAAAGATTACAATCAAACACATTTTGACAGAGGTCCTGCCAGAGTCTTGCAGCACTGTTCTGAAGCACCTTTCAACACAGTGCATTGTTTTCTCTAGTGACGCTTTCAGGTCATTTATGTGCAACTAATATGCAAGATCCAACCTTCCAGTTGAAGTCTTCCACGGTAAGGTTGAAGTGGAGAAGAGTGAAGTCGTTGGGGAAGTCGTCATAGCTGTACACTCTGGTTGAGAAGTCACAACTGGCAATGGGAACTCTTCCGACGGTGTAACCGAGACCTGCAAACGTCAATTTTAAACACATTCCGTGATAAGGGGAAAAGATAAGAGATTGGTCCAATTGGATCAAAGTAAAGCAGCACGTGACAAACTAACCGTCAGGGGAGAAGTACTGCTTGATGATCCTGTCAGCCATGTTGTCCGGGAGGGATCGAAGGTTGGCTCCTGAACTATTCATTCAGAATATGGTCCGAGATGTCGTCTTACCTGTGGCGTCAGTGAAGGCAGCTCCGAATCCGAGGATCGTCTGCTTCGTGACATTGGTGTTGAAGCTAATGGTCACTGTTCCGTCTGAAATGTTTTATTGAGATATAGTCTTCTTGGGTCATCTTCTCAAGTTCTAGAAGTTTTTATTGACTGATTCACTGTTCTGGCGAGTTTTGTTAGTTCTGTAAGCGTTTTCCAAAAGTTATAGACGTTTACTAACTGATCTACCCTATGAAAGATTTTCTTTATAACTGAACTCATATTTCCCAAAACTAAAATATTCTACCTGGCTTAGTCGAGGTAGAGGTCAAAACTTGTTGGTCCAGCCTGAGTCCAGCCCTGGAGGTAGTGTATACAGCAGCCTGGCCTGACGTCAGGGAGTCTGGGCTTGGAATCTGAAAATCGTTCGTATACTTTTGACCTCTCCAAGAATGACCCACCTCATCACAATAAGTCGCATTGCAGACACAAACGATACCGGTTGGCAGCTCTCTAGCAGCACATGGAGTCGGGTTAGCGTTGGCTCCTGAAATTTGTGGTCAGCACGTGGTCGCTACGTTCAAGTGGATCGCAGTACCCCAAAGTACCCACCTCCATGGAAAAAATTCTAGAGATTGTCTTTTTTCGTTCTTTAGACATTTTTTTAAGGCGAAAGTAAACGTCATTTAAACGACACTAACAGGACACATTTGAGAGCTGTAAAAAATGATAGACATTCCTTGAACTCTCGAAAGCTCAAGCTAAAGCCACCAATTCACCATTGGACACATTTTAAAAACGCTATCAATCTGAGAATCTTCAGTTACTCTGTTGAACGCCACCAAAAAGCTACGAACGGGAACCTTGAATTAATCAGCTCCATCTCAAAATTTCGAGTTCAAGTCGCTGTGAGCTTACTAGGAAGGTATAAGTAACGACTTTACGCAAAAGTTACAGAACTTGAAACCAACCTTGTAGGAGCAAAAGCGAGGCAGCGACAGAAATGAAGAGCCGCATGGGGGGCCGGAGACTGTCCAATACTTGTTTAATTCTTCTTTTATATGACCAAAACGATAAGAAAAACTGTTATCTTGCAACCGACCGCGAACCAAGAAACAGTGTTAGAAAAGTAATAAAGTTCACTGTTTCAGTGAAATTTGGCCTGGCGGCAAAAACAGTGTAGAACCTGGTTGGTTTTTAACAGCACTTTTTTGTTGTAGATGTCATATTTTTCTGTTGATTTCAACATCCAGACGTCAACAAATGATCTGGAAGTATTTTTTAATCATGAAAAAAAACAATTTCTGTTCTAGGTTCCTAAGAACCTCCTCAAGTTCAAAATCCTTTTGATAAACAATCATGACGTCGAAACCTGAATCATGAAAAATGATTTGAAACGAAGAGGTTTTTACATGATTCATGGTTAATTCAACATTTTTTGATGTTTTTCAACTATGAAAAAAATATCCTACTGTTCGGCTTTAATGAATAAAATTACTACAAAAATATAGAATCTGAAAAAATTGAATTCGGAAAAAATTGTGTTGCTTCATCTCAGTTTCCACTTAAGACAATGGTGGCACAATGGTGAACCTCTTCCTGGTGAAGTTTTTCAGAATCACATCTTCATTCATCGTCCTTTGCAGTCTTCCAATCCCCGACTGAAACAGTCGTTGTGTTTCTGTCTAGTAGAGTAAGGTCTTACCGTGTCGCGGACTAATGTTACTCGAAGAGGTCTATCCTCTACGGATTTTTCTCGATGTCTCAGGAAAAAAGGTAATTTATTGAGAGGTTCAAACCTTCCAGTTGACATCATGATATCTTATGAAGCTTGTGTATTTTATTCGCAAGATCTTACCTAGGGATGAGCAGAAGCTAACCATTGGCTATTCTCTTTTCGTTAAACAACTGCATTGGAGTTCCGCGTTCTGAGCGTTCTCAACGTTGAAGATGGTATCTTCACTGAATTTTTGTTTATGTTGATGTCGTCGTCCAGGACTTATTACCGAACCTGAAATCCGATTCTAGACGACGTCATCGGAAACTTTTTTAAAAGTTGTTTTCAGGATTCAGTCGTCGATGCTTCCACTGACGATATCATCGTCGGCATCGGATTAGAGATTCTATAATGAATCCTGGACAACGATGTCAGCATAAGCAGAAATGCAGTCACCACTTCGCGACCTGATAAAACAAAAATTTGAGAACGTTCTTCATTTGATCTTATTGTTCTCTGTCAGCACGTGTGTATGCCATGCACGTTGTCAGATAACTCCTTATCGGGTTGAATATAAAAGAAACTCCAAACACCGATTCCACGATTTCCATGAAGTTGTTGTTATCTTCCCTACTGCTGGTCATTGGTGCTCACGCCAATCCGACGCCATGCGCACCAAGAGCTCTGGACACTGGCATCGTTTGTGTCTGCAATGCGACTTATTGTGATGAGGTGGGTCATTCTTGGAGAGGTCAAAAGTATATGAACGATTTTCAGATCCCAAGCCCAGACTCGCTGACGTCAGGCCAGGCTGCTGTCTATACAACATCCCAAAGCGGACTAAGAATGGACCAGCAGGTTTTGACTTCTACCTCAACTAAACCAGGTAAAAAATTTTATTTTGAAAAATGGGATTCGGTTATAGAGAAACATTTCCAAGAGAGTAGACCGTTTTGAAAAATTCTTTCAGAACTAATTTTCTCACTGAGAATTGAAGAAAACAGTCCATAAAACAGTAAGAAAAGTAGATCAGATAGTGAAAACTTCAAGAACCTGGAAAAAATACCAAAACCTTTACCAAAAATTTCAGCCGGAACAGTGACCATCAGCTTCAATAAAAACGCCACGAAGCAGACGATCCTCGGATTCGGAGCTGCCTTCACTGACGCCACAGGTGAGACGACATCTCTGACCATATTCTGACTGAACAGTTCAGGAGCCAATCTTCGATCCCTCCCAGACAACATGGCTGACAGGATCATCAAGCAGTACTTCTCCCCTGACGGTTAGTTTGTCACGTGCTGCTTTACTTTGGTCTTATTGAACTTTGCCTCTTATCAGTCAACATCGTGAAATTGACGCTTGCAGGCCTTGGTTACACCATCGGAAGAGTTCCCATTGCCAGTTGCGACTTCTCAACCAGAGTGTACAGCTATGACGACTTCCCAGAAGATCTTAACCTACTCCATTTCAATCTCACCGTGGAAGACTTCAACTGGAAGGTTGGATATTGCGTAGAAGTTGCTTATAAACAACCGGGAAGTGTCACTAGAGAAACAATTTTCTGTGTTGAAAAGTGCTTGAGAACAGTACTGTAAGAACCTGGCTGTCAAAATTTACTTTGATGTAATTTTTGAAGATTTTAATTATGTAGTTAATCGAACAATGGGTTGGGATTTTTTTTAATGAAAAATACTATGAGAAGTGACGCAAACCATCAGGTTAGAGTCCAGACTAACCAGCTACATTCAGATTCCATACATCAAGCTAGCCCAAGGCTACTCTTCCGGCCTCCAACTCTTCGCCTCTCCATGGGCCGCGCCAGGATGGATGAAAACCAACGGAAAGATGCAAGACGCAGGTCAAATCAAGGGCGACTTTGGTGGACCGTACTGGCAGTCCTGGACCAAGTACCTCATCAAGTTCTTCGAGGAGTACGCCAAGAATGGTGTCCACTTCTGGGCCATGACTCCCCAAAATGAACCGGCACAGGGGAACATCCCTAACTACGCCTTCCAGACGATGTACTTCTCTCCGGAAATGGAAAGGTAAAGATTGAATCTGATTCTGGATAAGGTGACCCTTCAGAGACTTCATTTCGCATCTTCTCGGCCCAGCCCTCAAGAAGAACCCAGTCACCCAGAACATGACTATCATTATTGTCGACGACAACAGAAACCAAGTGCCGATCTACGCTGATGTTGTGAGTTGAGGCTGCCCGTTACTATAATTTTTAAAAAACTTTTAAGAATCGGTCACAATCTCATCTCAAATTTGCTATATATCATATTTTTTAAATCTTAGTCACTCTTACAAAAATAAAACTCACATTAAGTATCACTTTCGCTTCCAATTCGGAATTCATCGAACGTTTTCATGAGAGTCGTGTTATTTTTCGCACGCTCACCTTTTCCTTTTCAGTGGAAAGTCAATAACTTTTTCCAAACTTCATGAATTCATTCAAAAAACGAGATGGACCATAAAACCACACTTGACTACAGTTCCAGAAAGTTTGAACCCGATATCTGTCATGGTGTAAAAATGGCGTAAAAAATTAGTCATCGTTTTTTCCACTGTACTGAGAGCTCCGTTCAGATCCTGGCTGACAAGCTCGCAGCATCATACGTGTCCGGAATCGGCACTCACTGGTACAATGATGAGTACACGGACGTTAGCGTCTTGACCGATGTTCACAACAATCATCCGGAGAAGTTCATCCTGGCTACAGAAGCTTGTCCCGGGTGGCAGAGCTACGTAGTGAAGCCACTTCTCGGATCATGGGATCGAGCTGAGCAATTTGCTTGGGACATCATTGGGGTGGGTACTGTAAGGTACTGCGATCTATCCTTTACTTGCAGGACCTGAACAACTGGTCCACCGGCTGGATCGACTGGAACATGGCCCTGGACCAACAGGCCGGACCAAACTGGGCCAACAACGCTGCTGACGGAAACTTGATTGTATACGCCAACCAGACAGAGTACTTCAAGCAGCCGACCTGGTACATTGTGGGACACTTCAGGTGAGCTACAGTAACCCGGATACGGTACTCATTGATCTATTACAGTAAGTTCATCAAGCCAGGAGCAGTCTACACGCAGCTTGACTTTGACAATGCTGACACAGGTCTACAGACAACGGGTTTCATCAATCCAGATGGGTCAAAAGTCGTCGTGCTTTTCAACCAAAATACGGTAGGTCAAAAATAATGAACTACAAACTTTTTTCGATTCCAGAACGTAACTCAAAACGTGGTGTTCAACGACGACGGGAAATATTACAACTTTAAGATCGACACTCATAGTGTGCAAACTGTTTATATTAAGTAGAAGTTGATGTCATAATAAATTATTTTTCTTTAAAGGAAAATGCAAAAATGTTACCCCGCTGTGGGATTGAACCCTTGGGGTCTAGTTTGACGGAAGTGGCTAATACCACTGTGCCACCTCTTATATTTCGAAAATGCAAAAAAAATGCCTCGGCTGAGGATCGAACTCCTGATCTCCATCGTGATCTAGCTTGACGTAAGCGGCTATTTTTCAAAAATGCAAAAATGACTAGCCTCGATGGGAAATCGAACCCATGGCCTATTTTTGGAAAAAGCAAAAATATGCAGCCTCGAAAAGGATCGAACCATTGGGACTTCCCATCGTGGAAGCTCTGACTGGTCTCCTAGGTTTTCGAATAAACTATGAAAGATGGAATGGGTCTTATGATCTCTATACTTTTCTCCTTTGAGGAAGTGAATTCGCCACATCTGTTTTTACTTGAAAAAAAGCAAAAATTCCCGTCCCCGCTGGGGATCGAACCCATGGTCTATCCAGCAAACAAGCCGTAAAATAATTAAGCTCTTACCAATGGCTATAAATACGTAGCCTCAAACAAGTGGAAATTTTCAACTGAAAAAGCAAAAATCGTGCCCCATCGGAGGACCGAACCTATGGTCCCTTTCCGACCATGTTCAGCAAACTCTTGTCAATCCACGCTTGGTTATGAGAATGTATGTATTATCCGTGACTCCTTACATTTGCAAAAAAACCTTGCCCCCGCTGAGGATCGAACCTCTATCCGACAAACAAGCCGTAAAATAATTAAGCTCTTATCATTGGCTATGAGGATGTAGCATCCGTGATGAAACAAAGGGGATGTTATCATGTAAGCCTGGAAGACACCTCAAGCATCCCAAGACAGATACAGGTTCCATAGACAATAGCCGGCGTTATCATGAAGACACGCCCCTCGGTTTTAATCTCTTCATAGTCGATCTACCTTTAACCCTTCGGCCGTTAGCCAGTTCTTCTTTTCTCTTTCTCTTTTTGAGGAAATCATCTTAATGGGGTTTGTAGTGTCTTTAAATGCCTTCCCCTAAGAGCCTAACTATTTGGTTGAGTCTCTAAGGACTTTTTACATTCTCCCTAAGAGCCTATCTACAAGGTAATCAGAAGTCGTCTTTATTACAGTCTCAAAGGACTTTTTACCTCCTCCCTGAGAGCTTATCTACAAGGTAATCAAAAAATCGTCTTTATTAGACTCTCTAGGACTTTTTACCTTCTCCCTAAGAGCCTATCTATAAGGTAACCAGAAGTCGTCTTTATTACAGTCTCTAGGACCTTTTTACCTTCTCCCTAAAAGCCTAACTGTAAGGTAATCAAAAATTGTTTTTGTTAGAGTCTCTAAGGGTTCAATGCGTTTCATCCTAAAATTTAACTGTTCAAACTGCTTGAATCTTCTGAGTTAGAGTGTAGATTTAAATCAAAAAGAAATATTCAAAAAATATCTTTCATTTTAGGCCCATCCATAGTTCTTGGAACATAGGGGCTCAGAACCTGAACTAAAAAAAAACTTCCCGAATATTTTTTTCTAACCTTTTGAAACATCCTCAACAAATTTTGACCATTAGTTTTTACAAAATGATGGCTTCCATCCAGACCTCGATTTCAGAAGTTCTCATTCTTCCTCCATCTGATGAACTCCTAGACCCTCAAAGTCAGATTTCCATTTCAGAAGTCCCCTCTAGATGTTGCCAGCCGCTTTGGTCTTCTTGTCTGCGATCACTCTTTCCCAAGGATGTGTTCCGACTTCGACAGTCACCACTACAAAAGCATGCTGTGCGATGTTGTCCACTTCAACACTTCCAAGAGTCTCTCCGACATACACAGGAGCCGAGCAGTGCTCCATACTGAGAAGGGTTTCCTCTACTTGTCCGACTGATGGTATCGTTGTGTGTGATGCTGCTGATGAGACTAACGTTAGTTTTGAGAGAGAGAAGAGAGAGAGAAGAGAAGAGAGAGGGGGAGAGAGAGAGAGAGAGAGAGAGAGAGAGAGAGAGAGAGAGAGAGAGATAGAAAGAGAGAGAGAGAGAGAGAGAGAGAGAGAGAGAGAGAGAAGAGAGAGAGAAGAGAGAGGGAGAGAGAGAGAGAGAGGGAGAGAGAGAGAGACCTAGAACAATTAAAACACTGGTTTCTAGTGGATTTTTTTCTTGAAATTATTCAATCGCAAAAAATTTTAACTTTGACGTCACCGCGCGCCGCTGCGCGGAAAATCTAAACATCATCTTCCACAGATAATATTCGAGCGGTGCCATCTGCTAGACCGCACGCTGCCGCGCGGCATAGACAGTGAAAACCCTAGTTTTATCTACTTCGATTTCAGCCAACCAATATCGCTCTTCAATTCTTCGACGGTACCACTCTGGTTAGAACTCAATCTGTCACTGGAAGTCCTGCTTCATCAGTTTCCGTCAGAGTCGTCTGTAACAACGGAGTATGGCAAGTACCAACATCGAAGGGAGCTACTACGTATGATACGATCACTTCGGTATGTTTTGGGGGGACCACCAGGAGAGATAAAGAAGAAAAAGCAAAACTAGCACTCTCGATTTGGATTCGATCCCCTGAGCTTTATGATATGTGTTTTACCATTGAGCTATGCTTCCGAAAAAGCAAAACAAATTTGTCTCGGCATGGGATCGAACCTGCTACCTTTGGCGCGTTGCAAAGTTTCCTTGCGCTTTTCTCTTGCTACAGAACCGATCGAGTGACCTCGAAAATTTCCGAAAGTAGAAAAAGCAAAACAACTAGCCCCGGCATGGAATCGATCCCGTGACCGCATCAAAAGCCTTCTCGCACTGCGACAAAAAATGTTTTCTAGGTCTCCTGCTCCCAATCTGGATCTCAAGGATACGACGCTGGATATGTTACAGGAACCGCCGATTAATTTCCATCAAATCGTTTTTGTTACTTTTCTGTACATTCTAATAACTACCTAATAATTGTTTCATAATAAATTTAATTATTCAAATGAAGGTACTGCAACTACAGTACTTGCTCCACACCGTAGGTCAAAAAATTCACTTTTCGTACTTTTTTTCGTCCCATATTCGCTAATCGTAACGTACAAATGTTTGAAGTAAGTAAAACTATCGTTGAGAACAGTCCGCAACGTTCATTATATCAAGTGAATCATTGATTAAAGTATAAACACTTTCGAAAATGAAAGTGGAGGTCGGCAAAGCGTACCTGGACTGTTCTTCTAAAAGTACATTGCCAAAGTCCTTTTCTTTTATACACTGCACCTATTTGGAATCGTATCTGTCACCTATTTTCCGCTGATACCAAACTGAGAGAAATGAAAAAAAATAATAAATACGGTTCCAAACTCACTGCTCTTTCAAGAAATTCCGCCATCTCTCTTGTAAAATAATACATCTTGTTTCATTTTGCATCACTCAGTCACTCTAAAATCATCTTTTTTGTTTCTTCATGTCATGTACTAATCTTGTTTAATTTCACCTATCTGGCTGACTGACGAAATGGCTTAACTGACTGGCTAACGGATCGACCTTGGAACCACGTCACTACATCACCGACATTGCTGTGAAAAGCAAGCCGAGCTTACACGTGGTGACTGACGGACTGATCTTCGAACCACGTGACCACATCACCAATATTACTGCGAGAAGCGAGCCGATCTTTGTACACTCACCAAAAAACAACTCAAGAACACTGAAGTCACACCAGATATGCGTCATATTAATTAATAGCCATTTTATGTTTATAAATTGTCTCCTATCACGATTTATGATAACCAGCTACCCGTGCTATTGCTGGCACTGGTCTGGTCTTCTTTGTTTATTACTGTTAATAAACATTCAAGTTAAAGCGGTTGCGAAGCGGTTATTTTGTCTTATGCCTTTGCCGAACTGTGTGCTCCTGAACTTTTCACTCCGAATCAAGTTGTAGAGTGTTGAAGTTGAGCAGTTTCTGACGTCGACTTTGAAGACCTGTAACTTCACAATGGAGGCTCAGAAACCCGTGAAATCATGATTTTTGCGATATTATACCGATCAAAATCTGAACAATTTTTTGTGCGAAAACGCACTAAAGATATGAAAATTAGTGAGCGCAGATTTGACCGACCTCGAATTTGACCTACACCATCATGGATAGATCATGATGCGACATTCATTTCTTTCTTGTATTTCAGTTTATACCTTTCCCCCTTTTCATTTGTAACCTTATTTATTCCCATACTTGTATTTCCTAACCTCCTTTTTTGTTATTCTAGGTTTAATTACCCTAGTTTGAGGTCTGCACTCGACTAGGAATAAATATTGATATATCCAAGCGTTCTATCACCACACAGAACCACCTTTGCACAAGTGGTGCATCGACCGGGAATCGAACCCGGGCCGCCCGCGTGGCAGGCGAGCATTCTACCACTGAACCACCGATGAGGTTGCGCAAGGACCCAGACAGGGAAGTATCAATCGGGCGATTCAAGACCCGCAGCACACACTTTGCACAAGTGGTGCAGAAGCCGAAATCCGTGAGTTTAAGTGTTAATCGTAATTATCACTGTCCGTCTTTGTCCATCATACAACAATCAGCACGATAGCACGAAAAAGTGCACGTAAAAGTAAGTAAGAGTAGTCAAATACAATCTAAGCCTAAGTAAGAATAAATTTTTGTACTATTCTATCGTCCATATATTTATCATCGTACTGTCTATCATTGTAGCATCCAGTAAATTCGTACCGTCGTAGTCCATATAGTCATCTATCGTATTATCTGTTTATTTGTACGTACAATAGTCCATAGTCCGTACACATTATTGTCAATTTCATTGTCTAGTCCAAATCGTGTGAGTCAAGTAGTAACTGTAGTCCGTCCGGCAAACGACCACAGCACGAAAAATCAGCACGAAACGGCAAGAAAAAAGCCAGCACGAAATACAGGTTACAAAGGGTCGAAGACAAAAAGTCAGAGACCAACCTGTAAAATAAACTACCGGAACGTAAAAAACTTCCGAAGCGTCTACGGTACGAGAAACCGTTAAGTGATTCCGGACGTATATCCGAAGCGTATCCGGTACGATTTAAACCGAAGAGCCCCCAGTGCTTAACTGAAGCGTCCCCAGTACGAGAAACTGAAGCGTAAGAATTCAGAGAAAAGTCAGAATCAGCTCGAGTGAGTGAACACGAACAAAGTACAAACACTCAACATCCACGCGAGCCTGGCAAGATCATATCATCCATTGAATTTCTTAAGTAAGTTAATCGAATAAAATCAGTCCTTTAATTGAACGCATTTATTGAATAAAAATCCTGTCCTATTACATATTGAATCTTGTCATCAAATAAAGAAAAGCTTATTGATCTATTGAATAATTATCGAATAAAGAAACTATTGTCTTATTACGTATTGAATATTGTCATCAAATACAGAGAACTCATAGGTCAAAACTCGTTATCAAAGTAAATTTTGCTATCAAATAAAAAGAAATTCATCGTGTCACATATTGAATCATCATTGTTACTATTGTATTGAATAAAGAAAAAGTCCGCAAACAAGCGAACCTATAGTAAAGAGTAAAAAATGGAGTCGGACGAAGCCGATCGTAAGGGCATAGTCCAAGAGAGAGCTATCGACATAGCTAGAAATCAAATCGATACAATTAAGTGTAGAATCGAAAACATGAAAACGGCCAAAAACATAGAAAAGGCGAGAAAACTAGTCGACGAAAGCTTACACAACTGGAACGATGTGTACGCCGCCACATCTGAAATGTTGTCACGTAGAAGCCAACATGAAGAGCTACGCAAGTTAGATCGCGAAGCTCTAGCCCTACGCCTAGTAGCAGAAAAAACAATGACAGATCGGTACAAAAACGAAACCGAAACGATCGTAAATCCAGAGTCACCCCAAACAACAAAACTACTTCCAACAGATAACGGAATAGCAAACAAATTCGGGGGAAACGAAAGCGATTACAAAACACTGAGGTTGTACTGCGAAGAAGTAATCGATAAATACAACATATCAGAGGAATCTAAGCACAACAAACTCCTCGAATGTCTTGAAGGAAGACCAAAGCGTATAATTGCGGAACTAGACGAAGAGCCCAACCCATACACACAAGCACTGAAAATATTAGAGGACAACTACAAACCCAGGTGCAAAACAAACAAACAAAGATGGGGCGAAATAGAACAAATTCCACAAGCATCAGAAGACGCAAGCGATGAATTGCTAACTCTAGACACTATCGAGATCAAAATAAATGCACTCAAAAGAAGACAAGATCCCAAAGTGGAAGACGCCCAGACAATCGATATCATTCTAAGCAAATTCAAGCAACACACAAGATGGATGCTCGAACATAGAGCCAACACAATGCAAGAAAACGGATCATCGACGCAAGAGATCATCAAAAAGATCAAAGAAATCATCCAAGAAAAAAGAGAGAGTCAAGAAAGACTAAAGCACAATCTGGTCCGAAAAGACATCCGAGAACAAACCAATGCAACATCAAGCCCGAACAGAAACATCACACAAAGGGTATCTGATCGAACGTGTAAATTCTGCAACCGAACGAACCACGCAACACGATTCTGCAAAATGGTCACTGGAACCGAACAAAGATGGAAAATGACAAAGGAACTCGGATTGTGTCGCAAGTGCTTCGAGGAACACTACACGCAAGATTGCCAAGCACAAAATTGTAAAAACTGCAACAAAACACACCATGAATCGCTATGCAATCAAAACAGAGAGCGCAGAAACGACCAACAAAATTACAATTCTTCAACACCAAGGTACAGAACACCACAGAACAATACAAGCGGGACAAACGCAATCCCCATCGAAAACGAAAGAAGGTGGAACCCACAAAACGACAGACCACACTTCTCGCCAATCAACCCCAACAAAGGGACAGAAGAGTCTACTCAAAATGAGGAACCTCACGATCGAACAAATGCATGCATTGAAACGAACCAAGATCTCAAAAGAGAAAATCGAGGAATAATCCCAACAACTGTAACGAAAACCTGGAACGATACGGCGAAGAAATGGATAGAAACACCACTCATGTTTGACTGTGGGTCTACAAGATCATACGTGTCGAAAACCTTCGCCAGAGAAATGGGGCTCGAACCGAACGACGAAGTAAAATTGAAAGTTCACACATTTGGAGAGAAAGAAATAGAAATGAACGGAATAAGCTCAGAATTGCTTCTGAAACTCGACAATGATGAAACCAGAAAGATACAAGTCATAGCAATAGAAGACGACAAAATGATGGGAAACGTCGCCCTACCAGAACTCACGACGAGAGACACCGACGTAATAAACGGAAATTGGTCACAAGAAGAAACCACCCGAAGAATGAAAAACTTCATCAAACCAGAGATTCTACTCGGAGGAAAAGAATTCTGGAACCTGATTCAAGGTGAAAAGGTTGATTTACCGTCCGGCTTCACCGCCATAAAAACACGAATCGGTTATACAGTTGTAAACCACATCGAAAGAGATGATGGAAAAGTAATACCCAAAAGTACCGAAATCACGAAACTGAACAAAGTGAAGGAAACGAACGAAAAACGTGAAAAACCATCCAAAAACGATCTCAAAAATGACAGGGTAGGGGAGGTCGTCATAATGACGCAAAAACTCCAAAATACAACAAAAGGAGAAGCGGAAGACACCCGCAAAGAGAACAGCATCTCAAACATAACGGATCAGAAGAACGAATCCTTAACTGAATCCGAACATTGCCACGAAATAAGGAAAGCTGAACGAAAAATACAAGAATCTCAGGAAAAAGTAGAAAAGAACCGAGAACAACGTCAAATACTCGGAATGACAAGCGACACGTGTTATCAGAGAGTCCTGCAAGCGCTATCTGAACACGAGGAAAAGAATCGAAACCGAACCAAGGAGACACCAACAAAATCCTTAATGAGCTTGACAACAAGAAGACCAGAGCATTCCATCAACTCAAGAACACAAAATGCGAAACTCAATCTGGGAAAGCGAGAGAAAAAGCAAACCCATCACATAACCAAGACTACAAACCCCGTGTGGCAGGCGAGGTCAACGACCCAGAAAGGGCAAGAAATACACAAGATCGTCGAAAGGAACACAATAAACTTAAGAAACGCTCACCGCTCCAACAATCATAAAAAGATAATAAGATTGAGAGTCAACCACGGAAGCAGTAGAATCGAAGCGCCAAAAGATCAGTGTCATGTTAGAGATGAAAGCGAAAAGATCCCCCATCAAAATTACATACGACAGACAAACGGAAATCCGAAAACGAGACCGAAGACTGACAGGAGCGGCAAACCTATGTCAAGTCACTCAATCTCACGGAGTAGGGGATGTGCGAAAACGCACTAAAGATATGAAAATTAGTGAGCGCAGATTTGACCGACCTCGAATTTGACCTACACCATCATGGATAGATCATGATGCGACATTCATTTCTTTCTTGTATTTCAGTTTATACCTTTCCCCCTTTTCATTTGTAACCTTATTTATTCCCATACTTGTATTTCCTAACCTCCTTTTTTGTTATTCTAGGTTTAATTACCCTAGTTTGAGGTCTGCACTCGACTAGGAATAAATATTGATATATCCAAGCGTTCTATCACCACACAGAACCACCTTTGCACATTTTCCCACGCCAAAATTTAAAAAAAATCCATGGACTATAGCCTTATTTAACTTTTACGCTTGAATTTTTACCTCAGAATCTCTTGAAAACAAGTAATATTCTAGAAGACTTTAGAAAAAGAAGAACTACTTCTAGAAACGCTCTGAGACTCGAGTTAAAATAAGTAGTCATACGGTAAATTCGAAGTACTGTAACTTCGCAATGGAAGCTCATATTCGCATCAAAAAAGGCTCATCATGTAGCCTAAAACTTCTAGAATCATATTAAACCATAAATGTGAAATTTTTATTCATGAACTGCTGGAGAACAAAAGTTTCGGGAGGTAGGGTCTTGTCGTTAGGAACTGGCGTCGGAAGCTTTCCGATAGCGCCAAGAGGAGCCATGGGTTACATAGTGCGAACACATCGGCGAAGGTCACTAGGCATAGAACCACTGACGTGAAAGCTCTTGATTGTGGATCCAAACGAGCGATGCCGAGAAGACACTGAAATTATTCGGTCTCTCAGTTTCTCTCTCTCTCTCTCTCTCTCTCTCTCTCTCTCTCTCTCTCTCTCTCTCTCTCTCTCTCTCTCTCTCTCTCTCTCTCTCTCTCTCTCTCTCCCTCTCCCGCCTCTCTGTCTCTCCCTCTCTCCCCCCTCTCTCTCTCTCTCTCTCTCTCTCTCTCTCTCTCTCTCTCTCTCTCCCTCTCCCGCCTCTCTGTCTCTCCCTCTCTCCCTCTCTCTCTCTCTCTCTCTCTCTCTTACCTGGAAACAAGCCATCATAATGATGACAAAGGTAAAAATGCAAGAATAGATCAGAAGGTTGAATTGTATTTTCGAAGAAACTTTCTGTTGCAGGTCGATTCTCTGTAAGAAGTTTTCCGTGATGCTGGCTTCGACAAGTCATAAATTTGACCTACCCTGCTCCTGACGCGTTTTACATGAACGGCTAAGGCGATTAGGTTGAGTAGGAGACATAGCGAACAAAATGTGACGTAGATAGTGCAGGAGATGATGGAATTGATCTGGATTTTTCCTTTCTATTTTCTTTTCATTCGTGTAAGATCTCTATGAACGTTGCGGATCGGTGAGTTTTACCTACTCACACCTCGGCGAATGCATATAGACAATGGAACCGCTTCGCAATCGCTTTGCCGACCTCCACTTTCATTTTCGAAAGTGTTTATACTTTAATCAATGATTCACTTGATATAATGAACACTGCGGACTGTTTCCGACGATAGTTTTACTTACTTCAAACATTTGTACGTTACAATTAGCGAAAATGGGACAAAAAAAGTAGGAAAAGTACAATTTTTACAGTAGCTGAAACTTGATCTACCGCTTTCTCCGCCCCCTTGCTTTGCTTACACTTTTCGATCGCCTTTGGCTCCACCCCATTCGATTTTATTTGATCTTGATACACCGTTAAGTCCCCTAATGTGAATACCACGTGGATATCTCGCTCACCTCTTGGTCCTTCACATTGGTTAATCTGGGCACAATGGAATCATCAACCTCGATATATTTAACCGCTTGTGGAATTCTACTCAACGTCGGAATTAAAGAAAGCAAACAACACAGGGCGAATAGCCTATAGACGATTACATCAGACCACATCTGGAAATAGGTGCACTTTTTCTGAGAAAGAGTACACCATTGGTGCACCACAACTGGTGAATGCGTTCAATCCCTACCCGTGGCAGAAGTTTTCCCTTTGAAATAATGGAATCAAGTGGGTAGATGTGTGTTGAAATATCAGTCAGAAATTCTACCGTCTTTCTAGAAAAAACAAAACAATATGAAAATGGTTGAGTTTTTGCTTTTTCATTTTTTCTCAACGCTTGAAAAAACCTAAAAATCGACTTTACACGAAAAAGTAGACTAAATCATTCACCAAGTCTTATAAAGTTTCAATTTCCTGAGTTGGTGCGCCACAACTGGTGAAAGCGTTCAATCCCTACCCGTGGCAGAAGTTTTCCCTTTGAAAGTTAGCATGTTAATAATAAAACAAGTGGACCGCCCCTTTGCTCCGCCCTCTTATGGTTGAAGCCGATTTTCGGGTGGGGGTGGTCCGTTGTACAAAAGTGGCCGGTAGTTGACGGGTTAGTTCTAGCCGCACTTGCATTAGTACTTGGCGCGTTTGGATTGTTTGGGGAGTGCGAAAGCGAGCAGCGAGGAGATGGAGAGAGATAGAGAGGGAGAGAGAGAGAGAGAGAGAGAGAGAGAGAGAGAGAGAGAGAGAGAGAGAGAGAGAGAGAGAGAGAGAGAGAGAGGAAGAGAGAGAGAGAGAGTGAGAGATAAAGATTAACAATGAGAAAGAGAGAGAGAAATAGTAAAGACCTTGCCTCTGAAAACCAGTTCTTTTTTCAATTAAAAAGCCTCAATATATGATTTTGTAATGAAAAAAGGGTTCTGAGCGTAGCGAGGACTGCTTGTTTGTGTTATCAATAAAGAAATCATGTGGGTAGATGTGTGTTGAAATATCAGTCAGAAATTCTACCGTCTTTATGTAAAAAACGAAACAATATGAAAATGGTTAAGTTTTTTGCTTTTTCATTTTTTCTCAACGTTTTCGCTTGAAAAAACCTAAAAATCGACTTAACACGAAAAAGTAGACTAAATCATCGAATCAAGAATCATTTCCTTACAAAAAGCTATGTTTGATTCAGTCTACTTTTTCGTAAAATTTAAAAATTGTTGGTGAAGTTTCGTAGCACACTGTGAAAACCAACGTTCATCACTAACCATAGGTACGATCCCCCGTCGGGGCAGGATTTTTGCTTTTTGAAACAAAAGTATTCTCTCGGACAGATGAAAACCTCATTGAAGTGATAGGAAAAAACAAAAATCAACACCCCGGGGGAGATTGAACTTGATACGCCAAAATTCACCTGCACATGTCTAATGGGGAACGCAATGGCCGTGAACCTATTGATCGAGAAAAGAAGTTGAGACCACAACTCCAACAGAGTCATGTACTGGGACAAAATGAATCCGAGCTTCGCTAAAAATGGCAGGTCGAGGAAAATCTGAAAATGATCAAATTTTAAAGTAAGACTATTTTGACCTACAACAAGAGGTGAACTTACCTTCCAACCTAGAAGAGGTAGCCGAAAACAGATCATCGAAGTTATGACTTGGATCATGTCAGCAGGAGCTGGAATTTTGTCTCTCTCTCTCTCTCTCTCTCTCTCTCTCTCGCCCTCTCTCTCTCTCGCCCTCTCTCTCTCTCGCCCTCTCTCTCTCTCTCTCTCTCTCTCTCTCTCTCTCTCTCTCTCTCTCTCTCTCTCTCTCTCTCTCTCTCTCTCTCTCTTCCTTTCTCTCTCTCGCCCTCTCGCCCTCTCTCTTCCTTCCTCTTCCTCTCTCTCTCTCTCTTTCTCTCTCTCTCTCTCTTTCTCTCTCTCTCTCTCCCTCTCTCTCTCTCTCTCTCTCTCTCTCTCTCTCTCTCTCTTTCTTTCTCTCTCCCTCTCACCCCCACCTCTGATCAAAAACAACGTATGAAATGGCGACTTCTGATCCGAACTCATCCGTTTGAAAATGTAAAAGATGACAAGGCAATATAAAATCAAACTCGGTACAATATAGACCACTTCTATGGTCAGAAGCAGTTCGTAGTTCATGAGATCTGAACGAATGTTTTTACTGGATGAAGAGAGAGAGAGAGAGAGAGAGAGAGAGAGAGAGAGAGAGAGAGGGGGGGAAAGAGATAGAGAGATAGGGAGAGAGAGACAGAGAGAGGGAGAGAGAGAGACAGAGAGAGGGAGAGGGAGAGAGGGAGGAGAGAGAGAGAGAGAGAGAGAGAGAGAGAGAGAGAGAGAGAGAGAGAGAAACGAAGACGATTTCACAATGATTCATCTAATGAAAATAATCGCTACAATCATCATAAACGACATCCGGCTATTCTAACATTCCGAGTAGAAGATCGATTAAGAAGGATCCAACCTTTCGATTGTTGCAGAAAATTGCACAAACATAGAAGAAATAGCAGAGGTTTGGGGATTTAATTAGACGTTCAACCAATGTTTTCAATCACCACCAGCTGGATGTCAAAACAGTCGAAGGTTGAAATGGGGCGACATTAAGAAACCTTAGGTTATAGTAGGTACAGTACCCAACTTTTGTGTCGTTAGATAATCCTGGCTAGATCAAAACTTGATTTCTACAGTATTTCAGGTTAACAGTTACAGTAATCAAATTCCATTTTCTCTAGGGGTATGTTAAAATCAATCTTTTGAGTTCTACAGTAACCCAAAACCATGTAGTCAAGAGGTAGATCAAAAATAATTTTAAAACCTACCTAAAGAGGTGGGTCAAAATTACCATCGATGAAAACCCACAACTACTCATGATTACAGTAATCAAGAGGCCTACGGTAATCATCGAAAGAATGATCTCTCTATTTACCGTAACCGAGAAGAGGTGTTCATTCTACAGTAACCAAGGTGACAACCACATATCTATCTACAGTAACCAATTCGCTACAGTAAACCAAAAATGCAATGGAACTAAAACAATCACATTTGACTCTGCATTCTCAAGAAATAATAACGGCTATAACATTGGCAGCTCATTAGAGAAACTTTACATTATTACTATAGACTCTCACACTATACTAATCACACGCTTCATCGCGTTCCATTACTTTTGGGGCTAATAATAGAGATCAGGTGTTACAATTTATAGGAACTACAACATTTCAGGTGTTTCGGAATACCATAACCAGGGGGTAGGTCAAACATTCGATGAATATTTTGAATTCCGGCGTCAAAAGAAGCTTCCCGTTTTTATTCCCTACATGATACCGTAACCAAAGAGTGGCTCAAGAGTTTGATGAAAATTTTGAATTCCCGCCTCGAATCAAGTTTTCACGTTCCCACGTTTTTATTCCCTACTCGATACCGTAACCAAAGGGTGGGTCAGGAGTGTGATGAACATTTCGAATTGCCGCTTCGATAAAAGCTTCACGTTTTTTAATTCTCCACTCGATACCGTAACCAGAGAGGAGGTCAAGAGTCTGATGAACATTTTGAATTTCCGAGGTTAGTGCGCTCTCCGTACGTCAGCAAAGCGGCTGCGGAGCGGCTATACCCACTTATTCCTTTGATGCATATAATATCAGGTATAATAATTTATTAGAGCTACAACATTTCAGGCGTTTCGGACATAATTCAAATGGCTACAATAGGAAAAAGCAAAATGTTTCTTTTGCACCTCTGCTTTTTACTATTCCTCAGGAACAAATAGATTACGACTTCAGAAGAAAAACTATGATGAAAAGGAAAATATTTAAAATCTTTGGTTTGACTGTGTATATTCTTTTCTCAGGCATTCAAATTTGGTAGAATTTTTTGGGAAAAAAAGCTATCTCCTCAAAATAACTTATAAGAAAAATGCTTGACAGAAATCTACCAAATTCAATTTCCCGAATTTTCGTGTCACGACTTTCTTGGAGATGAAGAAATGTGGTATTTACAAAAGTGTGTTCAGGTACAGTTTTGTATGGCTAAAGTTCAAGACAGAGAGAGAGAAAGCGAAATATTACTTTCTGGGGCCATAGTAGCGTTTCGACGATGACGGTGCTGCTGCTGCTGCTGGTGGAAAGCCCATTTCTCCCCGTTCCATCAGTTGCTTGTACCATGCTGAAAAATCAACTTTTCATAACTTCTCAATCGTTTCTACAAGGGTATCCTTCCTAATGAACAAACGCTAGAAACGAAAGACAGTCTATATGAAGTTCACAGGCTGTTTATATCAACAGCGCAATTACGTCATAGGTCATAAATATCTACAGCCTATCAAGTTCATAGAACATCTACCATAAAATCTATCAAGAGCACATGAACTTCATAAAATTTCATTAACAGCCTATGAACTTCATATCAACGGTACTTCGTTTCTAGAGGGTTTAGCATTTTCTTTTTATTTTGTGTTCATCTTTTAATTTTTTGTACAGCGTGGGGCAGACATATCAATTCTTAATCAAACCAGTTTATCTCAAAATCAAAAAATTTCATCCTCAACACCATTCAAAAGCATTTTCAATAAATTTTCCGAATCGGAAACTTCATTCTCAAACTAGAGCTTTGAGAAAATCAGTTTTCACTTCTTAGAATCAGGACTTTGTCAATATCGTTTCAAATCTTCTGCAGGGCCTTTTTCAAATACAATTCAAAAAAATTCTGACTCATTTCACTAATCATCTACTAAACTTCGAATTGGAAAAAAACTTACTATACATCTCTCTGTTCATATCCAAGCTCAGAGCATCGAATCCACTCGACAAGTTTGCGTATGGTCTGAAACATTATATTCATTTTTTTCCAATCTTATGCCACTCATTCTTTGAAATTAATTTTTCATTAAAATCGATGACAAACAGAAAAGTACTTTTTCTAAACTAAAATCCCAAAAAAAAACTTTTTTCTCTTTTTTTTGAAATCAAACTTCGAAGAAATTATCTCTACTTCAAAAAATCAGATCTCTTTTCCATTTCCAATGAAAAAATAGGAAAAGTACCTTTTTGGAAACTTGTTAATTTTTTATATTTCAAATACCATCGAGAAACTAGAAAACTTACTGCTCTCTTTGTAGTTGCTTCGATGTCGTCGGCTTGTGGTTCAGTCCCTTATAGGATACCGGCTTGTGGTACGCTTCAACATCCGCCGCGGTCCAGTCCGGCAATGGTGGCGGTGGTGGTGGAGGCGTCTGGGTGTACGACTTCTTCGACGCCGGTGGGTAGTATTCTTCGTATGGGTTCTTTCGGGTTCCATCATAGTTCATCAACGGCTGTGGCTTGGCCGACGCGTACATTTGACCGTATCCGGATGGTTGAGATCTCTTCGTTGGAGCACTCATCAACGGTTGGGTCCTGCGATATATTGTTTTTTTTACTTCAACTCAAGATTCTCATGGCATCTTCTTGGTTTAGGTTCAGTTACGCCCATTTTTACTTGAAAGTGGTACCCACCACCATATACCAGGAGTCCGGATATGGAAGGAAAAATATTAGTTATAATTCCTGATTATTCAAACTATTTCAGAATTTACATCCATCACTCTCGAGATCAGGCCAGCAATTCAGTGCGCGACTCCGGGTCATGGTGACTCGGACTAGTCATATATGGACATACACACAAGAACAATTTATTGATTTTCCAAAACAAGCCACTTTTAACAGAGTCATGTATGGAGAGATGAAGAAAAACAGTAAAACATGGTACGATCGATTAATACTTACAAAAGTTTAAAGATGTTGAGAGAGAGAGAGAGAGTAAGGAATAAATATTAAACGTAGTAATTGTGTGAGACTCTGTCCTGTCGCGCACTGTACTGACCATCTCTTCTCAATGCCACTGTCGCTTAGTTCCTGGCGGCATCCTTAGAGTTCATACATCATTCTCTTGCTTTCGCTTTTACACACATATTTTCGTTCAATTTTTTTATATTAAAAATAATCATTTTATCATTTTGTTAGTATTTTCAAACTAACCATTGTTTCGCTCCTCCTTGCAACATGGCCGCGTAGCCGTAGCGTTGATTCATCGTGTAGTCATCTTCCTGGAAATCATGGTTCGAAATTCATTTTTCACTGCACCTCTTCATTTTCGCTAAGAAAACTGATCTCAAAAGATTCGAATTCTTGATTTCGTTCTGTTTTCAGCCAAAATTAGAACAAACAAACATTTTTCAAAGCAATACAATAAAACTACTCACATATCCCAACGTAGCAGCTCTTGTTCCACCATACCCATATGCTCCATAACCACCTTCAAATCTTGGCTGGACTTCTTCTCTTGGTGCTGCCAAGCTCATGGTCACCTTGGTGTCTCCGATAATGGTGTTCTCAAGTCTAAAAAATCTAGGTAGGAGCCTTTTCTTCTAGGTTCAACTCACTTAGCAAGGGCCGCTGCAACAGTCGCTGAGGTGAACATAACGAAGCCAAATCCTCTGCTTGGTTTTGGGATGTAGACATCGGTGACCTAAACAATCAATGAGTCACTCAATTTCTCGGTCAGAAACCAAGAAATCTCTTTTTTTTAGTAAACAACGTACCGCGCACGCTTCATCGTACTTTTTGATCTCTTCAGTGAAGAAATCTCTGAGCTGATCTTCTCCAATCTTGTCGCCCAACCGTCCGACAAACAGTCTCTTTATCCTTTCTGGGGTCTCTTTTCCCGGCTGCAAATTTGGTCATCATAATCTGTTCGTGGGGAACAGCAACTTACAGCAGTATGCTTTTCTGGAATTCGGACCTCGACTCTTCTTGTGTCTATGTAGTGGTTCGGGACGGCGAGTACGGCATTCTGCTCTTCCAGTGTGCTCATTCGAATGAATCCGAATCCTTTTGAGGCTCCGTCAGTTTTACGTTTCAACTGAAATGGAAAATGTTCGTTCATGTTGGATTCATTTGATTGATGGGACACGCGTTGCTTACCTTCAACACTGATATTCAATTTTCAAGCAGTGTGATGATAATGTGAGAAGGCATTCAAAATTTATGACTACTTCTGATCAACAAGGTAGAATCTCGCTCAAGGGGTGACAGTTTCAGGTCGGCACACTTATTACAGGCTCTCATCGGTTACTCTCTGTATGGGTTTCAGTCTCACACAAAACGAAAAAGCGAAAATGTGCTCAAAACGGGGCTCGAACTCAGAGGCCACTGGGGCCATTTCCTTCACACATCTCTCATTTTGGGGATCAGTGTATCTCACGCAGTCCTTCATTCAAATTTTCTCACAGAAAGGGAAAAGGCAAAAATATGCTTAAAAGGGGGCTCGAACTCGGGGCTCACACGTGCAAATCACAAATCCTTCTCACATCTCTCAACTTGGCTAGTATTCCACGTGTCTCACGCAATCAAGTCCTTCAGTCAATAACGTTTGGCAGTTGCCATGACCGACGTACACATACCTCATGGAAGACGACCGTTCCAAACTGGTCAAAGTAGGCTTTGAAGGTCTCGTCCTTGGTCTTGTAGTCAACACCCAAGACAATAAAGTCGACGGGCACGTTATTGTCACTCCTCTCATCACTTTCATCCTCATGACCATAATCATCCATCTTTCTGCGCTTCGCACCATTGCTGCTCTCGCCTGTCAAACGTTCACTCTTTTCAACCTTCGACTCACACGACATGTATCTCCATAATCTTTTTTCTGCGCTACGTCGCCATTCGGTATACTCTACAGAACGGCAACGTTCCAGTGACAATAAGACAATGTACTGGCGAAAAATGACAAAATCATTTATTAGTCGCCGTTTTCCAAATTGCGACAAAAAGATTATGGAGTATGTTCATTGTGCGCGCTGTAAGACAGTCAAGTTCGTCTCTAACTCTAGTAATAGCGTTTTGTGGCAAAACCATTGAGATTAATTTTGCTTCTCAAAAAAATTGAACGTCACACAAATGTTGTTGTTGTTTTCGTTTAGGGGCAAGACTCGCTGCCACTTCGCGAATAGAGTTTAGCGCTCTGAACTACAAATTTCAACACGTCATACAATTTTGGCTTCAAAGAAATGATTTCTGCCACAAAACGCCACTGAACTTCTCTTCTCACAAAACTTCTCTGACTCGGTTCATTCACCATTCTTCATACCTCTGACAGCCTGTCATTCATCCGACACTGGGTATCAACTCACACTCTTCTGTCAACCATTTCTCTGTCTCAACAGCACAATTCTTTCTCGAAAACTCTCGATAAACACTCAGTTTTTCTCTGTTTTCAGTCAAAATACATCCAAATTCACTCTCGTAAAAATAAGATATCTGTGTCTGAAATCACACTGTCGTCGCTCATTCTTTTCAAAACCTTGACATTTGGGAGTTGCTATGCGATATAGTACACCTTCTCTCTCAAAAACCATTAGGCACACCTCTCTCGGGTGAAAATAGAAGAGTGGTAGATGAACAACTTACGAGCTGGGACGATGACTTGGAACACTGTGTCATCCCATCCTGCCGCAGGGGCTATCAACTTCTGACCGGTTGGGTCAACTCTGTAAACTTTGCGTCATCGGAAATGTTCCAGAACTTTCTTTAGGACAGACTAATCTCAGTTCGGTGCGAGTTCACCTCGAACTGTCCCAGTTCACTCCAACTTGTTCTGTGTGATAAGAATTTGTTGCGATTTATCACGTTGTCAGTTTCGACTTTCAGCTGGACTTTGGCTCGCAACATTTTCTCTGATAACTTACTGGACAATGCGACTGGCTCCCGTCTTAGGGTTCTTGAATTTGAGTCCTGTGGATCCCGGGAAGGAAGAGTTCAGGGTGGAGATGAGGACAGAGTTGTCCGCCGCAACTGGGATTTCGATTGGTTCTTCTGGAAATTATTTTTGTAGAACGATTGGATAGCGTCAATCAAGCTTGAATCGAGTAGTGGGCCACAAGAAAACATCCAAAAGTTCGCGTTTTTGTAGTTTCAAGTGTGCCATTTCACATGCACATCTTCTGCTCTAGATAACACGCCTTGTTGAAATTGCACAGTACGAGCAATTTGTAGCGAAAACAATGTTATCAGCAGGTAACTTCTTCATTCCATCTGATGAAATTCTGTTCTTTCACGCACCTTCTCCGTTCCTGACGGTGATGTACTCTGACACGGCTACAGGACCACTTGGCTGGGTCGACGGTGGAATTGATGATTCATCCTGAATGTTTTCTGTTTATTCAGCGACTTCGTGCGTTATCAGTTTCGATTTTCGACATATGAACGCGGGGAAAGTACTATGAACTCGAATCCGATTGCAGGACTTTGCCCCACGTGGAAAAACTTAGATAAAAAGGCAGACTCACTGGCTTCATGGTGACCACGGTGTTGTCTACTGATTGTTCTTCGGACATGACTGCCTGCAGTCCTGTAAACGTAAGTGTTGGCAAATGACGTTTTTAAGGCCAGTAAGGTCATTACGTAAGTGAGATATTGACGTTAGGAATTTAGGTATGATCTTTTAGAGATATAGGACCCAGGACTGTAGTGAAAACTTAGGAATAAATGAACGGTAACGAATCCATCACAAATGACTGGACTGCACATATCTAGCAAAAAGTCTGACCGATTTCAAACTCGCGGCAGTCGCATTTTTGTAAAATGAGTACGGTAGGGTCGGGACTCTCACAACGAACAGTTAGATCTTTGTGGATTTAAATTATTATTCTTACTTTCAGTCCATTGAAATTGAAGGCGCATTACTTAATCGTTTATGTATTTCAAAGCGAAACTGCTACGGTAACTAAGTAACCGATTTACGGAGGTCAGACTTTTTTACAGGTAGAGGAAGATATGTGGACTGAATATCGTGACGGGAACAAGGAGGTCACAAATTTATGACTCTCTCTAAAAATTTCATGAAAGTTGACACCAGGAACAGGCAAACGAGACTGATTCACTATGTAGGCTATATGCTCGTAGAAGATAAGTGAAGAGTATAAAAATAGTTAGAGAAAAATACCGTAGTTCGACTTTGTACCACAACTTTACGACTCTCGGTAGCAATTTCATGTAAGTTTTTTTTTGAATCAACGAGATAAACTGGTACACTGTGTTCCAGGCTACGAAATGAAAGATAAGAAAAAAGTATAAAAATTGAACTGAACTCATATGTTGTAGGGGACATAGTCCCTCACTACGATTGAACAGTCATACCACACTAAAAGTTTTCAACATAATGTACTCGGCTGGTCAACAGTCAACATCTCACTAGATTAGAGCCTTTCGCCTATAAAAGAAGAACATACTGTTGCAGGAGCAGAATTTCACAATGAAACTCGACCCACGATCAAAAAATCTCTACTTCATCTTCATTGGAAATACACTGGCCTTCGCTATTTCCTACTTTATCTACCTTTGTGACCTGATTTACACTAAAGATGTGTGTAATGAGCATAATCCTGTTGCATACAGAGTTGAAGGTAAGTTCTTACATTCAGAAACAGTTCATAGAACAATTTTCAGCGTCCGCATGCTTTTTCTTCCTACTCGTTTTAACCTTTGCAGTGCCGTTCTACCTATGCCGAAGAAAGCCGTATCTACTTAATACTGTTATTTTATGGTGACATTAGCTTCATGAAAACTAGTGAAGTGATATATTCAGGTTCTCAGCAATGGAGATACTACACTCTATCTTCATGTTGATTTTCATCAACGTGAACGTTCTAGAAACGAAGATGCCTGTTTGTTTGTCTAACACAAGGGTAAAACAGATGGAAACAATTCCAAACATCAAATTTTAGACAGCACTCATCTACTTGATGATAGTCGGAATCATATGCCTCCTATCAAACTCTGTCATTCTACTAGCAGCTGTGAAACTGCAAAAAGACAATGGACACAGGCACAACAGGAAGATAAAACTGGAAGAACCGTCAATTTATACCGTGACAACACTACCTTCTTACCAAACTAATAAAATAAACGATGTATAATAAATAGAAGAACGCTTGTGGACGTGGAATCAGAAATGCAGGCGAGCAGGCAAAACAAAATGAGAGAATCGATATTTGTAGTGAACTGCTGACACGCGGTCACCACGCGAAGACGCACTTAGGACTTTTTTCTCCACGCGCAAATACTATTTAAATATTTTTATTTTTATTCTCCGCGTTTCAAGAACAAGAAGTCGATACAAGTATTCATTACGGAATCATACAATGAATAAAATGCACATTCATGAGAGTTACTTCTTGATTCGCAGTTAACATGGTGTATTTGGCCGTTTGGCGATCCATTCCTTGATTTTCGGGGTATTAATGACTTTCTGGTGCCAAATTTTTATCTGAAATTGTATTTGAATTGGTTTTCTATCAGTTTCAATTGTAAACAACCACTTTTTGCTGTAAAATGGTCAGAAAAATCTGACTCAAAAATTTTTCTGCGAACATTTGAAAACATTGCGGTCTTGTGGTGTAGTGGTTATCACGTCTGCTTCACACGCAGAAGGTCGCCGGTTCGAACCCGGCCAAGACCTAGCTTTTTTGTTTTTCTGCCTTTACCTCCGGGAAATTGTCGATGAAGTCTGGGATGAATCCGAGGTAGCTGGTTAGATTATCAGCGATCATTAAGTCAATGTAAGTAAGTCCACTGTCCAGAAGGTAACCTGAATTGGACCTTTTTAGATCAAACTTTTCAGTTGTGGACGATCGCCCCGCCCCCGACACGCCTATTTTAGGAATGGGCAGAAGTGACACACTGTGCAGGGATCAGTGAGAAGGATAAAAAAATTACCGCTTTTGCTTTTCTTCAAGAATTTCGTCACAAGACCATAGAAAGCGTCTCTATTTGGTAGAAGTACAGCCTTTTTGCGTTCCTCCACGTCTTGATCCATGAATCCTGAGAGGGAGAGCGGGATGGGAAAGGAAGTTACTCAGGGATATGAAAAACGACAAAACCCCATGTTAAGTTTTGGTGAATATGAATTTTGACCAAATCTGGCCAGGATTTACCTAGACTTTGTCGACTTTCCCTTAATAAATACCTATTTTCGAGTAGAAATAAGTCTTGACATCCTGATAATAATTGTTGAATTCATCAGCCAGAGCGTCAACCATGGCTTCTTCTTCAGGAGTTTTTCCGGCGTAACCTAGGAAATCAAGTTTCATGGACTAAGATGTCCAACTCTCACCAAACTTCCTCGCCAAGTATCGATTGATCGGGACAGAGTTGGGGATCTTAAAACCGTCTACTTCAAGAACCGGAATATGGCCGAAAGGCATGTCTGAAATTGGAGCGTGGTGTAGTGGTACTAGCAACAACTTTCTACGATAGACATGATAGTTCGATCACCATTGCTGACGTTTTTTTTTGCCGTTTGTAAAAGTTGAAATTTTCAATGTTTCATTCGAGATATGTTGAAAAGTCGAGATTTTTTTCCCTGAATCCAGAAATCAAAAAAAGTTTTGAACTCAGTTTTTACACTATGTTGCGCAACGGTTTTTGTGGTACAATTATTTTTCTTCTAAGAGGCAAAGTCCGGATACAATTTGAAATATTTTTGAAGGTTAGACACAGTTATCTTGAAATTTGAGACATAAAGCTAGACCCATAGTGTTGCAAGTTTTCTGGGACACGATTTTGGAGCATGAAAATTTCATCATCTCGACAGTTACCCAGAAATTCTTACCATTCTTAACTTTCACCCATTCTTCCTGGGTCATTCTGACGTCTTCATAAGGGGATTCCAGAAAGGGCGAAAAGCTGTCTAGCGGGCTCGGCTAGATTTCTGACTTGGAAGTAGTAGAGCTTATACTGTGGCATGTTTGTTGTTCTACAAAAATTCCCTCTCTTTTTATACCATTCATTTGTCGGTTTGGAAACTTGTTTTGGCAGAGTAACAAATTTCAGGGGAGAGCGAAAAACACTCGACTTTGGT
>OZ022251.1:14594443-14648042 GCA_963978915.1 Caenorhabditis parvicauda | reverse complement strand
TAACTTTTCAAATTTCGATTCTGATTTTTCAAACCCGAGTTTTAACTTTCGGAATATCGATTCTAACTTTTCAAATTTCGATTCTGATTTTTCAAACCTCGATTCTAACTTTTCAAAATTCTATTCCAACTTTTCAAATTTCGATTCTAACTTTTCAAATGTTGATTCTAGTTTTTCAAATGTCGATTCTAACTTTTCAAATTTCGATTCTAAGTTTTCTAATGTCGATTCTAACTTCTCAAATGTTGATTCTAGTTTTTCAAATGTCGATTCTAACTTTTCAAACTTCGATTCTAACTTTTAAAGTTTCGATTCTAACTTTCCGAATGTCTATTCTAACTTTTCAAATGTCGATTCTAACTTTTCAAACCTCGATTCTAACTTTTCAAAATTCTATTCCAACTTTTCAAATTTCGATTCTAACTTTTCAAATGTTGATTCTAGTTTTTCAAATGTCGATTCTAACTTTTCAAATGTCGATTCTAAGTCTTCTAATGTCGATTCTAACTTCTCAAATGCTGATTCTAGTTTTTCAAATGTCGATTCTAACTTTTCAAACTTCGATTCTAACTTTTAAAGTTTCGATTCTAACTTTCCGAATGTCTATTCTAACTTTTCAAATTTCGATTCTAACTTTTCCAATTTCGATTCTTTTCGAATGTCGATTCTGATTTCTCAAATCCGAGTTTTAACTTTTCAAATTTTGATTCTCACCATTCAAAAACTCGAATCCATTGCTTTTCGCCCATCTTGAATTCTGTTTTTCCTCGCTGATCGCATTCGTAATTATCGTGTTTGTTTGTTTCCTATTTGGAAGAATGCAAATTCAGCCCGACGATACGCTATTAATCTAACGCCGACGCTTCCGGCAGCCGGCCTGATGCTTCTTATTTTTGCCTTCTGGAATTTCTAGGTCATCGAAAGTAGAATTCTTCTTCAATTTTTGAAATGTTAGAATAAGACTTAGTTGTTGCTTTGTGAATTTCTGGAATTTCCAGGTCAGAAAAGGTAGAATTCCTAGGAATTTTGGTACTTCTAGATGTCCTAGGTTATTAAGAGCAGAATCCTTAGAACGAGCGGAATTATAGAAATTATAGCGAGAGAAGTCAGTGACATTGAAGAACTAGAGAAACAACATCGTTCATATGCTTTTGGACACAATTTTTCTTCTACAAAACATCTCTCCATGCGCCCTTCTTGCTCCTTCTCGGGTAACCAAATACGAGTATTATAAGGAACTATCATAGTATTATAATGAACAATACGAGTATTATAATAAATTTAGAAGATTTCACAGCATTATAATGAAAAACACGAGTATTATAATTTATTATAATAGTCATTTTAAAAAAACACAAAATTATAATAAATTATAATATACCGGTTTCGCTTAGGTCAGTTCAAGTGAAAACCTTCACTTTTTTATGAACATTATAATTTATTATAATAGTCGCTTTTCACCTCACATATTATAATGGATTATAATTCTCGATTTTTTAAACCACAAATTTCATAATGAACTAAAATTCATTTTTTGACACCTGACATTCGATTCCGACGACGTCGTCGATGACATCATAGAATTTTTTTCAAAAGAAGTTCTATTTTGTCAAGCTATATTGTAGAATCTGATATCCGACTCTGACGACGTCGGTGACGTCGTAGACAACGTCATCGAAAAAAACATAAAAGTCGAATTTTTTTAGGAAGACGATGTCACTGACAAATTCGTCGGAATCGGATGTAAGACTCTTTAAGAAATGCTGGAAAAACGTTTTTTGTTGATTGTTTAAATTTAAAAAAAACATACGACGTCGTTGATGACATCGTCGACAGATAGAATTTTTTCGAAAAACAATTCTCCAGGATTTTTTATAGAGCCTTACATCCGATTCCGACAAATTTGTCAGTGACATCGTCTTGCTAAAAAGTTTAACTTTTGTGTTTTTTATGACGCTGTCGACAATGTCATCTACGACGTCGTCAGAATCGGGTGTCAGATTCTATAATGAACCCTGAAAGAATTGAAACTTTTTCGAAAAAATTATCAATGACGCCGTCGACGATGTTACCAATAATATAACCAACAATGTCAGCGAGATCATTTTTTTTTAGCAAAAAATAATTTTTTTTGTTCGAAAATCATGTATTTCGGCATTTCGGATCATTTTTTGAGTCAAATGGACGGTCTCAGGTGAAAGAGAATGTTTTTTAACCATAGGAAGGATATTAATTTCATCTCAATCCCCACAGAAGCCGAGATATAGACAAATCAGGCGAAACCCGCGGATGGTCGGCGACTGACCGCAGTGACCCTGCGGAGATTTTCTTATGACTTACAAGATGAAAAAAGCAGAAGGTTGGGCTGTTGTGATTTTTCACGACTGATGGTCAATTATCAATTGACAAGCTATTTTTGAAGGTTACTTTGTTATCGGGGCTCCCTCGAGGTTAATTTAGTCAGAACATTTTTTTCAAATTTTGGTAGTATTATAATGAAAAATACAAGTATTATAATGAAAAAAACATAGTATTATAATGAAAAATACGAGTATTATAATGAAAAAAACATAGTATTATAATGAACTATCATAGTATTATAATGAAAAATACGAGTATTATATTGCCAAAAACCAAAACTTATTTTTCATTATAATACTATGATAGTTCATTATAATACTATGATAGTTCCTTATAATACTCGTATTTGGTTACCCGAGTTAGAACGATTGGAATTTTGGAAAATCAGGAGTCTTCGAAAGAGCTTTCACTAGTCAGAACGATCCCCAGGGACGATCACTTCGCACGCAAAAAACTAAGAATCCGTCAAAATTCACTCCAGCTCTTCACTTTTTGTTTCACAACTTTCTCTTTCTCTCTCTCTCTCTCTCTCTCTCTCTCTCTCTCTCTCTCTCTCTCTCTCTCTCTCTCTCTCTCTCTCTCTCGCTCTCTCTCTCTTTCTCTCTCTCTCTCTCTCTCTCTCTCTCTCTCTCTCTCTCTCTCTCTCTCTCTCTCTCTCGCTCTCTCTCTCTCTCTCTCTCTCTCTCTCTCTCTCTCTCTCTCTCTCTCTCTCTCTCTCTCTCTCTCTCTCTCTCTCTCTCTTTCTCTCTCTCAATTAGCCTCGGAACCTCAGATTACACAGAACTTTTCCCATGAAAAAGTGTAGCTCTGCAAGTATCATCAACGCCTACATCTTCATTGCACTGAATAATTCAGTCATCTGAACGACTTTCGATCAACTTATTTCAAGTTGACGGGCTAAGATTCCCGTCGTAGATAAGCAGTGTTCATCGAGACCGAATTGACTTGAACTCTTATAACCTAACAAGTCAATTTTCTCATGGTCTAGAAACTCCAAATCGGATGGTCTAACAAGTCTATTTCTCCATGTTCTGGAGTTCCCCAATCTAATGGTCTAACAAGTCAATTTCCTCATGACCTAGGAGTTCTCAATCGCATGGTCTAACAAGACTTTTTCTCTTGACCTAACAAGGTCCAATCTTATAGTCTAACAATTCAAATTCCTAGGATCTGAAAGTTCGAATTATGAGGGTCTAACAAATCAACTATTCCTTTGGTCTAGGAATTCACAATTTTATGATCTAACAAGTCAATTTTTCATCGCTTAGAAATTCCCAATCCGATGGTCTAACAAGTCAATTTTTCACGGTCTAGGAATCCTCAATCTTAATGTCTAACAAGCCAATTTCTTTACTTTTTATGAATGCAATGCTTCCTCTTCTTTTTCACTCATTATCATCACCACTTCAACCTTAAAACTACTCGCGGACCTGAAACGGTTTTCACTCCTTCTCCTTTCTTCCCTAATCTTCTGTAAATACCGTAATCCAGATACAGTAATGCCTCTAAAACGACTCCCACGATCGATCTCTTCGCCGGTCTTTAATTCTGTCCACACGCCGAGAAGTCTATTGAACACTCTGATGTTCAAAATAAGAGATCTGCGACTGTTGAAACTGAGTAAGTGTCTTTTTTTCGAATTTCTCGAACCTATTTTGAAATCTTAGGTCATAACCGGTTTTGAAATCTTAGGTCATAACCGGTTTTGAAATCTTAGGTCACAACCGGTTTTGAAATCTTAGGTCATAACCGGTTTTGAAATATTAGATCATAACCGGTTTTGAAATCTTAGGTCATAACCGGTTTTGAAATCTTAGGTCATAACTGGTTTTGAAATCTTAGGTCATAACCGGTTTTGAAATCTTAGGTCATAACCGGTTTTGAAATCTTAGGTCATAACCGGTTTTGAAATCTTAGGTCATAACCGGTTTTGAAATATTAGGTCATAACCGGTTTTGAAATCTTAGGTCATAACCGGTTTTGAAATCTTAGGTCATAACTGGTTTTGAAATCTTAGGTCATAACCGGTTTTGAAATCTTAGGTCATAACCGGTTTTGAAATCTTAGGTCATAACCGGTTTTCAAATCTTAGGTCATAACCGGTTTTGAAATTTTAGGTCATAACCGGTTTTGAAATCTTAGGTCATAACCGATTTTGAAATCTTAGGTCATAACCGGTTTTGAAATCTTAGGCCATATTGGAGTTTAAAATCTTACTTAGGTTCAAATTTTTATGCCTTTTTAAACCGAAAATCACTTTGAATAAGCTTTTCCTAGGAGGCTATGATTTTTTTTAAAAACCTTGTTAGAACATTCAAAAAATGGACTTTCAAGTCTTCGTTTAAAAAAAACTTTCACTCTAAAAACTTTTTTCAAAGTTTCAAGATGATTACCTCTCCTCACCTCATCACCCCTTCAAGACTGAACCCAGGTCATAAAATCGCCACAAAACCCAACACACCCCCACTAGGCCATCAAAACAGGAATTCGTTCTTTTCATCTCTCAAGCGGAGCGATTAGAAACAGTAATTATCAGATTATACTTTTCATCCCTGCAGCACTTTATTGTTCCATGGTCCTTGGATAATGGCCGGAGAGATGTTTAATTATGTCATTAAGAGTTCATAGTGTTCAGCTAGAGTTCAGAGCTGATTGCTGACGTTCAGAATTTAGCTGTACCTTCAGAAGGAATAAAGACATTCTAACGTCTGATTCTGAATTTTTGATAAAAATGTCGTTTCCATCGTTTTTGCCATATAAGAAAGCCTAGAACACCAAGAAGATATATTTCCCAGCTTCAGCCCCATTTCTGTGAACCGATGTAACAAAGCGATTCAGCGTTCCCCTTTTTGTGAAACACTCAAAACATTACGAAAACGAATTTACAAAGAAAAATATAATTTTCCAATAGGAAAAAATTCAATCACTTTTCTTCGTTTTTTTTTACTATAAAAAGGGTAAATTCCCATCGTTTTCGATGATTTTTTCGCCATTTTTATATACCGTTACATTTTTGAGAATAAGAAGAAATGAGAATCAGAAAAAGTTTGAGGAATTTTTCTTATCGTTTTCGACGAATTTTCTGCCATCTTCGTATTCATAACAATTGGTTTTGAAAGAAGTTTTGAAAACCGAGAAAAAATTAGTCACATTTGAATCGACTAAACCTGCATTTACCAGATTTTCACCTACTCTGGCCTGATTTTACCAGAACCGCCAGGATTTTACCTATTCTAGTATGGATTTTCTACCTGGGATACCTGGTAAAAAAATAAAGTCAAATCTGGTCTGAATTTACCTGGACTTTGGCGATTTTCAATACATGTGACTGACATGTTATCCCACTCCAACTGCTTGTTTTCGTACTCAAAGTCAAAAATTGGTCGGCATAGAGGCTCAACAAGAGCGGATATTGTACGTAATCATGTACTGTTTGTTCAGCGGCGCGATATCCATCCACATCATTCCCTCTTTTTCTCGTTTCCGATTCGATCACTACAGCTCCACAAGATCACGATGATTTCGCTACTTGCCAAGTTTGCAGGTTTGTAGGAAATGGGAGATTTCTGTTATCTTTTTTGGTGGTCCTGGTGAAAAAGGGCGTTTTGAAGTGATTTTGACAAGATTAAAAACGGCTTTTCAAAAGGTTCTCCTACGGTTCCCGCGCCCATTATCTGTGTTCATGGCGGCTATTGCTGGTCGAAAGCTTATGAATTTCATTTTTAAGAAGTAATTTCATTTTTATTATACAGGGTGGTTACTATTTACGTGCACAAGATAAAACTGTTATAAAACCAAAAGTAGAAGTCAGAAAACCGTGCAAGTTAACAGAAAGTTCATTCGTGATCATAACAACAATTACCAGATGGTCTCGTTTCGTACGACCAACTTCGTCACCAATGACAGAGCAAAGTTGTCTCGGGTAGGCGTCGGCGGTCGCACGCAGGTAGTCTGGGGACAAATCGTTCTATTTCTCGGCCAGAGTCTTTCCCAGGGTTTTTAAACTTGGGTGGGGTTTAGTCTTCATCTTTTTCTTCAAGGCCCTTAAGATGGAATAGTCCAACGGATTCAGGTCCGGCGACGACGGTGGAAATTGTTCCTCGGGGTGAATGCGGGCAAGTGGGTCTCGCAATCCTGTTGCGACGTCTTGGCTGTTTGTGCAGGCGAACCGTTTTTCTAGAACACTCAGTAACATCCAATGAAATGAATTCGGGTCCACAGAAGATGTATCTATTTCAAAATGACCAGAATATGAACTTCTTTGTTGATTTTGACAGAATGATCGACAAAAAACGACGGTGACTTGCCAATGGCACACTGTTTCAGAAACCGTCTCACTAGCGGGGTGAGAAGCTTGATGGATGGCCCTATCTTTGTTAGAAGCTACCTTAGACGTCTGAGCAACAACTCAATAAGTTTTGGAATCGAATTCAGTCTGCACCATCAACAACTGCTCGTCAGAGAATACTATCACCAAGTGTTCACAGGGCGCGTGCGCTGGAAGAGCTGTTGCGACCTTTCGAGTCGTTTCGTGGTTATATCCTACAGGGGCATGGCTGTTTCTCTTACACTCTAACAAACAATCTTCAGCTTGAATTTGAGCATTGTTTCCATAAAATTATGATCGTTCTTCATATCGATTGCCATCTTTCTAATAATCCGATGTGAATTTCTCCTGAACTTGACTTTCACAGTGTTGGTCATCTTTGGAATGATAACTATTCGTTTTGTTTCTTCTCCATGCTTCTACAGAAAGGCACCAAGCTGTTCAGAATCAAAAACTGACTCATAGACGGTTCTGCTCGGATTTACAAGCTGTTTCGTGATGCCACCTAGGCGGGCTACTGCCGCAGAACAGAAGGGCGGTGGGAACTTGGTGTCCCCATTCAGCTAAAAGACATACGATTGTTCTCAAATTTGGTAATACAGTAAAAAAAAGAAACAAAGAGTGAAAATTTGGATGAAAAATACACCAAAAGTGCGTCAAAACATTGCAATATGAAGTAAAACTTTTGTGCACGTAAATAGTAACCACCCTGTATTATGAAAAAGAGATTTTAGTTCGAGTTGGCAGAAATCATCGGAAATTTGACATCAAAATACCCCTATTTCTTTATCCACGTGGGTGGTCTAGAGGAAAGCAGAATATTTCAGTTTAGTTTTGGCAATTTTTAAAAACATGACATAAAAGAACCCCTGATTATTATCTTCGTGGGTGGTCTCACTGAAAAAAGGAAAATTTTGGTGTGATTTTGTCGAAAATCCAACGAAAGAGAGACCACTGGTTGTTTTCTTCGTCGGTGGTCCCGGAAAAAAGAACTCTGTTTGATCATGGCAAAACGTGAGACCTTTGGGAGATATCAACGTGGGTGGTCCCATTGAAAAATCGGAATTCAGCCCAAAATGTACCCGTTTCTTTTGTCTTCTTGGCTGGTACCGTTATGAAAAGTGAAAATTATGAGAAGTGAGAGAAGAATTTTCTCCAAGTTTTATTTCTCAAAAGACACAATTAACTTTGTGGGTGGTCCCAACAAACGTTTTACTCCTGAGTCTCCCGGTTCCACTCAGGAAATCATCATTTTTGTGGGTCATCCAAGCGAACTTTACTTGTCTTTGAAAAAAAATGTTTTTTTCTTTTTTTTTTAAATTTTTTTCTCGAAATTTTTCCCTTTCCAAAAAGTCAATCTTTCTGGTGTTAAAAATTATTATTTTCGTTGGTGGTCCCTCTTTGATTCACTTCACTATAAAAATCCTTTTTTGTTGTGGAAAATCATTATCTTCGTCGGTGGTCTCACTTTTGGTCCCAAAAAGTACAATAGGTGGGTCTGTGATGTCTTGATTGAGGTCACAACGCTCCCCAGCTAAGCCTTTCAATAAGACAAATCATCCAGGAAAAAAGTTAATCTGATCTCTGCGCGCCGCTTCTCTAGCAGGCAAAACACAATTGGAGCTGAATTCTTCATGCGTCATGCGAGATTTTGCACCGAGCTAGAGCATTCTCTCTCTCTCTCTCTCTCTCTCTCTCTCTCTCTCTCTCTCTCTCTCTCTCTTTCTCTCTCTCTCTCTCTCTCTCTCTCTCTCTCTCTCTCTCTCTCACTCTCTTTTTCTCTCTCTCTCTCTCTAAGTCGTCATTGTTTTGCGGCCAAAATTAATCAGCAGCAACAAACGCTAAGGAAATTCCATTCTCACATGGTTTTCCGTCAAATACAACATGTTTCTGATACATGGGGGTCGTTTTCATGGGAAAGTGATGAAGGGAGAGAGAGAGAGAGAGAGAGAGAGAGAGAGAGAGAGAGACAGAGAGAGAGAAAAAGAGACAGAGAGACAGAGAGACAGAGAGAAAGAGAGACAGAGAGACAGAGAGACAGAGAGACAGAGAGACAGAGAGACAGAGAGACAGAGAGACAGAGAGACAGAGAGACAGAGAGACAGAGAGACAGAGAGACAGAGAGACAGAGAGACAGAGAGACAGAGAGACAGAGAGACAGAGAGACAGAGAGACAGAGAGACAGAGAGACAGAGAGACAGAGAGACAGAGAGACAGAGAGACAGAGAGACAGAGAGACAGAGAGACAGAGAGACAGAGAGAGACAGAGAGAGAGAGAGAGAGAGAGAGAGAGAGAGAGAGAGAGAGAGAGAGAGAGAGAGAGAGAAAAGAGATTTCAAAAATATCGTTATTTTTTTTCTCAATTTTTCGCTTTACTAACACTAGCAATGAAAAATCTAGTTGGAAATAGTAATAAAACCGAAAAATAAAATTCCAAAAAGCAAAAAAGCCTTCTGGAACCGAACCCCACAACTTTACACTTTTTATTATTCGTTTGAGAAAAAGAAAAAACCCCCATGCGGAATCGAACCCACGGCCTGCTCTAACTTGCCTAGATTCACAACACCACTTAAAAAGGCCACGGCTCAATCTCTAGAGAGCTACTACATATAGTCAAAAAGCTATGAATGCCCTACAAAAAACAAAAAAACCCTACCCGGGGTCGAACCCACGACTCTGCTACACCTTAAAAAAATGCGACCCGGAGTGTTTTGTGTCATTTAAGCTCCGCCCACCCCCCTTCCCTGGACGGCTGAACTCCATATGAGAAATCGTCGCTAGTCGATTCCCTTACTTCTTGTCGATTATCATGAGATCGCCCAGGAAAATTCTGAAGCAGTTGTCTTTACCTAGAGGTAATTTGCTCCTTAATGTCGTTAAATCTTCCCTAATCATTCACTACGCTCAGATTTGCTCCTTAAGTTCAATGAACCCAAAATTTGAAGATAGTTCTAAAACAGAACCTCGCTACGCTCGGAATGTTCCCCCCTCACTAAACCTCGCTACCCTCGGAATGTTCTTGATGACCCTGATAGAGGTTCTCATCTACCCTCGCTTCGCTCGGACTGTTCTTGATGATCCTGATAGAATTTCTCATCTACCCTCGCTTCGCTCGGACCTTTATTATGCCTCTGATCAACGTTGTCCTATCTTACTAAATACAAATTTCATTCGCTACGCTCGGAACTAGTGATTCTTATGTTTATGAACGGCTTCTATACTATGAACTGAATATCGCTACGCTCATGCCATTCTTCCTGCAAGGGGGTACTTTTCAGTTTTTACCTACCCATTTTAGACCATAAAATGGGTCTCACTACGTTCTGCTTTTCAATGATTTTCTGTACTTTCTGTCAAGTCCTTCATGAAAAAGAACAATAATTCACTCCCCTTGCCAAAATTACTAGTGTCCTATCTGTTCTCAAAATGACGTTGAGTCGGATAAGTCACAAAAACAAGACAAAAAGCGTATGTCTGGCTACTTATCGTGGTGAATCCCGTGCTAATCCTTGTGACTTGCAACTTGCCCGGAAAATCCATTCAATCAAATTAAAATTGACGTCGGTTTGGGGGCAGAATTTTTGGCGCAGTGGATAATCGCTAGGATCGACTCCCAGAGGTCACGGGTTCGGTTCCCACCCGGTGCGATTTATTTTTGCTTTTTTCAAAAAAAATTTCAAATCTTATTCTCTGTCATAGTGGGGAAGTGGACAGCCGCTAGGATCGACGCCCAGATGTCATAGGTTCGGTTCCCACCCATTGCGAGTTGTTTTTGCTTTTTTCAAAGAATTTTTTAATTCTTATTCTGTCATAGTAGATAAGTCGCCCAAAAAGACACAGTTTCGATCCCTATGATAACATTTATTTTTGCTTTTTCGAAAAAGCTACGAACTCATTCTTCGTGTACATGGTGCATTGAGTATTGCTCTCTTCGTACTCCCAAGAGGTAGCTGGTTCGATCCCCACCCAAAACATTGTTTTTTTGCCTATTCCCAAAAAAGCTAAATTTTATCCATGTAAGAGGAAAGCTTAAGTCGGGTATCAGATTTCGGCTCGGAAAAAAACAATGGAATTATTCATCACGACAAGGAAACGAAAAAACGACAGATATCTCTCTCTCTCTCTCTCTCTCTCTCTCTCTCTCTCTCTCTTTCTCTCTCTCTCTCTCTCTACACCCAAAAAAAACACCAGTTGTGACGTATAAAGTTCGCGAAACTCTTCTCAAAAAACGTCTTTGAAAGAGAGAAGGCACGTCGCCCCTAAAACCAATTACACAGATAAAGAGCCCTACGAAACCAGTAAATAGAGTAAACGTGCTCCAGCTAGGAAAGTACGCTTTGCATGCACGTTTTGCATCCAAGTTTCACAAGAGGAAGTATTTTGTTGTTGCCTCCAAAAATTTCCGGGATTGGCCGCTCTAACGAGATTTCCACTAGATCGGAAGATCAAACTCGGCTCAAGTTTACACAGTGTATCACCTCGTGGTCAATCCAAAAGTGGGCGTGTCCATTTTTTTCCGATAGTCATTCCCTGACAACTTACCAAGAATATAGTAAACAATGAAAACACCCCTGCAGACGAAAAATTGACCATAAGCATGTCAAGAATGTCAAAAATGGTCCCAACAGAAAAAACAAAGACTCTGCTACTCAGACAAAGATCATTGATATCTGACTTCAGGAGAACGAAGGCGTCGATCCGCAGAAAATGGATCCAGTGTACCTCCGCCAGGATCAACTTCGCCTAGATTGAGGTGAGCAAGAAAAAATAAGCAACGGCGAAAGTAGGACCTTTCGAACCAAGTCAGAAATCTGAATCATGAAATAACATCACCTTTCTGAATCCTCAAATCTACGTTGATCTCTTTAAGATAGACTTCAATTTTAACGTCACCTTTCTGAATCCATAAATCTACGTGGACCTTCTCGGAGACAGACTTCTTTTTTGACGTCACTTTTTGAATCCTTGAATCTACGTTGACCTTCTCGAAGTCAAACTTCTTTTTTGACGTCACCTTTCTGAATCCATAAATCTACGTGGAATTCTCGAAGTCAGACTTCAATTTTGACGTCACCTTTTTGAATCCTCAAATTTACGTTGATCTCTTTAAGATAGACTTCAATTTTAACGTCACCTTTCTGAATCCTTAAATCTACGTGGACCTCTCGAAGTCAGACTTCTTTTTTGACGTCACTTTTTGAATCCTTGAATCTACGTTGACCTTCTCGAAGTCAAACTTCTTTTTTGACGTCACCTTTCTGAATCCTTGAATCTACGTGGTCCTCTCGAAGTCAGACTTCATATTCGACGTCACCTTTCTGAATCCTCAAATCTACGTTGACCTTCTCGAAGTCAAACTTCTTTTTTGACGTCACCTTTCTGAATCCTTGAATCTACGTGGTCCTCTCGAAGTCAGACTTCATATTCGACGTCACCTTTCTGAATCCTCAAATCTACGTGAACCTCTTAAAGTCAGACTTCTATTTTGACGTCACCTTTCTGAACCCTTAAATCTACGTGAACCTCTTGAAGTCAGACTTCTTTTTTGAATCCAAAAGTCAATGTCAATCTTTTAAAGTCATAATTCTATTCCAACGTAGGCTTCCCGAATCCTAAAATTGACGTTGACTCTGAAATCTGTTTTCTTTGAATCTGACCATTCAAAATCAGATTTTAAGCTTCTCAGCTTTCCATTCCGTGCTTGAATAAAATCACCTGAATCCGAAAATGATGTCTAATCTATCAACTCAATCATGACACCTGTTTTCACTTTTAGTGAACTCAGAATCTAGGATCTTTCTAGAACCTTCGACTGTGACGTCGAAATTCAGAATCAAGAGTTCTCATTTAATCCTAATCCCGTGTGAGAAAATTAACAGATTTGCGGACGTGACTTTCGGCAAAAGTTCAGAATAGAGTCTCTTTGTTCTGCGAAAAGTTGCAAACTTGATTAGGAACGAGTTGAAGAAGGTTCATGTTGGTTTTGATCTATCTCGTGTTCAGATCAAATTTATTTTCATTCTGAGAAAATCACCACTCCAATCATCTACAAAAACAACCCTACATCGTTCATACTCATTGACTACTGTCAGATCTGTTCTACCAAGCACATCTAGTCGGATAAGCACTAAAAACACACGTTCAAAACAGCGCTCTTTTTTCCTACATCTCAAAGTCTCAAAGTGCTCGTCTCTATTGAATTCCCTCATGAAACTGCGTCATTCATTGACCAAAAAATTCGCGGAGACCCTCGAGTGTATTGAAATGGATCTGAATTATGCATTCGTCGTTGGCCGAAAAGAAGGGGTTGTATAACACTGGGGGCTCCCCATTCTGATGTTTGACTTTGAAGACGTGTCGAATTTCGTATTGGGTTGAAAAAGCAAAAATATAGTCGTCTGGGTGGGATCCGAACCCGCGATCTGTAAAAAGAAGGGACATGGGTAGACACCACTGCGCTATGATATTTCAAAAATAAAACTCTGATCTGGGCTGAAAAGGCAAAAATATAGTGCCCCGGGTGGAAAACCAACAGTTCTAGTTCCTACTTTAAAAAACAAAAATGAACTACCCGGATGGGAATCGAACCCTTCCCAGTTCCAGACTTCTCAAAAAAAAACTCTCCAATCCGATAGTAGAACCTATTCTTGGGCATCTAATTTCCGGCAGGAAGTGGGGTTACTGTGCTTTCATCTATTGAACCCAACCACTCCAATTTGCATAGTGCAGAGGGGTCCGACCGAACCTGGCGTGATAGAGGTCACAGGATCAATCCCGAGCGGGGGTAATACTTTTTTGCAAAATCGCAAAGTTTAGTTCAGTGATCTCCAGTCGCTTCTGGCGTGCTAGAGGTCACAGGATCGATCCCGAGCGGGGGTAATACTTTTTTGCAAAATCAGAAATTGTAGCGCTGTGGTCTCCAGTCGCTTCTGGCGTGCTAGAGGTCACAGGGTCGATCCGAAGCGGGGGTAATACATTTTTGCTAAATCGCAAAATTTAGTTCAGTGGTCTCCAGTCGCTTCTGGTGTGCTAGAGGTCACAGGATCGAACCCAAGCTGGGGTGATACTTTTTTGCTAAATCTCCAACTTTCAGCCCAAATGAGTGGCAGTTCGCCTTCGATCATGTCATCTTCGATGCTGAAGGTCGAGCTCAATTCACAAAGTTTCTACAGTCAGAGTATTCAGAAGAGAATATTCTATTCTGGTAAGTCGATTTTTTAGTTAAAAAGTGTAAGCGAAGCAAAGGAGGTTACTGTAGTTCGATTTTTCCTCCTTTTTTTCATCCCAAACTCACAAAAATAATGGGGCAAGTGCGCTCCACGAAGGGTCTAGCCGGTGGAAACCTTCCAAAGGTCACGTAAGCCTTTTTCAGGTGGGCCGTGGAAGAGCTAAAAGTCGTCAGTGCTGGTGGAAGTCGTGAAAAATTCGAGCAGACTGTTCAGCAGATGTTCGACACTTTCATCGCTAGTGAAAGTCCATTGGCTATCAACATCGACCATGACACGAGAACTGATATTATTGAGAGGTATTTTACTTAACCAAATTGGAACTCGCACGACCTAACTTATTTAATTTTCCCTTTTCATAACCTCTGAAGTAACGAAAACTCGCGATATCTGAGAAAATCATAGTTTTTAGTTTCCGAATCAAATTTGGCATGACCTAACTTATCCAATTTCCGAGTTAGATCTAATTTACCCATCTTCATAACATCTGAAAAAAAGTTGCCTCATAATTTCCGAATCAAATTTGGCATGACCTAACTTATCTGATTTCCAAGTTAGCTCTAATTTACCCATCTTCATAACCTCTGAAAAAAGTTGCCTCATAATTTCCGAATCAAATTTGGCATGACCTAACTTATCTGATTTCCGAGTTAGATCTAATTTACCCATCTTCATAACCTCTGAAAAAAAGTTGCCTCATAATTTCCGAATCAAATTTGGCATGACCTAACTTATCCAATTTCCGAGTTAGATCTAATTTACCCATCTTCATAACCGCTGAAAAAAAGTTGCCTCATAATTTACGAATCAAATTTGGCATGACCTAACTTATCCAATTTCCAAGTTAGATCTAATTTACCCATCTTCATAACATCTGAAAAAAAGTTGCCTCATAATTTCCGAATCAAATTTGGCATGACCTAACTTATCCAATTTCCGAGTTAGATCTAATTTACCCATCTTCATAACCTCTGAAAAAAAGTTGCCTCATAATTCCCGAATCAAATTTGGCATGACCTAACTTATCCAATTTCCGAGTTAGATCTAATTTACCCATCTTCATAACCTCTGAAAAAAAGTTGCCTCATAATTTCCGAATCAAATTTGGCATGACCTAACTTATCCAATTTCCGAGTTAGCTCTAATTTACCCATCTTCATAACCTCTGAAAAAAGTTGCCTCATAATTCCCGAATCAAATTTGGCATGACCTAACTTATCTAATTTCCAAGTTAGCTCTAATTTACCCATCTTCATAACCTCTGAAGGAATGAGAACTAGCGATATCTGAGAAAATCATATTCTTATAGTTCCCAAATCAAACTTGGCATGACCTAACTTATCTAATTTCCGATTTAGATCTAATTTACCCAAGGCTCATGAAATTACGTATTCTTATAGTTCCTACCACAAAAAGTACGAAATTTTTATTCTAGATCTAATTCGATTACAAATGGGGCCTTCTTCCATTAGAATCCAAATAATTATCTTGAAAACGAATCGTCAAAAAGAATACGAACTCTACCATCCTACTCAAAAATCACAAACTTCAGAGTCGAAGGAAAGGACCCAGCCACATTCCCTGAGAACATCTACGAACGTGCTCAATCTCATGTTTACCGGCTCATGGAAAAGGTATGTTTTGACGTCATAAAGTTTTTCGCGTTGGTCTGAAACATCTAGGCAATATGATTTTCAAGTTTCATAAAGGTTCATGATCTTTTGAATTGAAGTATTACTCTTTACCTACTATTCCTCAAAGTTATTTTTCATGGTACTTGTTCACAAACATTTTCTAAACCTTCACTGAATTCGTCTGTTCTAAAAATAAATGAAAATTGATCAATTTTCCTTACAAGGTGCTCAACACACATATCTAAAATGAGTACGGTAGGAGTCGGGACTCTCACAACCAACAGTTAGATCTTTGTGGATTTAAATTATTATTCTTACTTTCAGTCCATTAAAATTGAAGGCGCATTACTTAATCGTTCTTGTATTTCAAAGCGAAACTGCTACGGTAACTAAGTAACCGATTTACGGAAGTCAGACTTTTTACAGGTAGAGGAAGTGTGCAACACTTTCCTGCTGGGATTTTTTTTCACAATTCAACTATAATGCATCATAGACGATGCTGTTTAGAATAACTAGAGTTCAACCCTACCGCCTCAATTCACAACGCTATTCTTCCCATCTCATCTCCAACATTTCAGGACTGCTTCTCCCGCTTTGTCCACACGCCAGCTTACAAAGACGTCGCCAAGAAACTCAGCCTCCCGCAGACGTTCCGCTTCAACGGCCGGCTATCGCCTAACAGTTAGAAGACATGGAAGCCCTTCTTGTTGAAATATGACTACAATCGATATGTCCTTTTGCTTCTTATTCCATTCGTCATGTTCAAAGACTATGTAGATTACTGTAACGAGCAAAAGTTTGGGAACCTGGTATTTAGTGAAGCATGACCGTTTTCAAACGCGCTCTAATCTCAATTTTGCAGAATGAGTACTGTAGGCCTACCCTAAGGGTCGGGACTCTTACAACGAACAGTTAGATCTTTGTGGATTTAAATTATTATTCTTACTTTCAGTCCATTGAAATTAAAGGCTCATTACGTAAACCGTTATTGTATTTCAAGGCGAAACTACTACGGTACTAAGTACCCGATTTACGGAGGCCAGACATTTTTTACAGGTAGAGGAAGCTATGTGGGCAGTCTAAAATACCGATTTTTCAAGAAAAAAGGTAACACCTCTTTTTAGGTTTAGGTTAGATTTGGGAAAGGGATGCTCCGCGCAGTTATGTACGTTTGAAAAAACGGGATGCGATTTACTGAATATTCGAAAGTGGTAGATCAATAAAATTACAGTAACTTTTTGATCTACAACTTCCTTGAGTTACCAAACTTCTGCCCGCTACCACTGAAAACCCTCTCAAAACCAACATCCCAGCTTCCTAGACCCCGCAATTTGAATTCCTCGAATTCTCCCCAAAACAAAAACGTCGTTAGTGATGTTCAGATCTCTCTCCATTCACTCTGAGACTTCCTCTTCTATTGAAAATATGCGTCTGTTAATCTTGCCTCGAGAAAATCGGCTCTAATTCATGATTTTGGTGTGTCTGGCACGTGCCCGCCGCGTGGAAACCACGCCAGAATCATGATTTCCCTACAAACTAACTGAGACCACACCAAAAAATGCAAATCTACGGGTTAAATGTGGAAAAAATCTCCCAACCACATGCATCATGGTGAAAAAAAACGATTTATAGTTAGAATAAATATATTTATTCCGACTTTTTCACTTATAAAAACTCAACGTAACAATAACAGACCAGAGGTTGCGGCTCATTTCGCAAGGGTGAACTTGGACCGAAGTGAAGAAATCATCTCGGTGTTGGGCTGAAATTTTTCAATTTTTTGTGATTTTTAACTCAAAAACGCAAAAAGAAAAAGTCATTTTTCTTAATTTTATTATTTTTCAACCCAAGATGGAAAATCAGAAAAGTCGAAATTGACCGCTCAAGAAATTCTAGTTTTTTAAAAATTAAATTTTCGAAAATAAATCGAAGTTGATCTTAAAATATTGACTGGGATTTATTCAAATTCGGTTTTAGCTCCATTAAAAAAAAATAACCCTTTTTTCACTTTTCAATTTATGTAAATTTCTTCGGCCGTTTCTCGAGAAATTTAAACGTCCGAAAAAAAAATTAAGATTATATTTTCTCAATTGAAACGTTGAAAATGAAGAAATATTGATTTTTTTAAATAACGGAAAATCACAAAATTAATTTTTTCTAATATTAATAATCAAAAATCTCACCACATCCAAAACTCGTTTGCTTTCGGCTTCAAACGCCTCCAAAAGCGACTTTCTGGTATTCTCAGGTAAGTCAGACCTTTCAATGTACTGGCTGATGAATTCTCTGGAAAATTGGTTATAAAAAAAACTTCGAGTTAAAAAAATTTAGTTTTTAAAAAATTTTTAAACAAAAATCAGTTTTCGTTTATTCTCGTCTTTTTTTGAAGAAAGGTTAGTTCAACTTTAAAAAAAGAGAAACCAGTTTACAATTTCATCTAAAACTAAATAATTTTTTTGTTTTTTTTAACTTTTTCAAAGAAAAATTTGTTTTTTATCGAAATTTTTTTTGAAACAAAAATCAGTTTTCGTCTATTCTCGTCCTTTTGTGAAGAAAGGTTAGTTCATTTTTTTAAAAAACAAAAACCAGTTTACAATTTCATTAAAAAACAAAAAATTATTTTTTGTTGTTTTTTTAACAAAAATTATTTCTGTTTTTTTTCGAAAATTAGTTAAACATTTTTTAAAACAAAAATCAGTTCAAAATTTGAAAAAAAACAAGAATCAGCTTTAAATTCCATTCAAAAATGATCTAAAACTATCTAAATTTCGTCTAAAGTATGAGAACCATTAGATATCGCGAAAAATTCAATGAAACCTTACCTAACATACTCCAGCTCTGCAAACTCCACACCAAACTCAATCAAATTTATGTATGCTTGAGCTATAGTCGGGAACAAAACTTTCGCCTTGTTTTCTGAAGGAAAAAGATAACTTTTGCTAGAAATTGCCAACTAACGATAGTCTTGCATAGTGTAGGACACAGATGTCAGAATACGACTGGCCTTCGCTGCTACTTTCTCATTGTTGTCCTTTGAAGTTAGGTTGAGGAGCTTCTGCGGTCCATCGAGTGATTCAAACTTTCTGAAGAGAGGAATTTTAGATTTCGTACAGTCTATCGAGATAAATTCTGACATTCACAACAATTTTTATTGGAAATAACCTGTTAATAGCGCTAGATCGCACATTTCCTTAGAAATCGGAATTTCTCAGAAAACGCGTGTAAAAAAATATGATTCCTTTTTTTTTAGCTACAATATTTCCGGAATGAAAATATCATTTTTTTTAAACACTACTATACTTGCTCGGAGAGTTCTCGGGCCCTGCTCAAAATTGATATTTCTTCAAGAATGAAATTTTCAGCGGAAAATAATTATGTTCAAATATCATCTCTCTCAGTTGTTCATCTTACAGCAACAAGACTTTCTCAATAGTAGGATAAATAACTCACCCAAAGGCCTTCAAATTTGATCGAACAATTCCTGAGATCGCGCTGAGGACCGCTAGTCGGAGACCCTGAAACAACCTTTTTTCCGATATTCCAACTTCAAAACAAACCACAGATTCACTATCATCGACCAAAATGTCTAAGAGAAAGTCTAGAAAGCCGTTTTCAACCAGTACGTTCTGAGCTGGTTCGTTATTCTCAGCCAGTGTGAGGATAACACTAGCAAATGGTGCGCGAACTTCATTGACTGTTTTCTGCTTCTGAAGAATTCAATTTTCAAGATAATCAATGGAAGCTCACAATGAGAGATTCCAAGATCAGCAAACCACCACTATTGAAAAACTGAGAAGTGAAATCTGCGACGGCAAGAAGGTCTTCGAGGTGGTCGGCGAGGGTCTGGGAGATGAACTTATTTCTGTTCAACACTGAAGAGCTCACCAATACTTCATCCACATCATTCTCTTTCAAAGTAGAAGTCGAAGCCGCGAACCCATGCAACTTCTGCAGAACTTGGGCCAATTGCTTGGAAGGATCTGATTTCGATACAAAATCGGACAGAGCGTGCTCCAGCCATTGTCGAGTCTGAATCAAAACTGAACTTCATCATAAAACCAGGTAACCTCAGTATCCAAAACCTTCGCCGGTTCCGCTGGAGTGTCACCTCCAGCTTCAGCTTGAGCCTTCGTGGTTATCGCGAGAAGGTTTTTCCAGTAGTGATCGGGGATGTGTGGTGATGTCATGTTTCACTTATCAGGAGCAAAATGATTCAGATCTGAGGTAAGTGAAAGGCTTTTTCTAGAAGAAACTAGAAAATTGTGAAATTTAAATAAAATACAGTGTCAGCTGGAGCGACGAAACTCCCGTATTTCGACATACGCAGTGTTAGTTGAAGCTTTGTATTTAATTTTTATTTTTTCAAAACAAAACAAAAATACATTTCTACACTCATGAGTGCGCTAAAAATCAACAAAGAACATGAATAAATCAACGAAAAACAGACATTGGAAGTCCAATCACTTTTTGACTCGTTTGGCAAATGTTTCAGCTACTAAAAGCGGGAAAACTAGAGTTGCTTCGGCATGTACCTTCACAGCGCTCGCTGATGGTTTCACCTTTCCCCAACTGACAGCTTCATCGGGTTGTGCTCCAGAATCAGATCCATCGAATTCCTAGGATACTTTCCTTGGTGTTTGAGGGAAACTAGAGCTACCTGTCCAGTATTGATATAAACCGTGAAGTCCGATCCATTTCTCATCAAGTTTGCGTTGTTGATGTGGTGTTTCACGACTCCTCCTCCTAGGATGATCGATCCGGTGAATAAACTTTTGACCGCCATGGTGTTTATATGACGTACGTCTTCGACAATGTCCACTCTGAGGCCGGGGCTGGATTTGACAGAATGGAAGTACAACATGTCACCTAGAACAGACGAATTAGAGAGAGAGAGAGAGAGAGAGAGAGAGATAGCGAAAGAGAAAGAGAGAGAGTGAGAGTCCCCAGCTTAACGATGTTCAAAAAATTCACCTAACGATCCATCCGTCAGAGCTGGACAGAAAACTGGAATCTTATTCTTCGCTGCCCAATAAAGAATCGAAGTCTCGTCGTTTATCTTTTCTCCTAGCCTGTGAAACAATATTATTAGAAACGGGAGAGAGAGAGAGAGAGAGAGAGAGAGAGAGAGAGAGAGAGAGAGAGACTGAGAGAGAGAGAAAGAGAGAGAGAGAGAGAGAGAGAGAGAGAGAGAGAGAGAGAGAGAGAAAGAGCCTTTCGAACCTCTGTATCAACTTTGACGGTGTCCAATTGAAACGCGTCTCTTCTTGCTGTTTCAGACAATCGTCTAGAATCGGGTTCAGCCAGTCTTCAAAGTCACAATAGTTGTTGTTCGGTATCAGAATGTTTCCGGCTCGGTTCATTCCCTTGGATCTGCAAAGCGAAAGTTTGAATTTGTGTTTCTGAAATCTTTTTTTCGATGACAGAAAAATCCAAAACTATTATTTTTTTATAGATGGTACGAATAGAGTCAAAATGAGTTTCTCCTCAAATTACTGGAAAAAAATAAAACCAATATAATACTCGTATTTTTCATTATAATTCTACCAGAATTCGAAAAGTTCTGACTAAATTAACATCAAGGGGAGCCGCTATAACAAGGGAAACTTCAAAAATAGCTTTTCAATCCACCGATTGACATGCAGTCGTGAAACAAATCTCATTAGCGCAACTCGATAGATATTCATTTTTCCTTTAATTCTGCCGAATTTTAACCAAAACTGAACAAAAAATTATTTTCAACACTTTCTGCAACATTTTTCAAAGAGCTTGTAGAGTATTTATCTCGAAAAAATTGTTACGCTCTCTCCCTCTCTCTCCACCCCCCCTCTCTCTCAGTCTCTTTTTCTTCAAAATAGATAGATCAAAAATCACCTCAACGTTTTCCCATCCATATTGAACGCTCCAAGGTACGACGGTTTCAGACACTTGATGAGGTCTTCTTCAACTCCTCCTGCTGATGTGACTATACAGTCAACGAGATTATGCTGCACGACAAACCGAATAACCTGAACAAGTCAAAATTACCTAGTCTCAGGTACAAAAATCACCTCTCGCAGACCACTAGTCACCAGGTTCGAGGTGTAGCCAAGGAATATGGTACACGCTTTCTTTTCTCTACCTTCTGGGTAGGGGAATTCGGGGTCTGCATCTTCTGACAGAGCAGATTCTCGTTTATCCAGCATCGCGTTCACTTGCTGTAATCAGTTACGATTTAACTTTCTCAGCTTTCAAAAATAGCCACGGATGAAAGAACAACCTCTCAGAACTCAGCTAAATCGTCCGAAAACCGAGAAATTCTAATATTTCTGAATCAGAAGATACTTCTAGCAAGAAAAACCGACAAGATATCGCTCCAAAGAGTTTGAGCCCTTCAAAACCAGAATCATAATTTTCACTCGATTCCGTATCGTCAGGAAAGAAATGAACGGTTGTCATTGAGACAACAATTATGAAAGCCTGAACCGTTCACATCTTTCCTGCCGCTTCACCATTTCAACTCATTTTACAGTAGAAAACTCACTACAATAGCATGCGCAGGCATATGGTTTTTATGAATCATTTTTCATCGGACGGAAATAGTCCCTTCAGATTATACGAAAAATTTCAAAATCGTTCACATCTTTCCTGCCGCTTCACCATTTCAACTCATTTTACAGTAGAAAACTCACCCCAATAGCCTGCGCAAGATTGCTAGCCTGGAAGCCAGTACTCAAATATGACTTCATCAGGTTTGAGATGGTCGCTTCTTGGGTGTTAAAATCGAATCCTTTGATTTCGGTGGCCGACGTTGGGACTTCACATGACTTCACGAGAACCGCTCCTTGAGCTGTAGTCACGTCATCTGTCATCTTCTGGAGAACTTTTAACATTGAATTCACAACATTTGAGATACTGCGACGAGAATTTGAATCTCAATGGCGAAACGTACGACCTGCATGAGTATTAGTTTATCTATCACAGGAATGTTGGGGGGGAAGCAAAAAAAAAAACGTCACAACTACGGTCTGAAGTTATTCTTTGCGTTTCTCAGAGCATCCATGCCCTTGACAAGGTCCGTGGTTCCCGTGAACTTCTGGAAAATTTGAAATATTCAAATTGAACACATATTAGTCTCGGTAATCTGATGTTTCGTCTAGGAACTTAAAATCATACCTGAACCTCTGCTGACGTAGCTACTCTCATAAATGGATTGATGGCCTTCTCTTCGCCAATCGTCGAAGGGACAGTATCCTCATCTTTGCTTCTCACAGAAGACGCCCAAGCGAGCTTCGCGGCAATTTCCTGAAATAGAAATTTTATGGTGGATTCTTAAGCTTCGTACTATTCGTTTAACTCAGTTCTTTGATTCATTCAAGTTCAACTTCTCAGTGTTCGAAATACTATCGCTTTACCTCTTTTTCAAAGCAAAACGACATTTTTTTCTGATAATTACTGAAAACAATCACACTTTTCGAAAATTTTCGATTTGACTTGAAACTGGTACTCTATATCATATACTAGGCGGTTAGATGTGGAAAAATTTCATGCTACGCTCGGGAGTGGCGAATTTGTTTTAGTTAGAATGATAAAAACTTCGCTCCCAAAAAGATGAAAGTTTTTTTCCGGATAGACGGAATTGTTGCTGTTGACGGCATTGGAAGGCAGAATTTTCTTAGAATCTCTACTCATGATATTTTTCTTATTTGGAAAAAGGCCATTCAGACACAATTTATCCAGTTTTCAAATATTCAAAAGATATTTCAAATTTTTAGTAACTCAAACCAAACCTTGTTGCTCGGCTCAACGTGCTGTGCGAACTTCAGGTTGCTCACAGTGTACTCGTGTCCGGGGTACACCTTGGTCTCGTCTGGGAGAGCCGACAGGATTTCGTTCAGGTTTTTGTGCATTTGTTCGGCGATGCCTGAAACATGTGGCAATTTTTTTAAAGAATAATCCGAGCAACTCGTCTCTGAATATCCTGATCAAACTACTGACACCACTACTAACAATCCATTTGTAAAAATTATAGTTTAATAATTATTTCAGTAAAAAAAAACATAAGTCTAGCGAAAATAGGAAACCTTCGCTGATAAGAACATCTTCTCATTGTGATCTCAGAACGAAGTATCACCTATTTGTCTAAAAAAATGATCCCTTGAAACATAAAACTCTATGAGCCACCAGAAATCTTACTCTTTTTGCGCTATTATTAAGCGGTGTTCACCAGCAAAAAGTGGTTTGATATTTTCTGTTGCTTATTTGTCTATTTTTCCAATATAGTTCGAAAAACGATAATTTCCTTAGCAATTCTCACTTAAAAAAAGAAACCCCACCTTCGAAAAACTTTCCACATCCTGCAATGAAAAGAGTGTCTCCGGTGAAAACAACCGAGGGTCCCGTTGCGCTCGAGATATGGTAACAGATATGCCCTTTGGTATGGCAAGGGGTCGACAGGCTTGTGATCTACAATTCAGGGTACTGTATTTACAGTAGCGTTGAAAAATGAATTATCAGGCGACTGCTATCAATTTGAATGATTCTTTTTCAAAATACAAGATATTTTACTTTGCTTCGGAAAATGCGAATTATTTTACTTTTCTTCAAAAAATACAGCTTATTTATTTTTTTCTCGAATTTTTTTCAAAAAAAATTAATTTTTACTGAAAAATATATCCCTTGATCTAGTTTTTGACTTATAATAACGTTGACGCTAAAAATTGTGAAACAATTCATTTTTCTTCAACAGCATAATCTTTTCCCTGTATTTCGATCGGTTACAGTACTGTACTCACATTAAAAATTTAATTAATTCTTTTTTCACCCTTTCTAGACTCGCAACAGTACTGTAACTACTATCATGCATACTTTTGAATACAAATTTCACCAAAATCAAAAAAAAGCTACCTCAAGTCCTTCAATAGTCACCTTTTGATTGTGCTCCACATGCTTATCCAGCTTTTCTATTCTGGCGTCTCCACCGTAAATAGGAACCTGTAATGTTGACTATGCCTTGGGTATCTTACAAAATCTCACTTTTACCGAATCCGTGAACACTTTCCTGAATTCCGGAGTTCCTCCAGCATGGTCCCAGTGATGGTGAGTGATGAGAGCTCCGACGACTTCGAGCTTAAGGGAAAATGAATAGTTCAAGTTAACGGATCCACAACGGTTCAAAATGTTATGCTCTCTTTCACTAGTAGCAAGAGAACATATTCTTGGAACAGATCAAGTTTCACGCGCTCCGCGCAGCAGCACGCGGACGGATTGGATTGAGAATATTATGCGAATCTCCGCGTCAACAGAACCTATCCAATAGCGTTTAAAAGGTTTCGACCCAGCCACCCATGAGCTGAGAATGAGCCGTGAAAAGACAGGGTAATCAAACAGCTGTTTTCATCGGAAAAAGTCAAAAACCTAGTAGAAACTTTAAATATCATAAGTTCAAAAAACTCAGAATCAAAATGTCATAAGATTGTATTGCACAGATATCGCTAGAAGCATGGCCGTTTTCAAACGCGCTCTAATCTCAGTTTTGCATAATGAGTACGGTAGGCCTTCCCTAGGGTCGGGACTCTCACAACGAACAGTTAGATCTTTGTGGATTTAAATTATTATTCTCACTTTCAGTCCATTCTGAACATAAAGGCTAATTACGTTAATCGTTCTTGTATTTCAAGGCAAAACTGCTACGGTACTAAGTACCCGATTTACGAAGGTCAGACTTTTTACAGGGAGAGGAGGCTATTTGTATTGTTGAATTGCTTTTTCTCAAAAATAAAATCTCACCCCGTTCTTCTCAGCAACTTCAATAATCTTCTTTGGTTCAACCGGGTCGACGAGTAACGCCTTCTTGCTATTCTCATCTCTTACAATGTACATAAAGTTGTCTTCGAGCGCTCTGACTGCTTGCACGTGGACCATTCTGTCGGTGGCTTTTCCGAGTACTGCTGGGAACAGTTGCCTAAGCATTCTGTCAGAAAAAAAAGTGATGACAGGTTTTTGGAAGGAGTTTGAAGAGAGAGAGAGAGAGAGGAGAGGGAGAGAGCGAGCGAGAGAGAAAGAGAGAGGGAGAGAGCGAGCGAGAGAGGAGAGAGAAATATTAACATCGTGGGTGGTCTACTAAACCTACTTCTCGGAGCTGAAAAGTAGAAGTCCATGGGAGACGGCATAATCTGCCAACCCTAACGCCTGTATTGTTCTCAATTTGCAATCTGCAACCAAAAGTAATTTCCTTTTTATAAGCTTAGGTTAGGTTGGGAGAACAATTTATGACGCCGTGAGGGTTGGCAGATTATGCCGTCTGCGGCGGGTCTGAAAAGTAGGTGATGAGTATCACCTTCTGTGACATAACACATTTTTCACAATTTTGAAAAGAACATCTAAATCTCTTGAGCGAGAGAGAGAGAGAGAGAGAGAGAGAGAGAGAGAGAGAGAGAGAGGGAGAGAGAGAGAGAGAGAGAGAGAGAGAGAGAGAGAGAGAGAGAGAGAGAGAGAAAGAGAGGGAGAGAGAGAGAGAGAGAAAGAGAAAAGACATACAAAGACCAAAAACGTTCAAAAAACCCAGTACATCTGGCAATTGAAACCAGTCAAGCTACAAAAAACTCAAATTTTATCTAACGAAACATTTATTCACATGTGATACATAAGTAAAAGCAATGAACCCGCTGATTATCAATTGGCTGAACAAAAGGTCATTTACAGGGCTGGTGAGTTATCTCTTTCTACCGTGGGAATCACGTGGTAGGTCAAATGGGTTACTGTAGTTTTACAACGCAAAAGCCAAAATTTTCGGCAATTAGTGAATCGCATCCCGCATCGCATTTTCAAAAACGGGATGCGATAACTTTTTTCGCATCGCATGGATACCTCTTTTTTAGGCTTAGGCTAGGTTTGGGTCAGCTTAACGTTTAACCTGAGCCTTAATACAAGCTGATTGGGTTGTTCCGAGCAAATTTACCGACGTTTGAAAAAAACAGGATGCGATGGAATGCGATTCACTAATTATATTCGTGTTGTGAAATTGACCGTCGAAAAAAGTTACCTTTTTCAGTAGAGATAGTCAATCCGAATCAAATTCAATTGAGATGAATCGTTTCGATCATTCTCATTCACTTCTATTCTGATTTTTTCAATATTTACACAAATTACAAAAAGAAAAGTGACTTGGGACTATCATTTCTAGAAACACTCCGAAATAGTCAAGCAAAATTGAGGTTTTTAATTCAAATTCAAAGACTCTGAAATTATTTTAGGGATACTTGTACCAACTTATGTCAATTCTTTCAACATTCACACAAAATAGCAAAAACTACGCAAGTGTACCGTGCTCGACCAAGTAGAGAATGTCACTCACAGTCTGTTCGATCTGATGTTCATCTCCTCTGACGTGCATCCCGCGTGCACCTGGTGGCAGTTTCTGGAATTTGGGGCCAAAGTTCACTCCAATTTTCGCTTCTGAAATTTTTGTGTGAGAATATTAAATTTTCACCAATGGTATCTACGGTCCACAACAGTTCTGGATGTCTGCAGTGACGAGCTTCTCCTTCTATCGTCTACAGACCTCATAATTGCTATTCTGTCTTTGATTGCTAACCCTTGTTCTATTAACTGTTGGGAACCTTCCAAATTACGGTCAAATGCAATTTGTCAGACTACTGGTTGGAATTGATCTGAATATCCTGGTCGAACAACTAACACCAATGTTCTATCATTACTAACACTCATATTCAGTTCCTTTCCTCCGGTTATCTTACAAAGCTATCCAACGTACTTTTTGCTAAAAATTGCACAACTGTTCTGACCGGAGCAGCTTTTTTCAAAAGGTTCTCCTACGGTTCCCACGCCCATCATTTGTGCTCACGGCGGCTTTTGCTGGTCGTCATGGAGCTTGTAAACTTTATTTTTCTACATGAATAAAGTTATTATATAAAAAATTATTTTTTAATTACCAGTTTATGACAAATACGACAATTCTGTCTAATATTCACTGTTGAAAACGCGCGTCATATTCTCATTTAGATCTGCAATCTGCATCCAACATTAATTTACCTTTAATTATAAGCTTGAGTATGGTTGGGATAACAACTTTTGTTGAGGTCCTTGGCAACGCATGTAAATTTTCTCATTTATTTTTCAAATTTTTTTACAAACTTTTATTATTTTTTATTTTATCAAAAATTATTATTTACAAAATTTGAACGTATAAGACAACATTAGGTATCAATTTTAAACATCATTTCCTTCATTTAAGTACAAAAATTCAAAAACTCACTGTGAAAGATGGAAACTGCCGGGTAGTAGGCTCCCGCGTAAATATCTTGGTAGGCGACACCACACGACTTTCCATTGTGGAAGAATTCAATCTGAATGGAACTCATTGATTTGGGCATTTTCTGCGTATCTGACAGATAAGATGAAGTTAAAACTCTGGGAATTGAAAATAGACAATGATAAGGTAAACCAGATTTGGCGATCAGTGTAAAATCGAGGAATCTCTAGTTTTTCCAGGTATTCCAGGTTAATCCTAGTAAATCTATGCCAGAATAGGTAAAATTCTGGCCAGGTTTTGGAAGAGTAAAACCAAGCTTTTATCTTAACGAAGTTGCGATTTTTTTTCGAAAATTAAAACTAATCCGTTATTTCTTATAGTCAATTTAGAGAATAACTTCGTTAGATTTTGTTAAACTCTCAGTTACCCTGTTTTTCACACAAAACTTCAAATCTCGCCTAGTTGATTCTGGTGAATCTATTCCAGAATAGTTAAAATTCTGGCCAGGTTTTTGAAGAGTAAAACCAAGTTTTTATCTTAACAAAATCGCTAAGCTTGCGGCTTTTTTTGAGAAATTGAACTAATCCGTTATTTCTTACAGTCAATTTAAAGAATAACTTCGTTAGATTCTCTTCAAGTATCAGTTATCCTGTTTTTCACACAAAACTTCAAATTTAACCTTGCTGCCTTTCAGCGGCTTCAACTTTTTCAACTTCTCTGCTGGTTCGTCATTCTCCTCAAAGAAGAAGTGATGCTTGAAATTGATCAACGGCGCTTCTTTGTGACTCTCTGGCAAAAGATCCAGTGACGTACACGTTGAACTGTAGTGCTGCTCCGGCAAGTGGATAAGACATCCGAGAACGTCGCCTTGCTAGAATAATTTTTTTCATTTTTTCATTTTCAATTTTTACAATAAATTCAGATTAAAATATACAATTTCCAAAAGTTTAAAATAACTTTAGAAATAATCTATTGTATCCTTTTTCGGACCGAACAAACTTTTTATTCCGATTTTTAATTAGAATAAAAAATAAAATTATAGTTCTACCACTGAAAAAATAAAAAAAATTTCGATTTTTGATCGAAGCATACATTTTCTTCAACTTTGAGAACAATCAACAAAAATTATATCTTTTAGACATAATTGAGATATTTTTAAAAAAAAACAGTTTTATCGCTTGAATAATCATTTTCATTTCTGATTTCTCATGATTTTTATTTTTTGAAGATTAACTTTAAAACATACTCAGTTTGGAACAGAAATATGAAACTCCAGTTTTAATCTGATGAGAAAAAGAAGAAAAACAATCGAAACCATACCTTGAATCCACCAGCGTGATATGATTTTCCAATCGCATCATGGAACTTCGTTCCGTGCTTCGATCTCCAGCCATATGAGAACTTGTTGTAGCCGACACATGCTTGTACGACGGCTGGAAAAATGTGAAGTCGTTTCATTTCACTGTGTGGTACACAGCAGAGTTGCACAGAATTTCAATCACCGTTCAAAAAAATTGTTGTTCGTGGGATGAATTTTGTTTGTAAAAATGAGGCTGAGTTCATACCGTCAATATATCAAATTCAACATCAATCAGAAAATGTATTTGGTTTGTTTTTTAGCGAACAAAATCTGGGAGTGATATCGGAAAAGGAGGTTACATTCTCGCTTGATTTTTCATCCATTCCTAGCAATTTTAAAAAAGTGAAAAATCTTATGGAATGAACAAAAAAAACTTTCTAAAATCAAAAACGAACCAAACGCTTGACTCCATCCAATTCGAATGTGGGAATCATTCGGCTGTTCGAGGAAGTTTACCTGAAAAGTAAAGAGTGGGTCTTTTTTGTAGTAAGTTCCTGCAACAAAGTTTTGTTCACGAAATTTTATTTTACCTGACATGGGAATGCTACCAAGACACCATGAAATTGGAAGGTCTGACTTATCTCCTAGGTTTTCAAATACGCTGAAGATGATAGAACCGGTCTCAAAGTTGCGGAACCGACCCGATTTCAGAGTTATGGCCCAAAAACCTAGGAAAAATGCCGTTTTGAGCTATTGAGCCCATGCGATTGATCGAGCGAATGATGTTCCGCTTCTTTTCGATGAAAAAATCATTTTTTGAAAAAAAAAACCATTCATACGATGCGTTTCTGAAGAAAAAAGTCGTTTTTTCTAGTTTCAAAATTTGCATAGGATCATGTGTAAAAATGCTTATCATTGCAAAAAAGGGATGTGCGAACTAGGGCGCCAACGTCTAAAAGAAAAATCGTGCTCAGACATGACGAGTAGCATCAGATCTAGCGAAAGTAGCATCAGATCTAGAGTTTTTCGAATTAAGAAGGGGCACGATCTGACGCCACTTTTGCTCGATCTGATGCCACTTTTGCTTGATCTGATGCACATTCCGGCCACATGACATTCAGCATTCCTTCACTAATTCTGACTTTTTTCTATTTAGAATAACACTTATCGGTATAAGAACTTTATTTTTTCTCAAAAATATACAAAAAAAATTAAAAATGACGCTGTTGAAACTGGTGTAGCTGTCTCGGGTGCACACGGTCCTAGTGTAGTCGTCTTGGGTGGTGCTGTTGTAGCTGTCTCTGGTGGGGCTGGTGTACTCGTCTTGGAGTCGATGGCAATGTGACCTACTGTGATCGTGGTGGTAGTTGTGATATTGTAGAATCTATAAGATAACTTTGAGTCCTTATTTAATGTGCCTTTTAAGAATTTTCAGTTATGATCTGGCTAGTGAGACACATCGTTGGTTACTCTGACAAACAAGAACTACGCTTAGGTTCAAGAACAATTCGAGAGTTCTAGAAAATAGAATAACGAAATTCATCTAAAATTTCACAAAACGGAAAAATTCCGCATTTCTTGATTTTTGGTCTTCTGCAATATTAAATGCTTACATTTTCTGCCCCGACACATGACACAGGAACACGTCAAAGTTACTGCTTATGGACGATGGTGTTGATCTCCACCGGTTAGGTCATCTGCAATTTTTTTGTGAGACATTGTAAAGAAATGTATTTAGTATATAGAAATTCAGAACTGCATTTAGTATATAGAAATTCACGCGAGGTTATTTTTACTACGCCTGGACAACAGGAGGTTTCTTATGTGACTAATGAAATTGGCGATGAATAAAAAAACATACTTTTCGTGGGAGTGAGGCCGATCTATGAGCGGTGAAGCTTCTCCCGGTGAGAGGTGTCAATATTCACGGTTTAACTGTAAATTTGTTGATGAAGTTAAACTTATTTAGAACCATTAGGGTATTTGGAAATTTACTTTCACTAATGCTGAGTAGCGGACGTAAATACTTTATAATTTTAGAAAACCGCGCAGCACTATTGTGATGTGTATACTTTGAAAGATAAAATTGAAATATTTTTTCAATGAAAACTGACACCATGAAAACAAACTTCTGATTGAACAATATAACGGAAACTCTGTGATATCCATTTTTCCAACTAACTGCAAGTGATAAAGAAAAGTTTCTTATTCCGCAAGTACAAACCGATATTGTTTTTTTTCATTTTAAGTTCAGAAACGATTCGATACATGAAATCTTACCTTATACGAACAGAAACATCTTGTCCTAAACTTCATTGGCAGGTGATGTTGGCCCGAGCGGAACCCCATAGCGATACCCTGCACATGTTCATGTGAACCATTATCATCACGCTTTCGGTTTCAAGTGGCCTGAATGAGTAGTTAGCTATCAAAAATTGTGTGTACAATTTTGGTGAGTACAAAACAGAGTTGGCAAGCGGAACGAAACAATAGATGGAAAATTCGAAGTAGAACATATAAAAACTTGCGTGGCCTAAATTTTAAGAACACTTTTTGCTTGAAAACAGACGGAAAATAGTGAAAAATTTGGTTTTATTTGATTTTTCGAATGGAATTTATCCTACGGATACTTCAGAATACAAATATTAGAATTTAATAAGAGCACCTCACGGAAATAGGCAATAGAAAAATTCGAAAAAGAAAAATACAACAATGATTGAACCATGCACTCCTTGCAGAAAGCTTGTGCGCACTCCTCAATACGGTGTTTTTTATTTTTAATTCATTTTTTGATTTCGCTGATGCTTCGTGTTATGATGCGATTATCAGTGATTCGTTTCTACGGAACATTTTAAGATAATTTTCTGATACTAGTTGAATCAATTCGACCTTTTCGTAGTTGCTTACATGACGATAATGTATGCAACGGTTGAAATATTATTATGAAACATTTCAAAATCATCTCTGAAAATCAGAAGTTTTGTATTACTGATCTAAGTAGCATGAATATCATCACAATATGTCTCGAGTTCATTGAACTCATGTGAAAACCCGATATAATGGAAGCAAAGCAAAGAGTCTTTCTCACATTCAGGTAGAACGTTGAAACGAAATTTCGTGTCTGTACAGTTAACGGTGTCTGAAACAAGTGAAAACCATCTTCATATGAGTACACCGAGACACTGATTTCAAATTAGTTGTCCATATGATTTACGATTCCTATAGGAATAAATACAGCTGCAGATGAGTAGAAAGTGTGTCTATGTGAGTTTATCCAGACACCGTACGTTTTACTTGAATTGTAAAATTCGAGAATTCTGACGATGCTGATCAAACACATCTCAACCCGCAAAGATATGGCCACAGTTCATCGACATTATTATTGAAAAAAGTTCAGAAAGATTTCAGTACATAGTTATTTATGTTATTTTTCCTCAGTAAATTAAACCTATTTAGTTAAATTTTATTTTCCTGAGAAGTATTCTTAAAGTTTTGGTACACACCAAGTAAACTAGTCCAGGGGATAAAGTAGCCCATCAGATCTGATCAGATCTGACGCCACTTTGGCTAGATCTTATGCCCATTTTCGTTCTCTTTTTATACCGATTCAAAATGAAGTGGTAACTACTTCCAATATCTTGAAAGCCACTGATCGATATGAACGGTGAAAAAAAGTTGGTTTCAGCAGATATTTTCAACAAAAATATTATCATTTTTTTACGATTCGAGAAGTGGCATCAGATCTGATCAGATCTGATACACACCTACATTCACTTTCACGAAAAAATTGATTTTTATCAATGTAGTTGACGGAATTTTTTCGTGAAATTTGGACGAACATCTAACAAGGGGGTTTCCATTGTAGGAATATGCTTTTCAAAGTGATTGGTTACCACTCGCTAGATCTGATGCTACTTTCGCTAGATCTGACGCTACTCGTCATGTCTGAGTGTTCTCGGTGGTCTAGTGGTTATGCTGCAGGGCTTCTGCTTTTGCCTTGGAGGGTTCGAATCCCACCTTCTGCATTGTTTTTTGTTTGTTTTGTAGGAGTTAATTATATCTTTTTATGAGGTAGATATTACAAACGAGTGAGAAGTGCTGTTTCGAACTTCACAAACGGATCAAAATGGTCCCAAAACTTTTTTGCTATCAGAAATATCTTAACAACGATGCATATTGATTGAAAAACAGTAAGTACGAAAATGAAAACGACAGTTGGGACAGTTACAGAACGAGGGTTCATCACATGTACAGAGAATGTCCAAATTTCCGTAGAATAGCAGTTCGGGAAGCGTCGAAAACGGTCCTGGATGCACAGTACTCTCACTTCATATTAAAAATTTTTAAAAGTAAATATGTCCGAGCACACGATTTTTTTTATTCGTACTTCTAATATAATTTGTACAGAAAAAAACAAAAAAGATTGCAGAAAGTGGGATTCGAACCCTACAAGACAAAAGCGGAGGCCCTGCGGCATAACCACTGGGCCACCGAGAACACGATTTTTCTTTTAGACGTTGGCGCCCTAGTCCGCACATCCCTTTTTTGCAATGATAAGCATTTTTACACATGATCCTATGCAAATTTTGAAACTAGAAAAAACGACTTTTTTCTTCAGAAACGCATCGTATGAATGGTTTTTTTTTCAAAAAATGATTTTTTCATCGAAAAGAAGCGGAACATCATTCGCTCGATCAATCGCATGGGCTCAATAGCTCAAAACGGCATTTTTCCTAGGTTTTGGGCCATAACTCTGAAATCGGGTCGGTTCCGCAACTTTTGAGACCGGTTCTATCATCTTCAGCGTATTTGAAAACCTAGGAGATAAGTCAGATCTTCCAAATTCATGGTGTCTTGGTAGCATTCCCATGTGAGCTGTCAAAAATTAAATTAATTAATTCCACTAACTCTACCCATTCGTTAATCTTTCAAACTCTATTCGACAAAAATTCCGTATACTTCATTAGTATCAATTGAAAACGAATCAAAATTCAACATACAACACTTTCCGTTCATACTATTTCATCTTTTTTTCATGAAAGGGTTGACTGAATCGTGAAACATGAATCTTTGTTAAAATTATAATTATCGACACCTGAAAGTTTAGGCTTACAGTTTACGTTAGATAAGATTCAAAACACTGGTTAGGTATGAAGCTAAAATTTTATCAAAGTTTGTACCATATTATCACAATGAATTTCGCACTTTGTAAGGTTACATACGAATCGTTGTGAGTAGGAAAAAAAATGCCAACATTATCTAGGGTCTATTTGAAGTGAAACCGCATAGGAAATTTTTTAAGGGCTTATTATCTGATGATCCAACACTGATTTTTGAAAAAGATTTGTGCAGACCTCAGAAAGCTCAGCAAATTTACACCTAGTTACTGATTGTCGTTGGTGCAGCTGGGTCTTTTTATCGTAATTTTATCATCAAACCGAAAATCTCACCTCGAAATACCAAGTTCCTTTGGTTACTGCGTGTGTCGCTCTTGCCATTGCATATCCTTCATGGCCTATTACTGTGCTTGATGTCGCAGTGTTATCCAGTTGCAACTAAACGGTAACACATTTTTTCAATTTTATTAAATCTTTAAAAAATGAACTTTTTTTGAAATCATAGTTTTAAAGTGTGACAATTATGATTTTTCAGCAATAAATACTTCAGGTTTTCAATGAAATGATCGAACTAAAAAAGAAGTCACAAACAAAAACTTTCCGATTTCGAACATGAAAACCGATCGAGAGGAAAAAAACTAAAAATGTGAATATGGTGAAGAATTTCATATTTTTAAACAAAACTGAAAAGATTCAACACTATCAAAGTTCTTTAAATAAACAATTGATTGTCTAAAATATAAACTTTGTAAATAAAACAAATTGTGAACATAACAAATAAACCATATGTTGTACACAAAACTGGAATAGACTGAACAGAACACTCTAATGTTTTTCGATTAAAAAAATGATCAATGAAAATGGAAATTCACGAAAAAATCCCGATCAAGAAGAAAAGAGAAGAATGTAATGAATAATTTCATATTTTTCGTGCTAAAACTAATCAAAAATACCTGATACGCTCGATCATTCGACGAAATGGCCACCGACTGTGGCATGATCACTCGGTACGCTTTGGAAGGAATCACGTAGGTCGCACTCTGGTCGGGTTCTTTCCTATAGCAGTGTTAATGTTGCGATTGAACGTAAAATCTCACTCTTTGATATTCGGATCCTTTTCTGCTAGGAAGTATCGATAACTCTCCTTGTTAAATGGGAACTCGACTTGAGCTCCGTTGAACGCTGCGGAGGAGTAGTCGGTAGCACTGGAATCATGTTTTATGTGTTAGTTCGTCTTTCTTCTACAGAACTGGAACTTTCATATATTTTTTTTAATAATTGATAAACAAGATGTGGCTAGCTTCTATTTCTTCTCACTTTTCATATTTCAATCTTGATCTTGCAATTTGCTGCCAACAGTAATTTACCTTTCATAGAAGCTTACGTAAGATTGACAAAACAACTTTTGTGAAAATCCAATTCTTAAAAACGCGGATAAACCAGAAAATTGAGCATTTTATGGTGAGAAAAAATACTTTCGAAATTTTGCGAGATCAAAGATACATGTTCCCAAGACTCAAGTCTTCACAAAAGTTGTTTTTTTTTCAATCTTACTACTGAAGAGAGTTACTGTTGTTTGCAGATTGCAGATCAACATTAGGAAATGGCGCAAGATTCAAAATAGTGAATGAAAAACCTACAGTTTCGGCTTCTTACTCGTTGTCGAGTTCTCCGCACATCGTCTCTTACTAGCTCCTCTGGTCTTCGGCCCATCAGTTCCAGAATCTTCCCCTTTGTCGATAATGTTGTTCGTCGCACTATTCGTCTTATCAAAGCTTGTTTTCTTACCAATCTGAAGTATTTCATTGAGTTTGATCAATTCCTATTCAAGCTTTTTCTACAAAACTAACAGTATTTTTCGCTTTTCTCGCGGTTAGTACCTGTTTGACAACTTCGCTCACGGGGCCCAAGTTGGCTAGGTTGGTATCCATGAGTGAGAATCGGTTCTCGTTGACGGGGTCTTGCTGAAAATCGTGAATCCAGAAGTAATAACATCAAAACCAACCCGAAACAGTTCCTTCTCCTTGACAAGCATCTTCTGGAGTGTCTGATGCCACGTGTTTTTCACTCGTTTCGGCATTGAAGTGAGCAGTTCCCAGTTTTCTTCGATGTATGGAATGATGGATTCGTGTAGCCTAAACTGTACTTTAATTCTTGACTTCGATTGAACGCTCACCCAAAGTAAAGCGGCTCCTCAGGAACGTATCCAATCATGAGCCTGTTCTGTGATTCCAGCTTTTTGGCTGATAGATTCGCGAGAACCGTTACACACATGTGACTGAAGTCTGGAAAAATCTTTTTTGAAAAGTGTTTTTCAGAATAGCGGCTTACTTGCTTGCTTAGCCAACCACGTTTCCTTCTTCGTTGGACTGCATTCTTGACAGTTGAAGACATAACAAATCATGAACGAGATACCATTACTGAAAACAGTTTTATCCTCAAGAAGAAAGTGGAGAACTCACAATCCTGCCAAATCTCTGAGACATTTTCCATGAAACCATCGTGAGCAAATAGAGCATATCAATTCCATTGTACCCAGTTCTCGACCTTCATTGCTGAATAAAAAGGTAAACCAGTATAAAAACTCTCGTTACCAGTAACAGTTTGATGTCGACGCTGCGACAGGTGGTCGAACGGTGAAGTTGTTTTTCTTATTTGAACTGGATTTTGAACTTTTCGACATCTGAAGCAGCTTTTGGTGAACCCAATCACGAAAAATGAACAGAATTCCGCAGAATTTATTTAAAAAAAATAAGTGTGAAAGTTCGTTCGGGAAGTGCAGACCAAACTCGTTGGCACACTGCCAACTAAGATCCGCAGGTCTTCTGGTATACTGTAGCTCGCCACCCCCTACTATCGAGCGATTTTTCGAAACATTTCGCCATCCTCTTTTCAGCCAAGCACCCGTTTTCTCAATTTCAGCCTAGTTTCTGACAAAAATCTGCAAATTTCACCGTTTCTTTTCGCTATTTTCTCATTGCGTTAAAAGAATGACTGATCTCATGGCTGAAAAGAATTTCAGGTCCGAAGAGGAGCAGATCCGCTCTCTTTTGGACGAGGACATCAACTATCCTCTCCTCTCATCTGAGGATCCCATCATTTTTCACAACGAAGCCTACGAAAAGCAGCTGCTCATGTCCTACAACATCAACTTCGACAACTGGTCGCCTATGCCAGAAGTCAGCGAGCCGAAGAAAGAAGAACCAGATTCCGACTACACCAGTGGACCTCTCCATCTTACACCAAAGGTTTCTAAATCTAGATACGAACCGTATGTCCAGTCAGTAAAGCCGGTTCCATCCGCAACAAGAAAATGCAAGACCGGTAGCAACTCCAAGATGGCCGACTACGCTCGCCGTTATCGAGCAGCCAAGAAACAAGAACTCGCCTCCGCTGAGTATCGTATGCAAGAACTAGAGAACGAACTAAAAATGGTGAAAGAGGAGAGGGCGCGAATGTCTGAAGCATTGCAGAATGCTAACAGCGAAATTCGCAGACTGAAGGACGTCATTGACAAGGACTCATCCATTGCAAAGGTCGTCGCCGACCGTTTCGCATTTCCTGGTCAATTGGCTAATTTATCTACTGGTGTATGTCTCCACATTGGATCGTCTGACACTACCATCGAGATCTGTTCGTCCTGTGCTCGTAGCTCCGAAGAGAAGGCTGCATCAAAGATGACCAACTCCGACATGGAAAGCTTCGACCTGTTCAACGGTGATTTTTCCAGCATTGAACAATTTATCCACTAGACTCGAGTTGTTTTACATTTTGAAAATACGGGAAACCAGTCCATTATCTCTCTTTGTTAGTTGTTGTTTCAGATTAGTACCCTCGAATACTAATTTTGTATTATCTCGTTAAGAATGCATGAGCGTAAATAATTTTATACAAACCAATACACTACGTTCCCCTCATGTAGAAACTACGTCACCCAGTGTAATTGTTATTAACCATACAAATGTTTCAAATTATCTCTATGCTCAATGAATTGTTTTATTTCGAACATGTCTTTTGTTTTACTTTATTCTTATCGGCGTTTTTTCGCTTTGTTATCTTTGATCGGGGTTTTCCCATTACTAAATCTTTATAGCAGGCGAAGAGATGAACTCGACTTTCAACACATCAGGTGATGAGCTCAAGTTGGACGAATGCCAGCTCTACTCTATCACACTGGAACCATCCACATCCGCCAGTACCTCGGCTAGCAGCTCCCCATCTGCGCAGAAGGTGAAATCGCCGAAGAAGACGCGCAAACTCCGAGTCCCAATGGAGAAACGCAGACGTGTTCATGGTAAGTTTCACTGAGAGACGCATGTTGAAACCTTATTACAGCCGGTCGCAAGATTTTTCGAGCCAAAAAGTCTGCAACTGCGAAGCCATTTGCGTGGAAAACTAAGGTGTAGAAATTGTTCTAATTTTACTTTACTAACCCATTCTCGAGCACTATACATTGGATAGTTGTAGGTAGACAAGGAGTTTGAGCGAAAAATGGCCATCACCAGCGCAAGGATCGCACGGCTCGAGCGCGAGAGGGAGCTGGTGCTGAGTGAATGCAGCGATGTTGTGTTACAGGTAATATTTTGTCTTGTTAAAAGTTTCATTCACGAGTGAGAAAGTCCTCTACTAATTTTATGGATCTGAAAATTAATGAAAAAAAACTCTAATAAATAACGTCATTTCAGTGTGAAGAGCTGACCGCCAGCGTGAGAGAAATTCGAGAAACGCTAGAAGTGCGCCAAGCCGGAGTTGTTGAAATGTTAATTATGGGTATTTCAAGATCTCAGAGAGAAGAAGACGAAGTTCCATTTGGGTTTTTGTATTGAGTGATAATCACAATCAAATCTTGTCAACGTTTTTTCACAAATTTTCGATTGTTAGATACCGATTCCAGCAGGATACAAAAATAGTCCGAAGCAGTGCTTCTATCTCATTTAATTTTATATGACCGCTTTACTCCATAAGAATTCAACACGTCCATCGTGTCAATAGAGTGAGAGATTGTAAATAATAACGGGCTATTGTGTTGAATAAAAGTTTTTTTTCTACAATGTGTTCTGTTGATGAAGAAATGAGTTCAAAAAAGATTGCATGAAAAACACGTGTATTTTGACGTGACGATTGTTCACGTGGATTTGTAGGTTGGAGGTCAGCTTATACTCCAACATCATTCAGTCACTCTCTTCTCCGCCTCAACGTTGACGTTTCTCCTCACTCCTACAGTTCTATTTCTAGGTTGTGCGCATGTCATCCCAGTCTATAGCGTACAGAAAGACAAGCAATGAATCCGTGGTGAGATTAAGCCCGGACGCTGTAAGATTTTCAAACTATTTATCGAACTTGAAATTCCATTCAGATGAACGGTGCAATGAGAAATTTGATTATTTCTGAGAAACACAATTTGGTGCAAACCTCACCGCAAAAGAAGTCGAGTAGATCCAGAGGACAACAGGTTTTGACTCGTTTCATAGAATGAAAGTTAGTATAGTTTGAAATCCACGTTTTTCGAGAAGTTCAACGTTTGTGAGTGGAAAATATGATTCTGTTCAGTTCATACGTAGGGAAATTTTCTAGGGAAGAAACAGTCGTGCTCATGACAACCACGATCGTTCCGTTAATCAACCGAAAGAAAGCCTTGCTCTGAAGAGAAACGTTTACGCTAACAAGAATGACATTCAACGGCTCCTGAATGCGAACCACATCACTGCTGAGATGCTGATGAGTGAGAAGTCGATGACCGAGGAAGAGCTGGTCAGGAATGCTTCCGTCATGAGCAACTCGCGCAACTACGGCTCCGACTTCAAAGCGCCTATTCACGAGCTCGCCAACCTCCACGAAGGGATGATGACTTCAAGGGAATCAAATCTCCGAACAGGAAGTCCCGTTGAGAGAAAGAATCGGATGGTCGAAATGACAACTATTAAGAATGGTTCGATCCACCAAGAAGTCAATAATCGATCTTTTTCAGTTGCTCCGAGTGGGGACTCCTACGCACTGATGCTACTCAGCGACCCGTCATCGACGACGACTAACAGATCTACCAGAATTGTACGTCTCCCTACGGTTCCAGCACCTGCCGGGAATGTCGATGTCAGCCGAAAAGGAGAGCCTGTCTTCTCCAGGAAGGTTTTCGTTGGTGGCCTGCCAATCGACGTCACAGAAGGTAAATTCTGACGTCGTGACTAGAAATAGACTTCATTTTCAGAAGAAGTATGGGCTACCTTCGCCGTCTACGGAAAAGTCCTTGTCGACTGGCCAAGAAGACCAGAACACTGCAAAGGTGACTTCTATGAAGACGACTCGCGCAGGAACCGTGAGTTCGTCTTCTTTTCACATAGTCAACTTGAACATTCAGCACGATCAGTTTCCGGCTATGTCTTCTTGGTTTTCGACAAAGAAGAGTCTGTACAAGAGCTCGTTAGACACTGCGTAGTCGATGCTAACAAGTACTACCTCTTCGTCTCTTCTCCAACGATGAACCAGAAACCGGTGCAGGTCCGCCCATGGCGTCTCTCCGATATTGATTACTTTGGCAACAAGAACTCATACGTAGATCCACGTCGTACTGTATTCATTGGCGGAGTTCCAAGACCTACTAGAGCTAGTAAGTTTGTCACAACAACAGTTTTTGAGAAACAAATCTTACAGAAGACCTCGCCGAGTACCTAGAGAGCTACTACGGAAAGGTTGCCTACGTTGGTATCGACATCGACCCAGAACTCAAGTATCCGAAGGGAGCAGCCAGAGTCACCTTCCAGAATGCTGCATCGTTCGTGTCCGCGATCATCGGAAGATTTGTCCACATCAAACAATCGGACAGCGACAAGAGAGTGAGTTTCTTGTACTACAGTCAAACTCATATGATTTCTCAAGGTCGAGATCAAGCCATATGTGATCGAAGACCAGATCTGCGATGAATGTGAAGGACAACTCTGTCGTCACAGCTACGCGCCGTACTTCTGCGGAGAACCAGACTGCCTTCAGTACTACTGCGAGTCGTGCTGGGATCGCGTTCACTACATAACTTCCGAAACTCGCGGAGATCATCGTCCCATGGTTCGAACCGGAGATCAGACGAAGGTGACTGGTACAGAGTGTTCTAACGATTCATTTGCCAACAGGTTTTGTCAAGACCACCACACCATCTGAACGGCGGAAGCATGTACGGCCAAGGGCGCCGTTTCGGTTCATCAATGCCTCAACATCACAATTTCCACCATCAACCACCGGCCAGAGGACAGTATCGTCCAACTGGCACCTACTACCATATCAAGACTCCAGATCAGATTGTCAACACCCTCACCTACTAACCGGTCCCTAGCACGTGCCAAGTCAATTATCTGACGAAAGGTAATGAAAGCCCTCTTCATACCCCCATTGTGTAAAATATAATTGTGTTGTTTTGATATTTTATAGCCATTGCCTTCGTTCCAATTTGCCACTGCTCTTGTTGCCATTTGTCCCCCCTGCCCCCATTTAATTATGTGTTCCAAATTTTGTAATTTTAGAGTTTAGTGCAGCAACGCATCTCGTCTCCCCACCCCCTTTTCATCATCTATGATGATACAATTGAGAAAAATTGGCTGTTTTTCACCCATTGTGACCTATTTTTGTGAAATGTAAAAAGCCGGTTACTCGTGTAACGGTGAAGTTATGTGATCCCCTCTATCCAGTCCCCGGAACTAAAAGTTTCGTACTCGTTTTATCCCTCCCCCTCTTTGTAGTCAATTTTGTGGTTTTGTAATAAAATGTTGAGCGCAAGGCTCACATGCGGATAATGGTTGAGGCGTGTTTCTTCATGTTGCCTATTGGCCGAATGATAGCCAATTATTTTCGTATGGAAACTGAATTGTTGCAATCATATTCTGAGCAAAATGCCCATCAGCGAGCTTGAGAAGGTTTGTATCTACTTGAATTTCATAAGGAAATGAACAGAAATGGACTGGAATGGATTTCGACATAGCAGCAGAGGAGATGAGAAGACTGAAGAACACACCGACAGATGATGAAAAATTGAAGTTGTATGGATTGTACAAGCAGGCGATTCATGGTGATCTCCCGGACGACTACCCAAAACCCAAGGGAGAAGAGGAATCGGCAAAGTTCAATGCTTGGATGAAAGAGAGAGGTTATTGCGGAAAGTTCACATGAACGAATGTAATTTCTAGGAAAATCGGACTTTGAGTGCAAGGAGGAGTATGTGAAATTGGCTGAGAAGATGATTCAGATGTATCATCGAAGCATTATTCGTTCTAAATGGAATAGCGAAGTTTGGAGTGTTGATTATTGAATAAATAATTGAAAATTGATTGAACGGGAAAGAAGAAAAATAAAGTGTAATTTTTGATCTACCGTTATCTCTCACTACTACAGTAACTCGTTTTTTTTCTTTCAATTTTCGTCTTTGTCTTTTGTCTATTTTCTCGCCGGTTTGACATAGGTAGCCGTTCGTTATTAGTTTAAAGTGGTACACGTTCGAGACCCATTCAATTTTATGATATGTACCCTGTTATCTTCTCCATTCTTCGTATATAGATTTTCTCAAAACTTTCCTTTCCATCTTAAAACGACATTTCTTCCATTCTAATGTATCAAATGTTTAACTATTTGAATGATAAAACATCATTTAGTTTTCTTCTCATGCAGCTGTTCACTTTTTACACCACTCTGATATCAACCAATATTTTCGATAAGCCTGCTCTGTCAAAATCTCAAATTTCATCGACCTGTCTTGAAACAAACGCGCATTATTGTGAATGTGCGCGTGGTTATCCTGCTCTGGTGCCAATTTCGTACGCTCCGCATCGCACACACATACACACACATCTCGTCGAAAGAGGCTTTCAACATCGACTTTTTTGTCTAGTCGTTTTTTTCTAATGCAAATTTTCCATTAGCATCGTTTGGTCTTTAGTATATGCATTTCTTAGTACCAGACAATAGGTAATGTGAGCGTGGGTCGATCGATATTCCTCCTCTCACATGTCACATTTCCCATTTGTTTCTTTTGTTTTTGATAAGCGAATGTGAAAGGTTTGAGCTGACTTCTATTTTGAGCACGAATTCTTGATAAAAATCAGTGACTTTTTGCTTTTTCTTTGTTCCAATTTTTATCATCGAACACTATTGGTTTCAATCATTTCCTCAATTAATACAGTGTTTTGTGATCACAACCTGTTTTCATCTTGTTAATCTGATTGAGATATTTTAAACGTTATTCAAAATCATATGAATTTTTTGATCCGCGCGTTGCTGCGCGGCACCGCTTCTCTCAATTCAGGTGTTCAGACGTGCCCTATCTCAACTTTGTGGTGCCTCTTATTAATCTGATTGAGATATTATGAATATTATTCTAACTGAATTTGTTTAATCCGCGCGTTGCTATGCGGCACCGCTTCTCTCGATTCATGCCCTATTTTATTGTTCCGCGAAGCGGAATTTATGAAATCGTACTATGTTATTTCACAATCTTCCATCTGTTTCTTCACTTTCCACGTTCAGAAAAACGTGCCAGATCGAATGACGTCGTCGTCGCAAAAAGCGACTCAGCTATTAGCTGATCTGACAATCGCAGAAGAAGACACCGACCGACTCAGGGAGCTTTCACCGACCTACGTAAACATGAGCGAAAACGCATTGACGGTGAGATTTATTCCGAAAACCCCATAAAATTTGCGTGCGGGCGAGAAAATGCCAATTACCCACTACGGCTCCCTTGTTTCCTAGGGGAAATCGTAATATGGATATGCTATAGTGATATTTCTCTTGCCCTTTTGAGCCTTTCAATTTGTTTTTGCTCACAGAGTACGGTTGAAATAGGGTTTAGAGTCATGACTATGTTGTAACCCAATTGTCTTTATTCAGTAAAATGCATGCCTTCTTCGTGTAAAGCGACAAGTTCTAATGAAAAAAGATACTATATTTCGCAATACCTCAACGAGAACTGTCATTTATAAAAGTAAGAACTATATCATTCTGCACTGCGTGTAGCGATTTTGCACTAGAATTTCATTTTTCCATTACCTACTGCGAGAAGTTTTGTCAATTTGGCCACAATAACACTATTTTTCTTAAAAAAGATAATTCACGTAAAAATACTCACCATGGGGATAGCTACTTTGAACCAGAAAAAGAAATGATGAGTTAACACACGTAAAATATGCCAGCAACATCACTTAAAAACAATTGACTGTGGAAATTTCATTTCTACTTCATGTTGAAATGAGTAGCACAGATAAATGTTTTTTCAAGTTTTTTCCTAATTATCCTCGAGAAGCTAATAACCGTTACCTATAGTGATATTAGTTATCACGTTTCACCATCAACAAACATAATTCTCGATTTTCGATGCAGTTTCATTAGTGAAGGTAATATCTTATGGCTAACTTGTTTCGTGTCAGTTTTTCTTGTTCATTCTATGTTATTTTCTCCTAATTTTTGTTTGATTCTACTTGGTTATCGATTAATTTTGTCGCGAATATAATTATGTCCGGTACTTTGAGAACGCTGACTCAAGATTTTGTATAAACCAAGTTAGTTTGAACTTTTAGCGACAATTATCGATTGATTTTAATAATGTAACGAATATCTTTATGTCCGTTAAAAAATACATTAGCTTGAAACTTTAGTTCCATAAATCACGTTTAATATGGGAAACACGATTAAGTTGTTAGTTACATGAACATTTTTGATCTTGAAAATTTGACCTTTAGACAATTTCCAAATGGAACGAACATGAACAGCTAGACTTTATGGAGAAGATGGTCCAAATGCTATCACACTATCAATTGGGCAAACTGGACAGCTTTATTCGCCCGATGCTACAGAGAGACTTCATCAGTAACCTCCCTGGTATGTTTTGATGATTTTCATGTTTGTAGGTCAAATATGTGGTGTTATCTGTTTTCAAGTAGATCAAAATGTGTTTTCATCTTTTAATCTTTGTCTAATAGGATTTTATCGAAATAGATCAAGTTTCACATTATTGTATGTCAAAGTAATTGGTTACTGTAGTTACTGTAGAGTATATCGACATTTTTCTTCAATATGGAATTAATCATCACCTATCATGATTTCATGATTACTAAAGTTGAAAACGTTTCAAATTAATTGTAGATCACAATTTTGGATTATTGTAGTTTTGATAAATTGATAAATGGTTTTTATAATCTTAGATTGAGTGTAAAATTATTTAAAGATATTTGGAAATAATATTTCATTTGTATGATTATTGTAATTGAAAATAGTTCACACTGATTAGTTTTTAAATCGATTTTTTCATAAATGTAAATTAGTTTTTTAGTTGGATCATCATTTTTGGATCAAATTTGTGATTATCTTGTTTGAATAAAAAACTTTTTAAATCGGAATATCAACACGATATTTAAAAGTCATCATTTTTCATTTTCTGATATATCTTTTCGGGAATTATCGCTCGAAGAGGTATTTTGTGAGAGTGATGTTTCAGAATAAAATAGTTTCACAAATTATGAATTTCGATCGAAGTATTTTCCCGATTTATGAAAGTCAGCAGTTTTAGTACGTGCTTTATTCAGCATCAATGTGGAGAGAACATTTTCGGATTTTGATAATTTTATAAATTGTGAAAAGTTCAAATCAGAAAATGTTTATTCCCATTCAGAGAACATCCCCGAGATCATCCTCCTAAATCTTGACGCCTCTACATTGACCTCATGTGAATCGGTCAGCGTGGCTTGGAAACATCGTCTGGCGGTCGGCCAACTCTGGAAAAAGCTCATCGAGCGAAACGTCAGGAATGATGGCCTATGGAAAGGTCTCAGTGTGAAAAGGAATTGGTGGGTGTTTACTGTAGTTAACATATTGGTATCTCTGGTATTTGGTAGAAGTTCCATCACGGTCTCAGCCCATGGATATATTGATTGATTTTAGAAGTGTAGAAATGAGAGATTTTTATGGAGGTTCAAAATATCATTTTGCATAAGAAAGAATGTGAACTTCGCAATAATGCCTTTTCCGAAGCAAATTATTCTTTTTCAACATGGTGATATAATAGCACATATTCATATTATTGGATCGGAATTTTACATTCAAACATTAAATAATAATGGTTTATTCGGTAAAATGAATATGGCTCATAGCCCTGACAGAAGACGCTAGCGCTGTTGTTACTAGAAAAATGTTTTAGTTTTAGTGAATGCGTTCATGTCTGAATCCACTCTATCAGATTTTTCCACTTTCGATCAATCGCAAAATTCCAGGAATCGTTTCATCAACATTGGACGTGAGATAGCAGTCCAAAGGATCTGTGAGAAGTACGGTCACTCGTACGCAGAAATTCAGAAGTCATTCAAAGCAGTTTTACTCCAACACGTATTCTATCGGTAAGAGTTCATAATTGAAAGTTTTCGCGCTAAATCGAAGTTTCATTGCAAGTTTGCTTCAGAGTATGATGGTAGTTGTCGAATTATCGACTTATAGTTTTTTTTGTTGAAATTGGTTAAAAGATCGTATTATTTAATGTTGTTTCATGTTGAAGTGAAAAGACGATGTTTTGAACGATATTTCCGTTTCATTCTCTGTCAATATTTTATTTTTCGAAAACAGTAGTATATAAAATAGAACTTCCCATGTGACAGCAATAATTTTTTCTTTAAATTTCGTAAAATTAATCGAACGACAATTTTGTAACCACCCGAATCATATGATCCTATGACTGTGTATCGACATCGATACGCAGCTAGGTATTGTCGATTTGAGGCTCTGCGCTGATTTAAACAAACCGACACTTCCCTCTTTGAGGAGAGTTTTTCTGTCGGTTCACTTGAATCAGTCATAAAATGAGGAATATTCCAGAAAACTGTACCCAAGGGTCCTCCGTGACATTGACAACCTGGAGAGTAACTGGAGAAAGGGAAACTTCAAACTGGATAGAATTACATGCCGTTCGGAGAACATCAAAGGTATTTTTAACTAAGAAATTGTGGCCTTGTCAAAGTTCCAAAACTGGTTCTAAAGTCATTGAGTGCTTATATTTTATGGTCAATGATTGAAAGTTACGATGACTTATTTTTATGGATCCGAAGTAATGAACGATGCGGTGAATGTTAGAAAAAAGTGTAAGCGAATTAAGGCGTACTTTAATAAATGTTTCACTCGACATAATGAACGTTGCGGACTGTTCTCAACGATAGTTTTACCTACTTTTAACATTTTTACGTTACGATTTGTGAATATGGGACGAAAAAAGTGGGAAAAGTGAATTGTTTTGAGCTACAGTAATTGAAATTTGATCTATCAATTTTTGCTTACTCTTTTCAACTGCGTTTGCCGCAGTGGCCATACAGGATCCGGATCCGCAGTGTGATGAACCTTCTCCGTCAAATCGAATAATTTCAGGTGTGTACTGCCTACAGTACGACGATGACAAGATCGTCTCAGGACTCCGTGACAATACCATCAAAATATGGGACCGTAAAGACAACTCATGTAGACAAGTGTTGTCCGGCCATACGGGCTCAGTTTTGTGCCTTCAGTACGACAACAGAGTTATCATATCTGGTTCGTTTTCAGCTTTTTTTCTCGCAGTACTAAATGTTATTCATAGCTGCACATAGCTTCCTGTACCTGTAAAAAAGTCTGACCTCCGTAAATCGGGTACTTAGTACCGTAGCAGTTTCGCCTTGAAATACAAGAATGATTTACGTAATGAGCCTTTTATTTAAGAATGCATTGTAAATAATTTAAATCTACAAAGATCTAACGGTTCGTTGCGAGAGTCTTTTTACAAAAACGCGACTGGCGCGCGTTTGAAATCGGTCGGACTATTTGCTAGATATGTGAGCTGGGTAATGCTGAAATTGTTAATTATAAGATAGTTTATGTGTTTCATGAGTTTCTGAATAGAGAATAGTTTGTTCGCTTCTTGTTTTTTTTTATTATTCGGCAATACACATAGCTTCCTCTACCTGTAAAAAAATCTGGCCTCCGTAAATCGGTTACTTAGTACTGTAGCAGTTTCGCCTTGAAACACAGGAACGATTAAGTGATGCGCCTTTAATTTCAATGAACTGTAAGTAAGAATAATAAATTAAATCCACAAAGATCTAACTGTTCGTTGTGAGAGTTACCGTACTCATTCTGCAAAATTGAGATTAGAGCGCGTTTGAAAACGGCCATGCTTCTAGCGATATATGTGCAATAAGCTGTGAATTTCAGTAGATGAACCAAAATTGAGAATATTTCTTGAACATTTTCCTAGTTTCATTGATTGTTTGAAACCTATTTTATTTTGATTTCTCGATTGAAGTTCCGCGAACAACTTCATTCAGGCTAATGAGAGTGGGAACCAGTGAATAGTAATTTTAAAAGTGGAAAATGTTCCCTGAATTTCTTTCATGTTTTGTTTTTTTCAAAAGTTCAGAATTGGTGGTGTTTATGAAATCCAGAAATCGCTTATTTCTCATTTTTTGATTTGATTATCTGGAAATTTTTCATGAATTTTGAATTATAGAAATTTTTTCTCGCTTTTTGAAATCCCGTTTCATGTCCTAATATCGATCTGCAAGATGCAGCCAACAGTAATTTACCTTTTATCAAAAGAAAACAAAAAACAAATATTGTGAAGATTTGGTTCTCAAAAAACGCGTTAACTGAAAAAAACGGCAATTAGTAAATCGCATCCCGCATCCCCTTTTTTTCAAACGTCTGTAACTTTGCTTGGAACAGTCCAGTCAACTCGTATTTAGGCTTAGGTTAAACGTTAAGCTGACCCAAACCTAACCTAAGCTTAAAAAAAGAGGTGTTCGTGCGATGCGAAAAAAGTTATCGCATCCCGTTTTTGAAAATGGGATGCGGGATGCGCTTTACCAATTGCTCCTCTGATTGAGTACGGTAGGTTGTACGCGTTAACTGAAACAAAACGGAGTACGTCTGAATATGAGAAAAACATTCGAATCTGACTTGTGTTAACTCATCTGAATAACATCTTCCAGGTTCGTCGGATTCAACTGTTCGTGTATGGGATGTTGAGACAGGAGAGTGTCTCAAGACACTGATTCATCACTGTGAAGCCGTTCTTCATCTCAGATTCGCCAATGGAATTATGGTGACGTGGTGAGTATTTTTATGATATTGTTTTGGCGCATGGTGTGAGTCTTATCTAAATAAGTATGGCTAATTGCTTTCCATGGTGTCAATTTGGTGTAGACCACCCTGGAATAAAAGTGATGATGAGGCCAGTTTTCTATTTTACAGCAGAGAAGTAGATATCAATATTGAATGACAAAAATATACGATCTAGGCACAGTTTTTATCGTACGAAATGAAACATTCTCGTTGTGTTTCTCAAGAACTCAACCCTGCAAAAGTGTTCAGCAAGCATTATTTTTTTCATGTTAAAAATTTTTTTACAAAGTTTTTATAATAAAAATGAAAAATGTTTGTGTTAGTTCAAAATTAACCCGGTAAAAAGTTGTGCATAGTAACGAGCATCACTTTTTTTCATGTTTGAAATCAACGGGATGCATTTAATCAAGTACCGTAATCATCAAAATATGTAACGATTTGCAGCTCAAAAGATCGATCTATAGCAGTGTGGGACATGGTCTCGCCACGGGAGATTAACATTCGACGAGTGCTCGTAGGCCACAGGGCGGCGGTGAATGTGGTCGATTTTGACGATAAGTACATTGTCTCCGCATCTGGAGACAGGACCATCAAAGTGAGATTTCATTTTGAATTATTCAAAATTTAGATTTTTAATATGAAAAAACGCAGCTTGTGTGAGAAAATAAGCGTAAAATTCACAATAGACTGGAAGAGAATAAAAAATCGTTTTTTTTAAAATCCAGAATTAAACATTACTTACCAAGATCTTTGAAGACTTACTTCGGCTTAGATAAATTGTATTTCTTAGAAATCTGCTACTGAAAATTATGAAGGATGTAACTAAAAGCGGATAATTTTGACTCATAAAGAAGACTTTTCGACCCATATTACAAAAGACATTTTCAAGGACCACAGGAATTAACTGTTTTTTGTTTTTCAAGAAGTGTTTCCTGAAGCTTCTAGTAAAACAAAAATCTCATGATGAATTCTCGTCTTTTTCCAAGCATTCAAAAATAACTTTAACCGCAAAGAATAAGTTTCACACACTTTTGTAACGATCAGTAATAGACGCTATAAGTGGTAAACCGCTATGAGAAACGTAAAACTAAAACGCTATGAGACCTGTATTAAATGCTACACCGGTCGATTTTCATTCAAAATTTCACCAGATGACATTAAACAATTCAGGTCTGGTCAATGGATTCGCTGGAGTTTGTTAGAACCTTGGCCGGACACAGAAGAGGCATCGCGTGCTTACAACACCGTGGAAGGCTTGTAGTATCAGGATCCAGTGATTACACGATAAGGTGACTCTTTGTTAAAATTTTGATCGAAAATTATTGATTGAAAAATGCCTTTTTTTCCTTTTCTGTCTTTGAAAAACACGTTCAAGTAGTTTAAACGAAGTTTCTGAATAGTTTCGCTGTATCTTGCTTTAAACTTTCATTTTAATGTTTATCTTTGTCATTCTAGCTTTGTGGACAAAGCTGGGCAACGAGTGACCTAAAATCCTGGGGTTTATGAATGTCAGGCTCTCGGCGCTTCTGGTACGAATTTTCAAACTAGAATCAACATTCCAGACTCTGGGATATCCACAGCGGTGTCTGCTTACGAGTTCTGGAAGGTCACGAAGAGCTAGTCAGATGTATTCGATTTGATGAAAAGAGAATAGTTTCCGGAGCGTATGATGGGTAAGTCGAAGATTCATAATTTCTCCCCGCTCACTGCCTCTAACTCTCTTCAGCAACAACGCGCTATCACGTCTGTTCCTTACGTGTCGACGTCTCGCTGATTTATGCACTCTATCGCAAACATGATCATTTTATACGAAAAAGTAGACTGAATAATGAATCAAGAATCGCGAATCTCGAATCTTTTTTCATTTATTTTTGTCACCTTTAATTTTAGGCTTACATGGGAATGCTACCAAGAACCCACGAAATTGTAAAGTCTGACTGGGTTCTAGGGTTTTCAAATACGCTGAAGATGATAGAACCGGTGTCAAAAACTGCTATGTCGACCTTATTTCAAATTTATGAGCTAAAAACGGAGTGAAAAGTAGGTTTCATATGAATAGATCAATCTATACCTCGCTAGACTATACTTTTATGATAGAAAACAGTTGAAAACCTGTATATCCGTTAAAATTTCTATGATTCTTTGCTTCTGGGCCGAGATATAGTTTTTTGAATGTTTCCAAAAATCACTGTATTGACCACCCAAAAGGCTACATGAATCATAAATCAAGAATCGGGAGTCGTGAATTTTTTTTCATTTATCTTCGTCACCTTAAATTTTAGGCTCAGGTAAGCTTCAAAGCACTAGTTAGGTACAAAGCTAAGATTTGGTCAAAGGTTAAACTTGATTACCACAAAAAATTTTTACACTTTGTAAGCAAATGATTCTTGATATCATGATTGAGTCTACTTTCTCGTATCTGCAAAGGCACCAGGAGGCGCCACGTGAACTTGCACAAAACGCTCTCCGGCGGGGTTTTGTCTCTACTTTTTGACACTATCTCACCTCGGAGCATAAACAGGCAGATGTGTGCAACATGAATCATCTTTCAGAAAGATCAAAGTATGGGATCTACAAGCAGCGTTGGATCCAAGATCATTGCCAGGTTCCATATGCCTGTGCTCACTGGTTGTAAGTTTTTCTTGAATATGACATGAATCTAGGGTTGCAATGCTTTTTTTGAGGTTTTTAAAGATATTTGACGAATTTTTCGAATTATGGGTTTTACCGCTTTTTTTGAGATGATTGATCAGATGGTCTAATTTGATTGTAAAAATGTACGGACTTCCAATTTTTCAGAGATTTTTAACAAAACCCAAAAAAGATTTTTTCAATAAAGCGAAAATAGGAAAGAAGAAATGAGAAGAAAATAAAGACTCAACTTTGAAAAAAAAACTGTGAATCTTGACTTTTTATTTCAAAGAACAACAATATAATGAGTGTAAGAATGGTCTCACGTGAAGTTAGATATTTCATTTTCCTGAATGATTTTGACCTGACAAAAGATGATAAAATCAAATTTTGACTATATTTCTCTTTCTAGGAGCACACTGGCCGAGTCTTCCGTCTGCAATTTGACGACTTTCAAATTGTCTCATCGTCCCACGACGACACGATTCTCATCTGGGATTTTCTAAACGCAGAAACACCAGTGGTCGCCGGTTCATCGACGTCAACGTCGGCAGCTGCGGCGGCAAACGATCTGCAACAGCAGGTCGCTGCGAGTGCGGCAGCGGCTCAGGTCTGTTTTTTTTGAAGAATATGCTGAGAATCGCTATTACAAATCTAAACTATTTATATTTCCAATGTACGGTATAAGAAATGCATCAAAAAGTGGATTCTTAAGCTCACTTTGAATAGTGAATTTTATCTGAAGCGCCGAGAAAATCATGCAACAGAACAATTCACTTGAAATCCCATTTATCGATTGCTTTCTCACTTTCTCATAGGGCGATCTTACGCACGAAGCGTTCAACAAAAACGTAAGACTATGACTTTATGAGTTAAAGAATAAGTGATTTTCTATGAATTTTCTATCTTTCATCTGAATATAATTTACTATTGAGCTTTTTGGATTTTTTTATAAAATTTGAAAAAAATTGATTCTGAGAGAATAGGCATTAAAAGTTTTTTAACCTAGAAGTCCTCGTATACTCACCAGGGAATGCCACGAATACACACTAAAATTGTACATTCTGACTGGTCTCCTAGGTTTTCGAATGTGCTGAAGATGATAGAACCGGTCTCAAAAGTTGCTCCATTTTAATGGCGTCGACCGTAACTCAAAAACCAGGTCGATGAAGCAACTTTTGAGACCGGTTCTATCATCTTCAGCACATTCGAAAACCTAGGAGACCAGTCAGAACGTACAATTTTAGTGTGTATTCGTGGCATTCCCTGGTCAGTCTAGCTAATCTCAGAAGAAGAATATTTTTGTATTTTGTGGTATTTTTAAATTTTCTTTATACAATTGGTGCGTTCCAGGCGATCCAGCAGCAGCAGCAACAACAACAGCAACAAGCCAATGACGAGCAACAACGGATCGCCCAGGCTGTCCAGTTGCTCGGAGTAGAAGACAACCAAATGGACATAGAACAGCTCCCTGGAGCAGCACAACTCGCGGTATTATTTTGTTTTTGCTCTCCACCTTCTCTTTTTGTGCTGAGCTCACAATGTTGAACTGGTCATAATCCGGCTATTATTTTGTCCGGTTTTTTGTTGACTGCAAATTGGAAACTATTGAAAGGATTATAGTCCCAAAACAGTGTTTTAACAAGGATCC
>OZ022251.1:14586943-14589443 GCA_963978915.1 Caenorhabditis parvicauda | reverse complement strand
AATATCCCTAACTTCCCTGAAGCATCCTGACTAGCCCTAACAAACCAAAACTTCTCTAGCAACACATAGCATCCCCATTCAACTCTAATTAAGGCGTATCTAGCAACCGCAGACCCCTATCATCCCTAACAAGTCCTAACTTTCTCAACAAGGCCTAACATCCCTAGCAACCACTGAGACCCCTAATCAGCCTTAACTTACCTAGCTTAACTCTGACTGACCTAATGAAGCCGTAACGCACCTGAGGTAGCCTAACTACCCTAACATGTTCTAACTTCTTTAGTCCCCTATCATCCCTAACAAGTCCTAACTTCCTCAACAAGGCCTAACATCTCTAGCAACCACTAAGATCCCTAATCAGCCCTAACTTACCTAGCTCAACTCTAACTAACCTAATGAAGTCCAAATGCACCTAAGCTAGCCAAACTACCCTAATTTAGTCTCCTACCACATCCCTAACAAGTCCTAACTTCCTCAACAACGCCTAACATCCCTAGCAACCACTAAGATCCCTCAGCCTTAACTCACCTAGCTTAACTCTAACTAACCTAATGAAGCCCAAATACACCTAAGCTAGCTACCCTAACATGTTCTAACTTCCCTAGCAAACACTAACTCTCTAGGTTTCACAAAGTGTTCTCACATCAGAATTCTGCATCCAGCTCATTTCCAAGTCAAAAACTATTCTTAGCCACCACCCTCAGATTAATTTGTTATGCAAGGAAAAAGTGTTGGATTAGTTCAAGGGTCGACCTGTAGTCGTCTTCTTTAAAAAATGACGTGGGGGGAGCACTCTGGAAATAGAATTGATAAAGTTGAGCGTAGCGAGGAGTGACTTCTAATGGAAGAAGGAACAACTGTCGATTATGTTATAACGCTCTAATGAAATAGCAATTTACACCTTACCAGGTCACCAGGGTTGCTGTAGAAATAGTATTTCAAGCTGGTAAATAAAATATGCTGATTTTATTTCACTTCGTTTTTATGAACGTTAGCTGAATGCCTGAAAGCTCAAGATGGATAGGTCACCAGGATTACTGTAGAAATGAAGTTTTTAGGTAGATCAAATAAAATTTTCGCAGTGTTATTTTCATTTGGTGTTGACTTTTCCTGTTTTTGGTTTAGAGTATTTTGAAGGATTATAATTTCATGTAGAAAATTTCAACTCTGAAGATCTCAAGGTTACTGTAAAAGAAGTTTTTTTGGTAGATCAAATAAGATTCCTGCATAAAAGTCAAATTCACTATTGCATATAGTCATTTTTCGAATCTTTCAAGAAAAACAAAACTTTTCTCTGAACATGACCGTTACATGCCAGAAGTCTTCCCCGAAAATGACAAATTTTCATCAATCCGATCTTTGGAACAGAGTTTTTGTACAAGAACAGACCCAGCGAAAACATATGCTGCTTGAAAACATATTTTGAGCGTAAATACACCCTCTGCTGAAAAAAAGAAGCATAAGATCAGCTGGGATTTTTGACCTCCCTTCTTGAAATTTAGTTTTTTGAAAGGGCGCCGAGCAACTTTTAACAGTCCCGCGGAGTTTTTGCCCTTTTGAGATGATCTTTCAAAACATGAAGCAGCATTCGAAACCCACGCATCTCGTATGCAAAATAATCGTCTCACTTTTTCAGCATCATAATCGTAGTCATTACATATCTGCAATCAAAGTTTTGTACAGAGTGATTTCATCGTGATGATGTAGTTTTGTGTCATGTTCGGATGGTTTCGTGAAGTTTACTTCGTTGGGGGTTTAGGATTAATAGGAAAAATGGGGTTTTATACTTGGGTGGTCCTCTTTGATGAGAAAAATTAGTTGACGATTTTAAAATAAGAGTATAATTCTTTCAACACATAATGTGAACTTCCCCATTGCTCAGAGGAGCAATCTGACATCAACAAAAGGTTACACCAAAACTGCAAAAATGATTTGCACTCGGTGGGAATCGAACCCTCGACATCAAGCTTGAAAGAGTTCTTCGATATCCACTGCGCCAGCGCTTCTGGAGCGCGGCAGGCTCCTCTGCGTCCCTGACCCCTGTGGAAAATGCTTCTTTCTTGAAGATACTCATATAAGGTGTAAAATTTCCGCCAAAATGAGAAACTCCACTTCAGAATTCAATTCAAAACAGCTTCTTCCCAAAAGATTTCCGTTTTTTCACTCGGAGTAGTCATTCGCCTGAACTAAACTCTCGCAGGAGTCGTCGATGACGTCAGGACATTAAATAACGTTGCAATCTTTCGATTTATGTGCTTCTCTACTACAAATTTTATCAAAAGACGATAAGTTTGCATTTCTGGTGCCTCTTGCAACTTGATCACGAGGGAAACTGACCAGTGAGAGTGTTGGTTTTTGAGATGGGCAGATGGTCAGAGGAATTTAATCTGTTTCTCTGATTTCTTCTATTCGAGAAAGGGACCCAAAAACCAAATATTACGAACAAAATTGAATCTCTCAGTCTCTCTCTCTCTCTCTCTCTCTCTCTCCCCTCTCTCTT
>OZ022251.1:14569443-14581943 GCA_963978915.1 Caenorhabditis parvicauda | reverse complement strand
GGAGACTAAATATTTATTTGGATTTTTGTTTTATTGTTTTATTATCGAGGTGGGGATGCAGAGAGAGAAATAAAGAGAGAGAGAGAGAGAGAGAGAGAGAGAGAGAGAGAGAGAAAGAGAGAAAGAGAGAGAGGAAGAGAGAGAGAGAAAGAGAGAGAGAAAGAGAGAGAGAGAAAGAGAGAGAGAGAGAGAGAGAGAGAGAAAGAGAGAGAGAGAGAGGAAGAGGAAGAGAGAGAGAAAGAGATAGAGAGATAGAGAGAGAGTCCGGCAGTAAAACATACAGTACTTCTGAAAGGTTGTTGCTATGAAGCTATAGTACCCTGACATCCAGCTTCATTTCTTCTCCATTTTCCCACGTGAAGTTGATTGAAATTCCACTTTTTTAACCGGTAGAAAGGTCACTACGAACGAATTCTCATTAGCACCGCGCTGCCTTTTTACTACAAATTTGAGGTTGCAGCCCGTGCTAACAGATCGAATTAACACAAGTTTGCAACGAGAGCGGAAGAAGAAGAACTACGAGGTGTAGGCGATTCTGAAATTAGAATATAACGGATTATCCGTGCAGAGATAATCTGGTTCAGGTTATTACAGAATCCCCGGTGTTCCGTGAATAGACAAAAAGTTGAGGAGTCATTAAGTGATTAGCGGATGTGGGATGAGAAGTTTGCGATATTACAATAAACTTTGTTTTCTTGGTGCAGAATGCTAAAAGATTGGGGAATCTGTGAATGAAAAAGAAAAAAACTACCAAAAAAGTGAATGTTTCGAAAAAACAACAGTAAAATGAGACCTTGAAACAAGTTTCAAAAAGGTAGGTTATTGGATTTTATTATTTTCTTTTTCAACATAGAAAATCATTCTAAGAAACACTGAAACCCCTAAAAAACCGAAAAAGTAACTTACTCGAACAATAAAAGTAAAAATTGAAAGGATGTGCAAACGTGCCCCTATGTCAAAATCGACGGGCGGAGTAAAATTTTATTTTTCTTTTTTCCGTTTTTCCTCGCTTTTATCGGCTTTCCCGATGTGTTTCTTGTGTTTTCCATGGGAATAAATGAAAAGAGCGTGTTTCAGTTAGTAGAGTTGTGAGAATGATGTATCTTCACGTGTTATCTACCAGAAATGAACGTTCCTTTTGAAATCCTATAATCGATCATTTCTGTTCTGTTACTGTTCTAGTTAGTGGTTATTTGTAAATGATGTTTTTTCACGCGTTATCTACTAGAAGTGAACGTTAAAAATAATACTATCAACCATTTCTATTTTGTTACTGCTCCAGTTAGTAGTTATTTGAAAATGATTTATTTTTGTCATCTACTAGAAATTAACGTTTCTTTAAAAATCCTACAATCAACTATTTCTAAGTAATAATGTTTCTTCTATGATTAAGGACTTTTGAATCCTTCTGCAAGTTTTTCTTCCGCGGATGGTTATTAAAATTTCGATTTTCATCCCTTTTGATTTTCTCTCATTCCATCTATAAAACAATCTTCAAGGGTAGAATGTTGGCTCGCACCGTCTCCAGATTTGCCGGAGTTGCCAGACGTGGTTACGCTGCTGCAGCTGCCCAGAAGGCCGCTAACCCAGAAGAGCTCCACCTCACCTTCGCTTCCCCAGAAGCTGTAAGTTTTTTCGTTGTTTTTTCATCAGAATTTATTGTTAAAAATTAATTTTCACTTTCACAATTGAAATTTTTCAGGCTTTCTACAGCAACCAGGTCGTGAAGCAGGTTGATGTCCCAACTCTCGCTGGAGTTGTCGGTGTCCTCGCCAACCACGTCCCAACCATCGGAGTTCTGAAGCCAGGAGTTGTTACCGTCCACACCAACGAAGGTTGGTCATCCAAAAAACTGCCGTCCAAATGTTTTCTCGTTCAGGAACTCAACAGAAGGTCTTCGTCTCATCCGGAACTCTCTCTGTTAACATCGACGGATCCTGCCAGGTTCTTGCTGAAGAAGCCATCAACGTTGAAGACATTAACGAAGCTGTAAGTTTTTGCTGTCAAACTTGACTTTTGACCTCGTTAGCTAATCAGAGTAATATTGCTACTGATTAGTTATGAAAGTGAACTATGAGGAGTCAATTACGTATGGTTTCTTTTGAGATTGAGGGGGAATATTTGTTTCTGAATTTTGAAAAATCGATTCTTAATGTTTTCATTCTAGAAATTTTGAAAAAAATTGTCTACGGTTAAACACATTTTTATAGTATTATCATACTTTGTATCTTTCAGTTTTATTCGAAGCTATAGTCTAGTTGAATTTTCCAAAAATCAAAATCTATTTTTTCCAGGAAGCCAAGAAGGTCCTGGAAGCTGCCCAGAGAGCCACATCTGAAGGAAGCGAGCTCGCTCGTGCTGAAGCTGCCATCCAAGTTGAGGTGAATATTTCGTAGTACTCCTCTCACCAGTTTTCCTTTTTCAGGTCGCTGAAGCTCTCATCAAGGCCGTTTCTGGACAGCAGTAAAGTAACTTTTTGTTTATCTTCAACACCAATCGAAATTCCTTCTATTGTAGAGGCGTTCTGATAAAACAATGTTCTAGATATGTATTGATTTGTTCGGAGCTAGTTTTTTGAATGTATTTCGTTGTTTCAAAGTGTCCTACAAAATGAATATTGATATCTTACACTCAAGAAGCGTCAAGTGAAAACATGATGCCAAACGGTGAATTGGCAATTGACATTGAAACTTGAGTGTTGATGCGTAAACGGAATGGTATGGGGCAGGCAGACTTTTATTAGCCAAAATCGTTCGGACGGCTGAGATTTCTGCCAATCTCCCTTTCTTTCTCCACTGCGACCCTTGTCTGCAACATGTTTTCTCTGTCTCCATGTAATAACCGAATCTTACTCTAAAACCTGTTGGTACGTGGGTTAGTCTGCACTTTCTTGTTATGCGAATCTCTTCGAAGTTTCTTCTTCAAATTTTTGGTGAATAATCGTTAAAAACCTCGTTTCTGAAACTTGTTAAAGTTCTTCTGCCAAAATGGATGTTTTTTGAACCCTGGAATTCACTGAACAATTTGCGTTGCTTGCTTGAATTAACTTAATTCGATCTTTTTGAATAGGAAAACAGAAAAGTTTGGCTTCTTGCTTTTCATTGAAATTTCGTGACAGGAAAAATAGTTTTTTTTTATTCAGCTTAATAGCTTTATTTCATTTTTATATAAAAATATTTTTCTGAACACCTTCGACTCTTGATGATTTTGGAAAATTGGAATTTTGTGATAAGAAAAATATTTTGTTAAACAGAAAATTAATTGATACTTTATTTTACAAAAATGAGTTTTCTGTATACCTTCGACTCTCTGGATGATTTTGGTAAACTGAAATTTCTTTCAAATTTCTCGCGAACATAGTCTAAACAAGAAATTAGTTTCCTTCCAACCGGAAACACATTCGTGTTGATAACGTAAGAGAACGAGTTAGGTAAACCCCCTAATGATTTGTGTGAGTGTTTTGGAGGCTTTTACTATTTCCTCGTAGAAAGTAAACGCCCTAACTATGCCAATTATGGAATCACTCTCATGTCAGGTTGCTCATTTCTACTTTCCTTCTGTTTTCTCCTCACTACTTCTTGTTTTTCTGAAAGATTGGAATCAAAAGACATGAAGATACTTATCGATGGCACGAAAATAGAACTGGGAGAAGGCCTGTTTTGGATTTTTGTGAATAGATTCTAGCTCCTAAGGAGTGATAAAATTCTAGACCATGACCTAATTAATCAAAAACCCGAGATTTCAGATCCTAGAACATGACCTAACTAGTCTTAAGACGAAGTTTCACACTCTAGACCAAATTCTAACGGGCCAAAATCAAAGTTTCACATTCTAGACCATGTCCTAACTAGTCTAGAATCAAAGATTCGCTTTCTAGAACATGACCTAACTCGTCAAAAACCGAATTTCAACATTCTAGAGAATGACCTAATTAGTCAAAAATCGAATTTTCACATCCTAGCCCATGTTCTTACTAGCAAAGAATCGCAATTTCTCATCCTAGACCATGTCCTAACTAGTCAAAAACCGAATTTTCACATTCTAGACCATGTCCTAACTACTCTAAAAGACCATTCTGAATAATTGCATTCAATTAGACCCTCCCGCGTTACGTAACCGCGGCGCGAGTAGGAAACAAGGATTATGTGACCTCAAGTATCATAATACCGTCTGTATATCTGAATACAAGATCGACCTTCTTTCTTCTCCCTTTCATCACTTTTTATACCCCCGGCGACCATCTTTACAGACACAACATGATATCTTCCGTAATAGCGAGTCTCTTACTGCCAGCTAACGTCCTGAGCGTTTTTGACAGCATGGAGCCGGACAACATCACGATGTTCGATGAAGCAACTCAAATCGACAGGACTTTGTACTGTCCGAGCCAGGAGAAAGCAGTTAGTACGTGTCCATCAGGTCAGTTAAGAGTCTGAAGTCTCAATCGATTCAATTTATGAAAATAATTGAGATAATTTTTAGCTCAATTTTTTTCGCTAGGCGCTAGGCGAAGCCTTAAAATGACTCTAGGCTTTGAACAAATTTACTTTTTTTTTCATAAATTCTAATCCATCTAGGTTCAGTTACGATCATTTTGGCTTAAAAGTGGGAACCACCATCATATACCAGGGGTTCGGATATGAAAGGAAAAATATTTAATGTGTCATACCCCCCAAGGTAATGCATGCAACCACTCATAATGACGAGTTTCAAAATAAAATTCGAGGTCGCAACCTAAAAAATTTTCGCTACGCTCAAATCTTGGTGGTTCACCTTCCTACAAACCAATCATCGCACTGTACGCCGATTTAAACCATACTCGTAGAACAACGTTACGAAGTATGCTTGTAACTAAATAATTCAAAGGCAAAACCTCTTTTTAAAACTTTTGTGAAACACAGAAAAATGCGGGATATTTCAGACACATTCTTCGTTTATCATTCGTGTTGCGGAGGAGCTGATATGTACTGTTGTGTTCATGTACAGGTAATTAATATTAGTACTGCATGATTACGGTACTTCTTAGTACTGTACCCCAGAAGGATCTACAGTAAGCATACGATTTCAGACTTGGGTTCATTTCACTCTGATCAGTGCTGCAGCACTTCTAGCCGTCGTACTATTGGTTTGCATTGTTCGATGCTGTTGCAGTTACAGTAGGCTTTTGCAGTGAAAAATGTTTTTCTTGGTTTCTCTGTCTCTCTGTCTCTGTCTCTGTCTCTGTCTCTCTCTCTCTCTCTCTCCCTCCCTCTCTCGCTCTATATGCACGTTGAAAGCATGAGTTTGAATTAATGACGACAAAAGAAGCCTTCTGTGCAATAACCAACACCATGTTTGCAGAAAGAAAAACGCAACAAAGTTACTCAATCAACAAGTGAGAAGAAGGGCTGCTACACAAACAAAGCATTCTAAGATTTTTATTTATTTATCCGAATACATTATTTGTCTCAAGTTGAGTTCAAGAAGTCGATGACGGTCTGGCTGAACCATTTTGGTTGTTTGAGGTGGAAATCGTGACCTCCTCGAGCGTGGATTTCTACTCTGCAATCTCTAAGTCTCTCTCTCTCTCTCTCTCTCTCTCTTTCTCTCTCTACTCTGCAATCTCTAAGTCTCTCTCTCTCTCTCTCTTTCTCTCTCTACTCTGCAATCTCTAAGTCTCTCTCTCTCTTTCTTTCTCTCTCTCTCTCTCTCTCTCTCTCTCTCTCTCTCTCTCTCTCTCTCTCTCTCTCTTCTCTCTCTCTCTCTCTCTCTCTCTCTCTCTCTCTCTCTCTCTCTCTCGCTCGCTCTCTCTCTCTCTCTCGCTCGCTCTCTCTCTCTCTCTCGCTCGCTCTCTCTCTCTCTCTCTCTCTCTCTCTCTCTCTCTCTCTCTTTTCTCTCTCTCTCTCTCTCTCTCTCTCTCTCTCTCTCTCTCTCTCTCTCTCTCTCTCTCTCTCTCTCTCTCTTTCTGACCTGACATCTTTCAACACGGGCAGGTAGTTGGTCTTTGGGTCGCCACAGAAACGGTCCATACCACCGTTCATGATCATCGATGGACATTTTATCTTCCCAAGAACCAGATCACAAGGGAAGCGACCACCGCAGAACTCGTAAACTCTGAACGAGGAGAATTGAGATTCTGAAGTTGAAAGAATGAAACTTGTCCACTACATCGCACAACGCAGCCCATTGCTCTTTCAAGTAGGAGTTTGGATAGTGCTCCAAATAAGGCTTCTTCGCGTCCGGCAGCCAATGGTCTGTGTCGCGCATCCCACGAAACGCCATTGCTCCGAGTTTGTTCACTTTGGAGCCACTAGCTAGGAGTATCATGCGGTTGACCTGAAAAAGGGATGGTTTTGAATCGCAGTGAAATTTAAATTTTGTCATACAAAATTAAAAAATCGATTGAGGACGAGGTCTCGAAAAAGGCGAGGCACATAGCTTCCTCTAGCTGAGAAAAAGTCTAGCCCCCGTAAATCGGGTACTTAGTACCGTAGCAGTTTCGCCTTGAAATACAAGAACGATTTACGTGTTGAACCTTTAATTTCAGAGTGGACTGAAGGCAAGAATTCAAATCCACAAAGATCTAACGCTTCGTTGCGAGAGTCTCGACCCTACCGTACTCATTCTGCAAAATTGAGATTAGAGCGCGTTTGAAAACGGCCATGCTTCTAGCGATATATGTGTCGACCCCAATCAATTACCCTAAAAACGTGTCAGACCCTTCAAAACCCGCGACATTGATTTACCTCATTCTGTCCTGTAGCGGCTACATGTATTGCTGTCCTTGCACCCTCGCTCCATCCCATAACCGTGAATGGAATCAGATTCAGCTTCTGAAATTGACGTCAGAGGATTCTGATGTGGAACGCACTCTCATCAGCTCAAGGCAGTACAAAGAATCCTTTGTGCATCTCGACACCTCCTGCACGCGGTCTGCAGGCCTGAAATGATGAATTTTATTGACATTCGGATATCATTATGTTCTCACCTGGAAGTCCCATATCCCGGAGGATCAATGCAAATAATAGTCACCTCATCCTGGGAGAAATTCTGGAGCAAGGACAGTGGGAAATCTTTTTTATAGCAGCCTGAAGTCATGACAAAATTTAGAGCTCTACCGCGTTCGGAATACCGACTGCGCCGCAGATACAAAGGATGCTTTTCGGACCGTGACCGTAGCGACTGTACCCAATATTGGTATCGATTATGGGAAGATGGGATTCAGAGTAGCCTTCCAGCATGGAAAGTTGGACGTTCAGACAATTGAATAGAGGTCAAATGAGGCGAAATGGTTAACACAACTGGTTTTTCAAGACAAAGTGATGCTTTTACTAATCGCGCGTGATAGTACGATTCTGAAGTTTGGGAAGCCGTCAGAAGTTGTGTAAACTTCATTCCGACACAACCATTCTGAACATTTAATTAAAATCATGTCTATGATAAAAAGGATAGCAAAAAGTGGAACCCAAATAGCGTGAAATGTCCCACTTTTGCTTCATTTTTAGTTTTGGTTGATAAAAATATTTCACTCAATAAGGTAAGAGAGAGAGATGGAGAGAAAGAGAGAGAGAGAGAGAGAGAGAGAGAGAGAGAGAGAGAGAGAGAGAAAGAGAGAAAGAGAGAGAGAGAAAGAAAGAAAGAAAGAAAAAAAAAGAGAGAGAGAGAGAGAGAGAGAGAGAGAGAGAAGGAGAAAGAAAAAGAGAAAGAAAAAGAGAAAGAGAAAGAGAAAGAGAAAGAGAAAGAAAGAGAGAGAGAGAGAGAGAGAGAGAGAGAGAGAGAGAGAGAGAGAGATTTTCAGCATGAAAAATGTAAAAGAAGGCACACAAGCAAAGAAGCGAGTTCAACTCACAAATGCTGCTCCTTCGATGGCGAACCTGAACGTGGTTCCAGCTCCTCCAGCAGTTCTGGCCCCAAAGCCCAAACCTCAGCCAGTGACCATCGGAGATCACATCAAGTTATCTGACCATTCTTGGAAGATTATCGCCATTTTGGGGCAGGGTGGCTATGGATGTGTTTATAAGACTAGAAGATGTGCCGGAGACACTATGGATGCTGAGGTAAGCCAGCCCAAGCTAGTCTAAAAACAGTTCGAGCCAGCCTAAGCCAACCTGATCCAACCCTAGCCAGTCAAAACCAGTCTGAGCCAGTCCTAGGCAGCTTAAGCCAGCCCTAGCTAGTCGAACCCAGCCCAATAGTTCAACCTAAATATATCTCATTACAGGAGTTCGCTCTAAAAACAGAATTCATCACAGGCAAAAGACAAGCCATGAGGTTGAAAATCGAGGTAAGTAAATCTACTGTCGGACGTTTCACGGGTCCCGCAGGTCATGGTTTTCGTGGAGGTCGCAAGTGCACCAGAAGAACGAAGAAGACATTTCATTGATGCGATTGAAAGAGGAACCACGACCACATTCAGAGTGAGCCGCGACGCGAACACGCATCGCACTGATTGAGTTTTCAGTGGATTGTCATGGAGCTGGTTGGACCATCGTTGGATACTATCAGAAAAGATTTGAAAGTCAATTTTTCGAAATCGACGGCGCTACAATGCGCGAGTCAAACATTAGAGGTGAGGCAGAAGGTCGTACAGTGTATCACATTTGGCTATACCAAAAGTGGGCGTGTCAAAGGCGGGGCTACCGAGAATCTACAAAATCTTTTTTCATCTTGTTTCTACAGGCTATCGAAGACCTTCACTCTTTGAATTTCCTTCATAGAGACATTAAACCAGCAAACTTTTGTATCGGGATCAAAGAATATGAGTCTACCGTCTTCATTCTGGACTTTGGCATCGCAAGAAAGTTTACCACGGATAATGGTCAAATTAGGGTAAGATTAGAGAGACAGAGATGTCAGTGGAGCGCGTTTACAGAATTCTTCGTAGAAGTAGTAATTTTCTAGAGATAGGAGAGGTCAGAGAAGCAGAAATCTCAGTGGAGCGCGTTTACAGCGTTCTGTGTGAAAGTTTTGATTTTTCTAGAGATAAGAGATGTCAGAGAAGCAGAGATGTCAGAGGAGCGCGTTTACAGAATTCTTTGTAGAAGTAGTGATTTTCTAGAGATAGGAGAGGTCAGAGAAGCAGAGATGTCAGTGGAGCGCGTTTACAACATTCTGTGTGAAAGTTTTGTATTTTCTAGAGATAAGAGATGTCAGAGAGACAGAGATGTCAGAGGAGCGCATTTACAAAATTCTGTGTAGAAGTAGTAATTTTTACAGAGATAGGACAGGTCAGAGAGACAGAGATATCAATAGAGCGCGTTTACTCAACTTTCAGGAAGCCAGAAAAAAGACCAAATTTATTGGAACGCAACGTTTCTGCGCACGAGCATCCCACTTCATGAAGGAACAAGGGAGAAAAGACGACGTTGAAAGCTGGTACTTTATGGTTTGTCCATTTGATTCTGAATCCTTATGATGTCATAGGTGCTGGACCTTCTGGATGGAGAGAAGGGTGTTCCGTGGAAAGGACAACCAAAAGATGAAGTATTGGAGAAAAAGAAACGACTGTTCACCGACCCTTTGTGGAGTGAGTACCGCTCACCTGCACATCTAACTGATTTACAGTTTGCTCGGTTTGCGATAAGGTGCCGAAGGCTTTGACTGGAATGACTGTCCTTATCGATTTGCCCCATTATGAAGCGGTTCCGGACTATAAGTGAGACAAGTGGGCGGAGCCTATTATCGATTGATTGATTGCAGAGCGATCCAAGCGGTCATCAACAAGGCAGCGGATGAGAGCAGAGTGAAGATGACAGATCCAATGGATTGGATCAATAAACAGTTTAAGAGCACTTCGATGACAACACCGGTGGGAGAGTTTTTCAAAAAGTTAACTTTTGCACATTCAAAAGATGTGTGCGTGGCGCAGATGGTTGTTATTTTGGTTGAAGCGCGAGAGGTCAGGGTTCGATTCCTTGTCGGTGCGTTTTGTTTTTGAAGAAGTTTGGGAGAGCGTTTTTTCACGGTGGCGCAGGCGGTAGTGACGTTGGTTAAAACGTGACAGGTCGCAGGATCGATCCCCGTCGGAAACTTATTTTTTGCTTTTTCTGAAAAAAAAAACGCGCAATTCTGTGAAAAGGGTCACTGTACGTCTTACTGTAACATTTGAGGCTCGTGAGAATGATTCTGCCAAGGCGGAAGGATCAACAAGCGAAACAGAAAGAAAAAAGAAATCAGTGTAAGTTTAGTACAAAATTGCAGTTTTTACCTGTTTTTTTTTAGCTCAAAGCCAAACACAAATGCGGTCCCGAGCAAGAAGAGAGAGGTAATCTGTGAAAAAGTGAAAAATTAAAGGAATTTTCAGTCAAATAAGGCCGTTCTGAACCAGCCTAGAGAGAAAGAGAGAGAAAAAGAGAAGAAATCAGACAATGACCCTGCACAGAACTTGGCTACAGATCAAAAAGATCAATCGAAAGAATAAAGTGTTCTTTTTTCGTAAAAAACTTCTACTCTGTCTCCAATTGAGCAAAAAGAGCCGATGAAGCTTCTCGATTTTAGCTACAAAAGACGACAAATATGCTGAAAACTGGCCACCTTTTTGTGAAACACCTTTAGGTTGGATCTAACTAAACGGAAAAAATAGTTGAGTTGAAAACCAGCCACATTTTTGTGAAACACCCATTAAAACCAATTATTTAGCAAATTTATGCGGAAAGCATCGAAAAACTTAAAGAGATCAAAAATTTGGCGTGACTAGCGATTTTTTAAGGACAAAGTGATGTAAATAAATAAGACTACCCTAGTTCAATCTAGAATTACCCTTAGCATTTCAAAATGGCTAATAGTAAAGGGGAAGAGAAGACAATCACAGATAGAAAAGATGGTGGGACAGCGATGGGACACATTGGGACATCAGCAAGCGGACACTTATTGACTGACAATTGTTAACTTGTCTTCGGAACTATTATTTTTCGGGCGAAGTTTCATCTGGCCAGCCATCAGTGGGTTTATTGCATACAGCCAGTCGTACATCTGAAAATGGGCGTGGCTTGTTTTAGACTCCGCCCAGAAATCTATGCGGCACTCACCTCGTCACCAGGCATCATTTGCATTAGGAAGGTTCTTTGATTTGTATAAACAGAGAAAACACATGGAGCGGTTGCAGGCTCATCTTCAGAGTGTTCGATTCGGGCGTTACCAAGATTTATAATTCCTCGGATGACCTAGGATTTGGAAATTTGAATAGTTAGACCATAAGCTTACCAGATCACGATCATCTCGGAATAGAAGGATGTAAGGTCTTCTCACCACAACCCAGCGACGCATCCAGCCTTGAGTCTTTTGCTCCAAGAAGTTCATGTAGCCTTTCTTGCTGACCACAACACCGACTCTCTCTTCCATGACCTGAATTGTAGGGATTATGCGATGATTGCAAAAAGTGGGCGTGGCTTGACCTCAGGTTGAATTTTCCGGAATTACATATTCTTGAAAGCACCAGTGGTATTAAGTAGGCGTGGCCGACTTGCAAAATGGGCGTGGTCGACCCTATACTTTTTGCAGAACACCATGCGGCACTTGCAAAACCAGCGATGGTTCAAGATTTCGAGTAAGGCATAAGTTGGATAAAGTATGTGGCAGTTGCAAAATAGGCGTGACTTTAAAAAATTTACCTCCGGAAGGTAGAAGTCAAGCTTGGCTAGTTGACTACCACTAAGGCTCCGCTTCATTCCATCCAGACCATCCAGAACATCGTCATTGGTGTTCAGGTTCTGATCGGATTTCGACTTCTGTCTTGTTAGAAGGTCGCTTGAAGCCGATGACTTGATCAACGACTTGTCAGAAGTTGGCGAAGTGATAGAGTTAGAGGACGATTCATCGCTAAGATCTGCAGCCTTGTTGCCGGTTGGAGGATCTTTGTTCATTGGGATCTTGCGGCGGATTAGGTTGAGAACCTTGCTGACGACTCCTGGAAAGTTTGTGGTCTAGGGATTGCAAAAACATGGTCTAGGATGTGATAAATGGTCTAGAAAGCTAAAAAATTGGCATAAGATGATAATATTTATGAAGATGGTGTAGAAAAAACTAATAAACTTCGCCTAGGATGCCAACTTCGCTATATGTGGCCTAGGAAAGCTGATGAACTTGGTCTAGGATTTCTATTTTCAAATTGAAGGTCTAGAAAAATCTATACTTGGCCTAGGATGTCAGATTCAAAAAGTTAATAAGAGAGTCATGATCTAAGAGTTCAATTAGTTTTACCTAGAAACGTTTGGACAAGGCCTAGAAAACTGAATATTTTGACCTAGGAAAACAACTGTCTCTGAGACAAGATCAAAAAATCAATACCTTTCTGTTTCTCATCAAGCTGCACCGTTTCTGGGACTTGACAAACGGGTTCGCACGGACTCACAGGTGTCCGAACCTTGTCTCTATTCTTGTTGCCTTTCAGCTTGTCCCGCAACCGGAGGAACAATCTGACTCTTTCGACCTGTTGGAGGCGTGTCAGCTTCTCCAGCTCCCATTGGTGTTCGAAGATCAGAGAATCCCCTCTTGGACGCCATTGACCCAGGTTTTCCTCTCCT
>OZ022251.1:14552317-14569243 GCA_963978915.1 Caenorhabditis parvicauda | reverse complement strand
AGAAGTGACATCAGTGAAACGCCAGCATCGATTACGTCTAACACGAACTAATTAACTATGTATAAAAGAAAAGAAAAGACGAACGAGAGAATCAGAATCTGCTTGACTTCGACTTTTTTAAGAATTATCATTTTCAAATTACAGAGCTCTGAAAATCTTTAAAAACTTTCGGAGTCTTACTGTTTGACCTCAGAAATCTTCAAAACTTGAATAATCTTGACGTTCTGCTTCAGAATCTTGGAAAAAATATCGCTTTTGGTCACATTTTCAACTAAAAACTTCTGAATCTGACGAATTTTCTCATAACTGTCCAGACGTCTACACGAATTTAATGCCTGCCTACAAGCATCTCATCATTCTGAAAAGTGGGAGGAGCCAAGCTGTAGCTTGTTTATTTAGCTCCGCCCCTTCGAATATACCAGAAGTAAGAATTAAAAACGCGAAAAAGCGGCGTTGTTTGGGAGCGGATGGAAAGAATGACTAGCGACGTCAGAATGCTTGAGTGCCCTGAAACGACTAATTTTCATCTTGAGTCTGCTTACAAGCCGTTTTGACTGGGAAACAACATTCATTGATAGGCTGACTCCGCCCACTGCTTGAAATGTAGATCTATGCCTGTCCGTGTACAATTTGAGACCAAAAAGAAAGTGTGTGGTTGGCTCCGCCTACTGTTTGGAATCTAGATCTATGACTCTCCGTGTACAATTTGAGACCAAAAAGAAGGTGTGTGGTTAGCTCCGCCTACTTTCTGAAATCCATGTTCAACACTGCACATAGCTTTCTCTACCTGTAAAAAAATCTGGCCTCCGTAAATCGGTTACTTAGTACTAGTTTCGCCTTGAAACACAAGAACGATTAAGTGATGCGCCTTTAATTTCAATGAACTGTAAGTAAGAATAATAATTTAAATCCACAATGATCTAACTCTTCGTTGTGAGAGTTACCGTACTCATTCTGCAAAATTGAGATTAGAGCGCGTTTGAAAACGGCCATGCTTCTAGCGATATATGTGCACTGTCTGTACACGATTTGAGGCCGAGAAGAGCGTGTATGGTTGGCTCCACCCCTTTTTGAAATCAAGATTAAAGACTGTCCAAACGCGATTTGAGACCAATAAGTGTGGACGGTTGGCTCCGCCTACTTTTCGAAATCCAAAGTTGTGACCGATTCGAGACCGAAAAAAGCGTGTATGGTTAGCTCCGCCCCTTTTCTCTGCAGAAAATATATTTATTTCAAGGTTCAATCTTTGTATAACGGATAAAAGTGTGCTCCTGCATTCCGTGGGTTAACGTTTCCATGTTGAGTCTTGCTTGTAGAGTGTTCCTATCCAACAGAGTCCATTCCCTGACCAGCTGAAAGTTATTTTTAGTCGCCGACCTACCGCGGGTTTCGCCGATTTGGGGCGTTTTTCATTTGCCACGTATCACTTTTGACCATCCCAAAAGTGGGCGTGTCCGCCCGCCCCTTGCTTTTTTTAATCTTTTTCAAAAACTAACATCGTGAACTGGGAGATCTCTGCTGAAACTGATCCTTCCGACGTCTTTCAATCGATACGTGATTTGATTTCCATTAATCGGTCCTTCTTCGACAGTCACAAAACCTCAAAAATCAATCGATATTATTGATTTTTGTTGGTCAAACCGTTATTCATAACTGTGGTTAGAGCAACTTCTCTCGTGTTCGGCTTGACCGAGATGTACCCATACTCTGAATGAAGCTCATCCTTGTCATTGATAGACCAGGCGAATGCGCTGAAAATGGCTCAAAAGTCATAAAATTGAGCCAGAAATACCAAAAACCCGAAAAACCACCAAAAATAGCCCGAAAGTACCACCAAAAAGACACAAAAACCACAATCCAGACACCAAAAAGACACAACTCTCAAAAACCTATTTCCATCGTCTCTCTTGCGGTCCACACTCCATGCGAATGCGCTAAAAGTCGATAACTTATTGATTGATTTTGTATTTTGGGGGGTAAACTAACGTATAATTGAGGGATTTCCTCGACTGCATTGAATCGTCTGGGATGGAAATTTCGATTTCTTCTCCAAATGTGAATTTCGGGATGGTTGGGAATATGGCCTTTCCTCCGTGCTCTGATCTCCACTTCCCAACGAGGAATGAGATTGGTGTCAGTTCTTGAGGTAGCCTCCGAAGGTCGTATTCTGAATATGTTTCATTGAAACCGTGCCAGCCCTTTTCTAGCGGTAGGTCAAACTCTGGGTTACTGTAGTTTGGTAAGTCTAGACTTGACCTGCCGCTTTGAAATAAACTTCCACATTTCATTCCCTTCTCGGTACAGTAACCAGAGGCTAGGACTAACATTTACTGAGCATTTTGAATTCCCGCCTCAAAATAAAGTTTCACGTCTCCACGTTTTTATTCCCTTCTCGATACAGTAACCAAAGGCTAGGACTAACATTCACTGAGCATTTTGAATTCCCGCCTCAAAATAAAGTTTCACGTCTCCACGTTTTTATTCCCTTCTCGATACAGTAACCGAAGGCTAGGACTAACATTTACTGAGCATTTTGAATTCCCGCCTCGAAATAAAGTTTCACGTCTCCACGTTTTTATTCCCTTCTCGATACAGTAACCAAAGGCTAGGACTAACATTCACTGAGCATTTTGAATTCCCGCCTCAAAATAAAGTTTCACGTCTCCACGTTTTTATTCCCTTCTCGATACAGTAACCAGAGGCTAAGACTAACATTCACTGAGCATTTTGAATTCCCGCCTCAAAATAAAGTTTCACGTCTCCACGTTTTTATTCCCTTCTCAATACAGTAACCGAAGGCTAGGACTAACATTTACTGAGCATTTTGAATTCCCGCCTCGAAATAAAGTTTCACGTCTCCACGTTTTTATTCCCTTCTCGATACAGTAACCAAAGGCTAGGACTAACATTCACTGAGCATTTTGAATTCCCGCCTCAAAATAAAGTTTCACGTCTCCACGTTTTTATTCCCTTCTCGATACAGTAACCAAAGGCTAGGACTAACATTCACTGAGCATTTTGAATTCCCGCCTCAAAATAAAGTTTCACGTCTCCACGTTTTTATTCCCTTCTCGGTACAGTAACCAGAGGCTAGGACTAACATTTACTGAGCATTTTGAATTCCCGCCTCGAAATAAAGTTTCACGTCTCCACGTTTTTATTCCCTTCTCAATACAGTAACCAAAGGCTAGGACTAACATTCACTGAGCATTTTGAATTCCCGCCTCAAAATAAAGTTTCACGTCTCCACGTTTTTATTCCCTTCTCGATACAGTAACCAAAGGCTAGGACTAACATTCACTGAGCATTTTGAATTCCCGCCTCAAAATAAAGTTTCACGTCTCCACGTTTTTATTCCCTTCTCGATACAGTAACCAGAGGCTAAGACTAACATTTACTGAGCATTTTGAATTCCCGCCTCGAAATAAAGTTTCACGTCTCCACGTTTTTATTCCCTTCTCGGTACAGTAACCAAAGGCTAGGACTAACATTCACTGAGCATTTTGAATTCCCGCCTCGAAATAAAGTTTCACGTCTCCACGTTTTTATTCCCTTCTCGGTACAGTAACCAAAGGCTAGGACTAACATTCACTGAGCATTTTGAATTCCCGCCTCGAAATAAAGTTTCACGTCTCCACGTTTTTATTCCCTTCTCGGTACAGTAACCAAAGGCTAGGACTAACATTCACTGAGCATTTTGAATTCCCGCCTCGAAATAAAGTTTCACGTCTCCACGTTTTTATTCCCTTCTCGATACAGTAACCAGAGGCTAGGACTAACATTTACTGAGCATTTTGAATTCCCGCCTCGAAATAAAGTTTCACGTCTCCACGTTTTTATTCCCTTCTCGATACAGTAACCAGAGGCCAGGACTAACATTTACTGAGCATTTTGAATTCCCGCCTCGAAATAAAGTTTCACGTCTCCACGTTTTTATTCCCTTCTCGATACAGTAACCAGAGGCTAGGACTAACATTTACTGAGCATTTTGAATTCCCGCCTCGAAATAAAGTTTCACGTCTCCACGTTTTTATTCCCTTCTCGATACAGTAACCAGAGGCTAGGACTAACATTTACTGAGCATTTTGAATTCCCGCCTCGAAATAAAGTTTCACGTCTCCACGTTTTTATTCCCTTCTCGGTACAGTAACCAAAGGCTAGGACTAACATTCACTGAGCATTTTGAATTCCCGCCTCGAAATAAAGTTTCACGTCTCCACGTTTTTATTCCCTTCTCGGTACAGTAACCAAAGGCTAGGACTAACATTCACTGAGCATTTTGAATTCCCGCCTCGAAATAAAGTTTCACGTCTCCACGTTTTTATTCCCTTCTCGATACAGTAACCAGAGGCTAGGACTAACATTTACTGAGCATTTTGAATTCCCGCCTCGAAATAAAGTTTCACGTCTCCACGTTTTTATTCCCTTCTCGATACAGTAACCAGAGGCTAGGACTAAAATTTATTGAGCATTTCGAATTCCCGCCTCGAAATAAAGTTTCGCGTCTCCACGTTTTTATTCCGTGCTCTATACAGTACCCAGAGGGTAGGTCAAGAGTTAGATGAAAATTTTAAATTGCCGCGTCGAAATTTTCTCAATACCGAGGAAATAAGCGAATAAATTAGCAAAGAAGGGATTAGGTAAGTGCGATTCGCAGAGGATAGCGCCCAAATTTATAGGGATGTTTCAAAAAATCATTCCAGAATCACTTGGAATGAATGCAGAAGCTCTGTTTCACAAAAACCGTGTCAAAACTCACTAGGATTCTGCCCTCCACAGGCCCCACAACTCCTCTGACAGGCTCTTTTGATGTACTCCGTTGATTCACATGACTTAGGATTCACTCCGACCCAGTCTCGACAGTTATTGTCCGTGTCTCGGCATGTGTCTGTAATTTGTAACTCATTGTGAAAACAGGACGGGTTTTTGTCGCCGACCTTCCGCGGGTTCCGCTCAAGTAGTGTTTTTCGTCATAAAGTTTCACTAAAACCGTGCCAGTCTGAACCTCACCGTTACTAATGTAAATTACTAACTACCGTGACTTTGCAGAACGCGGAACATTACTTCACTATGTTACGTAAGTTGAACGGTCTCGAAAAAACCTGTTCTTGCCGATTGGCTTGGTCATGTCAAAGGTCTTTCTCTCTCTCTCTCTCTTTTTCTCTCTCTCTCTCCACTTCTAAGTAGTTTTACTAATCGCTAACCTTGTGCGTAAATAGTAGTAATCGTAACAGCGCTCAGAAGAATTCCGAATAACCTCATCTGAAAATTTATTAGAAAAACCAGGAAGAATCAGAAAGATGAAGTAGCCCTATTGAAAATGCTTCATTCAAGATTTAAAAGATTCAGATCAGTTTTTGTTCAATGACATCTGGAAATGAAAGAAAAACTACATAAAATCAATTCTTAAGGTCATAGTCTTCCTTAAATAAGCTCAAAATATATGCTTCTGAGTGACAACTAGGCGGGAAAAGACGAGAATTTCAGAAAAGTTCAGATTCTTCGCTACACGACAACAACGGGGAAGAGAAAGTGAAACAAATTCTCGCTTATTGGGTTCTCTCGGCATTGATAGCGGTTGTTACACAGGTGATGTTAAGACTTTTTTGATGATCATGGATGGGCGGTGCGAAAAAAAACACAGTGGAACGAGCTGAAAGAACAAAAATTTGGGAGGGGTGGGTCAAAAGTGGTGCTTTTTTGACCTGAGCGTTTCTCCAAAAGCTGGCCGCCTATCACCTCGAGGTCGGTCAAAGTAGAAGAACCACCATGTCTAGAACCAGTTGGATCGAAAGTGAAGAAAGCAATAAAAGGATACGATTACGCAATCACAACACATACAAGCCATTGTTGCGTGTGAAAATGCAAAAACTGCAGCGGTGAGGGGTCGAAACCTTGATCTCGCGGGTGAAAATCTAACGCCTTGACCACTTGACTATGCGTGCAAAAGAGTATTCTCAAAATTTATTGTTCATAGAAATTTAAAGCACAACACAACCGGAATGTTCACACTAACTGGCACAAAATGAATCAATAAAAATCAATCGATATCGATTACTCGTTTTCTCGAAGTCTCGCCATTCTCACCACTCTGGCACCACGGGAAATGTCCAGACCCATCGACGTCAGTGATCGTCCTCCATTCGACAACAAAAGCTGTCTAACGGCTTCTTTGACTGCTTTTTTGGCCTTTTCTTTCACACAATTCTGCTTCAATTCGTTTATTTTTGCCGTAGCGCTGATGATAGTTTGCTCAGTCTGTGAGTCCATCGTTTCTTCACGGCATCTGAAATTCAGAAGTTGGAAACATTCCATCAAAGTAGGTGCGCTTCGAAAATACAAAAATAATCCGCTTCGGGTGGGATCGAACCCTTGACTTCTAGCTCAAACTCTCGACTTTTAGAGTTTCAGGCCTGGCAAAAATCCACTGCGCTATGACTTACCTATCAAAGTTAGGACAGCAGTCTCTAAGTTTGGAGCATTTTTCTTGAATCAGGTTCGCATCTTTGAAGCACTGCGACGACACAGAATAACGCTTCTTCAGAAGTTGAGACATGGCTCGTTCATACGTTTCCCTTTCTTCTTCACTATACGCAAGGCAGACCGATTGCGAGAACTGAAAGCAAAAGAGTTGACAGGGAGTGAGGCTCGAACCCTTGACCTTTCGGGTCGTAGGCAAACGGTTTAACCAAAAATCTAAGGATGCAACTCACGAAGACTTCATTTTTCTTGTCTAGGCAGTCGCGGACCTTGGTGTTTCTTGTAATAAGGTTTTCGAATAGTTGATTGTACACTTCTTCGTCCCGTGGGGAGCAAATATTCTCGTCCTGGGAAGAGGAAAAATGTTACAGTAAGAAAATTATGCAGGAAAACCTTGAACATAAGACTCTCAGCGCTTTCGGCCATCGTAGAGAGAAGTTTGTCACTGGCAAACTGCCAGGCACAAGTATCAACAGCTAGATGCATCTGATTTCTGCACCTCATGTACATGTCACATGTAGTTTCGTTTCGGATGGTCACCTGAAGTTTTACATTAGCGCGCGTTTGCTAATTATCCTCGAAGCAAAAGTATTCCGCAGCGGGTGGGAATCGAACCCTTGACCTCTTGCGCGTTGAACCTGACCCAAAACCACTGCGCAATGCTATTTGGAACTCGTATTCTCGAACCCTCGCAAAGTGCAAAAAAGCAAGAAGAAATCGCAGCGAGTGGGAATCGAACCCCTGACCTCTAAATCGATGAACCTGACCCAAAACCACTGCGCTTCATGCTTTAGAACTCACAATCTCTAAAAATTTGAACAGGACTCAAAAAAATTGCAGTGAGTGGGAACCGAACCCTCGACACCTAGCACCATGAACCTGATCCGAAACCACTGCGCTATAAAATTTGCAGCTCACATTTTTCTGGCTCCAAATATGATGTCGTTTTCTGAACTCTTCCACTTCCTTCTTGTACTCATCACTGATGAAATTTCTCATTTCCTCTTCTTTTTCGATCTTTTCATCGATGCTCGAGCTGAGGACAAGTGTTGGGAAGCCGTCTTCTGTAAATTGTCGTGAGGGGAGTGCAGACTTTCACTACACACAGCACATCATATCTGACGACAATGTCGTCGAATATAGCGTCCGATCTGCACTCACGCTTCACAACAATCGTATCTCCATTTTCATCTATCCAGCTGGTTGAATTATCCGGAGTTATTTCCAGAGTCATGCTCAAGCGGCAATCCGTCTTCATTTTTTCAATAGCTGAATTTTTCAAGTTCAGAAGAAACGTAGTTTTTGAGTAAACCTGAGGTCGTTTCATCATGAATCTTCTCAAAATCTTCGGGATGAAAATCTTTGATAAGATTCTCCAAGGATGTCGAGATTCTTTCAAGACTTTTCTGCTCGACACCACTCAGAACTTTTCCATCGAGCTTAGCTTCAAACTCCGAAACTAGGCCCCTGATCTGAAGAGGCAAAATCCATTGTTTTCTAAAAGTGAAAAAAACCTGTTCCAAATCAGTAGAATTACTCTTCTCCCCAAGAAGTTGCAAAACCTTGGTGAACTTGAAAGTTTTCGACTGACTGCATGTGGGTCTCGGCTGGAAAAAGGTATCGGTCATAAAGTTATTCGCGAATATCATTATGTCCTACCTTGGCCGCCTCTCGTTCGACGAAAATAATCGGGCTGGAAGTAACGGCATCGCTAGATGAAAAAGATGAATCACCGAAATCGTCGAAACTGAGATTGTCATCTACAGATTCTGAAACCGTCACTGTTCCCATGGGCGGCTTCACTTCCGAGATCTGAAAAAGCAAAAACAGTTCGTCGCGAGCGAGATCGAACCCTCCACCCATTGGGTGAGAGACAAACGCTTTAACCAAAAAGCTAACCGACGCCGCGTCGAGGAGACTTCCTATAGCCGTGTTGGTCGTTCTCTGGCGATCCCACTTCTTCAACTGTTCTTTGACTCGGTTTGTGTTGGCCATAGCCTTGTCAAAAGCTTCATCAAATTCTTCTCCGTTACGTGGGAGAGAGACCTTCTGAAGTTTCCTCTCTCTCTCTCTCTCTCTCTCTCTCTCTCTCTCTCTCTCTCTCTCTCTCTCTCTCTCTTTCTCTCTCTCTCTCTCTTTCTCTCACCTTTTCCCCAGATGGATAGCTCAACTTTGGAATCGAATTTTCATTATATCCTATCAGATTGTTCGCTGTAGTGAAGTGAACATTAACGAATCCACCTAAACTTGAGTTTTTTTTTATATTCTCCCATTTTTTCTCACCATTTTGACCAGGATCTCTCTGAGGAGAGTTGAATTTCACATTCACGAACCCTGAATCAACACCGTATTAAGATTTGATGATTCCTATTACCTGTACGATCCTTCGAATCACCAGAATCATGCGAAAACTGGAAGTTCTGGAGTTGTAGGTGCTCGACTGGAAGACCTTTCTGAAAACAAAAAAAGTCCAATCAATAGGAGCGTTCGTAAATCTACACCAAGAAGCACAAACAATCGGTTATTTCTGTCAGAGAAAGCAAAAATTATCATAGTTGGGGTGGTCGCACTCACGTCGCAATCAGCAGCTCGCTTCAGTAGATTGTTTTTAACGGATTTGAGCATTTTAATCAGGTTGCTCTCACTGTTTAGGAGGCGACATCTGAAATTACTTTTGCTTTTCCTGTGGCATTTCAATTTCTAATGTGCACATTTACTACGGTAGATACTGTGAGAGAAATGAGGGTCGAATTATTCCTCTCGCGTGATCAATCTTTTTTCACCCAAAAGGATTCAGTGTTTTTTTTATCAAAAAAAGAATCAATTCTAGCTGTGTTATGAGTTTAACTTGAGGCTTCATAAAATATCACGATAAGAGAGGAACAAAGCTCGAGCGTAGCGAGGAATAACATCTCGTGAACTCACTTTTCCAATGATCTACAGCAGTTTCTAAGCTGTCCACACTGTCTATCAACACGTTTTTGGAGTCCTGCAAAGCATCTGGAAGGAACGTAGGAAATGGTACGGTCGAAGGAGAATCTTGGAGTTGGGCCAATAAGTTGGCAAGATCTTGACTGAAATTATTGATTATGAGAGAGAGAGAGAGGGGGGGGGAGAGAGAGGAGAGAGAGGAGAGAGAGAGAGAGAGAGAGAGAGAGAGAGAACTCACAGTAGAATTATCAAGCGGCTGAAAATTCTCTAAAAGACATGCTTTAAACTGATCGTCCTTCTCTTCTTCAAGTCTCTCCAGCTAAAAATAAATTATCGATTTTTCTGCTTTTTCTCGTTACCTGTAAATAATCATTCTTCAACTTTTCATGGCATCCATTCGGGTCTTTTCTCTGCGGCAGCCAATAAGGTCTAATGAGAGAATTTCCCAAGCATAACCTTTCTTCGACCAACGATACAGCTTCACACTCGACATAATCCACACAGAACTGCTGGTCTGCCTAGGTGGAAATATTCGGATATGAGATTTTAAAGGTTAAATACCTTAGAGAACAGTAATCCTGCTAGGATTAAGAGTACGGGTCGAGTAACCATTTGGTGAGATCCAGCTGTGTGACCTAGATTTGGAAATTAGGGTCAAAAAGGTTTTTTGATAAGGAAAAAGTGCATGGAATGAATTGGACATGTTATGGATGAGTCATTCAGATCAAAAGGAGAAAAGGCAAAAAAGATGGTAGCAGGTGGGATTCGAACTATAGTCGTGTGATTGGGAGACAAAAGGGTTAGCCAGTACACTGCATGAGTTGAAATTTGCCACCTTTTGAAATGTAATAAACTTATTCATTGGAAAAATATGAACCTTAATGGAGAACGAATCAACGAAAACCTTTCAAAACTTAATAACTGGAAGTAATAAAGTGAACATATGAAAAATTAGGTGAAACTGTAATCTCACGATTAGATCAGAAAGTAAAATGAGTATCCACGATGCCTCCGGCACTGTGTGGTCAGCAGCATCATTTTTCTTACTAGGTGAAGGTCATCCTGGGGGAGGAGGCGAACACAATCAAAAGGCGTGGTATGGCTAATCTTTTAATGATCACGTCTCAATACAATCCTGAGAAGTGCATGAGCGGAAACCGTGAAAGGTCGGCGACTGTTCTTATCAAAGGAAACTACTCGTGTTCTGCTTACGCACAAGTCTCATAGTGGTCTGCTTACGCACGAGTCGCATAGTGGTCTGCTTACGCACGAGTCGCATAGTGGTCTGCTTACGCACAAGTCGCATAGTGGTCTGCTTACGCACAAGTCGCATAGTGGTCTGCTTACGCACAAGTCGCATAGTGGTCTGCTTATGCACGAGTCGCATAGTGGTCTGCTTACGCACGAGTCGCATAGTGGTCTGCTTACGCACGAGTCGCATAGTGGTCTGCTTACGCACAAGTCGCATAGTGGTCTGCTTACGCACAAGTCGCATAGTGGTCTGCTTACGCACGAGTCGCATAGTGGTCTGCTTACGCACGAGTCGCATAGTGGTCTGCTTACGCACAAGTCGCATATTGGTCTGCTTACGCACGAGTCGCATAGTGGTCTGCTTACGCACGAGTCCCCGAGGGGTCTGCTTACGCACGAGTCGCATAATGGTCTGCTTACGCACGAGTCACATAATGGTCTGCTTACGCACGATTCGCATAGTGGTCTGCTTACGCACGAGTCGCATAGTGGTTTGCTTACGCACGAGTCGCATAGTGGTCTGCTTACGCACAAGTCGCATAGTGGTCTGCTTACGCACAAGTCGCATAGTGGTCTGCTTACGCACAAGTCGCATAGTGGTCTGCTTACGCACGAGTCGCATAGTGGTCTGCTTACGCACGAGTCGCATAGTGGTCTGCTTACGCACGAGTCGCATAGTGGTCTGCTTACGCACGAGTCGCATAGTGGTCTGCTTACGCACGAGTCGCATAGTGGTCTGCTTACGCACAAGTCGCATAGTGGTCTGCTTACGCACGAGTCGCATAGTGGTCTGCTTACGCACGAGTCCCCGAGGGGTCTGCTTACGCACGAGTCGCATAATGGTCTGCTTACGCACGAGTCCCCGATGGGTCTGCTTACGCATGAGTCGCATAATGGTCTGCTTACGCACGAGTCACATAATGGTCTGCTTACGCACGAGTCGCATAGTGGTCTGCTTACGCACGAGTCGCTCAGTGGTCTGCTTACGCACAAGTCGCATAGTGGTCTGCTTACGCACGAGTCCCCGATGGGTCTGCTTACGCACGAATCGCATAATGGTCTGCTTACGCACGAGTCGCATAGTGGTCTGCTTACGCACGAGTCCCCGATGGGTCTGCTTACGCACGAGTCGCATAATGGTCTGCTTACGCACGAGTCGCATAGTGGTCTGCTTACGCACGAGTCGCATAGTGGTCTGCTTACGCACGAGTCGCTCAGTGGTCTGCTTACGCACAAGTCGCATAGTGGTCTGCTTACGCACGAGTCACATAGTGGTCTGCTTACGCACGAGTCGCATAGTGGTCTGCTTACGCACAAGTCGCATAGTGGTCTGCTTACGCACGAGTCGCATAGTGGTCTGCTTACGCACGAGTCGCATAGTGGTCTGCTTACGCACGAGTCGCATAGTGGTCTGCTTACGCACGAGTCCCCGAGGGGTCTGCTTACGCACGAGTCGCATAATGGTCTGCTTAGGAACGAGTCACATAATGGTCTGCTTACGCACGAGTCGCATAGTGGTCTGCTTACGCACGAGTCGCATAGTGGTCTGCTTACGCACGACTCGCCTCGTGGTCTGCTTACGCACGAGTCGCATAGTGGTCTGCTTACGCACGAGTCGCATAGTGGTCTGCTTACGCACGAGTCGCAAAGTGGTCTGCTTACGCACAAGTCGCATATTGGTCTGCTTACGCACGAGTCGCATAGTGGTCTGCTTACGCACGAGTCCCCGATGGGTCTGCTTACGCACGAGTCGCATAATGGTCTGCTTACGCACGAGTCGCATAGTGGTCTGCTTACGCACGAGTCCCCGATGGGTCTGCTTACGCACGAGTCGCATAATGGTCTGCTTACGCACGAGTCGCATAGTGGTCTGCTTACGCACGAGTCGCATAGTGGTCTGCTTACGCACGAGTCGCTCAGTGGTCTGCTTACGCACAAGTCGCATAGTGGTCTGCTTACGCACGAGTCACATAGTGGTCTGCTTACGCACGAGTCGCATAGTGGTCTGCTTACGCACAAGTCGCATAGTGGTCTGCTTACGCACGAGTCGCATAGTGGTCTGCTTACGCACGAGTCGCATAGTGGTCTGCTTACGCACGAGTCGCATAGTGGTCTGCTTACGCACGAGTCCCCGAGGGGTCTGCTTACGCACGAGTCGCATAATGGTCTGCTTACGAACGAGTCACATAATGGTCTGCTTACGCACGAGTCGCATAGTGGTCTGCTTACGCACGAGTCGCATAGTGGTCTGCTTACGCACGAGTCGCATAGTGGTCTGCTTACGCACAAGTCGCATATTGGTCTGCTTACGCACGAGTCGCATAGTGGTCTGCTTACGCACGAGTCCCCGATGGGTCTGCTTACGCACGAGTCGCATAATGGTCTGCTTACGCACGAGTCACATAATGGTCTGCTTACGCACGAGTCGCATAGTGGTCTGCTTACGCACGAGTCGCATAGTGGTCTGCTTACGCACGAGTCGCATAGTGGTCTGCTTACGCACAAGTCGCATAGTGGTCTGCTTACGCACGAGTCGCATAGTGGTCTGCTTACGCACGAGTCCCCGAGGGGTCTGCTTACGCACGAGTCGCATAATGGTCTGCTTACGAACGAGTCACATAATGGTCTGTTTACGCACGAGTCGCATAGTGGTCTGCTTACGCACGAGTCGCATAGTGGTCTGCTTACGCACGACTCGCCTCGTGGTCTGCTTACGCACGAGTCGCATAGTGGTCTGCTTACGCACGAGTCGCATAGTGGTCTGCTTACGCACGAGTCGCATAGTGGTCTGCTTACGCACAAGTCGCATAGTGGTCTGCTTACGCACGAGTCGCATAGTGGTCTGCTTACGCACGAGTCCCCGATGGGTCTGCTTACGCATGAGTCGCATAATGGTCTGCTTACGCACGAGTCACATAATGGTCTGCTTACGCACGAGTCGCATAGTGGTCTGCTTACGCACGAGTCGCTCAGTGGTCTGCTTACGCACAAGTCGCATAGTGGTCTGCTTACGCACGAGTCCCCGATGGGTCTGCTTACGCACGAATCGCATAATGGTCTGCTTACGCACGAGTCGCATAGTGGTCTGCTTACGCACGAGTCCCCGATGGGTCTGCTTACGCACGAGTCGCATAATGGTCTGCTTACGCACGAGTCGCATAGTGGTCTGCTTACGCACGAGTCGCATAGTGGTCTGCTTACGCACGAGTCACATAGTGGTCTGCTTACGCACGAGTCGCATAGTGGTCTGCTTACGCACAAGTCGCATAGTGGTCTGCTTACGCACGAGTCGCATAGTGGTCTGCTTACGCACGAGTCGCATAGTGGTCTGCTTACGCACGAGTCGCTAAGTGGTCTGCTTACGCACGAGTCCCCGAGGGGTCTGCTTACGCACGAGTCGCATAATGGTCTGCTTACGAACGAGTCACATAATGGTCTGCTTACGCACGAGTCGCATAGTGGTCTGCTTACGCACGAGTCGCATAGTGGTCTGCTTACGCACGACTCGCCTCGTGGTCTGCTTACGCACGAGTCGCATAGTGGTCTGCTTACGCACGAGTCGCATAGTGGTCTGCTTACGCACGAGTCGCAAAGTGGTCTGCTTACGCACAAGTCGCATATTGGTCTGCTTACGCACGAGTCGCATAGTGGTCTGCTTACGCACGAGTCCCCGATGGGTCTGCTTACGCACGAGTCGCATAATGGTCTGCTTACGCACGAGTCGCATAGTGGTCTGCTTACGCACGAGTCCCCGATGGGTCTGCTTACGCACGAGTCGCATAATGGTCTGCTTACGCACGAGTCGCATAGTGGTCTGCTTACGCACGAGTCGCATAGTGGTCTGCTTACGCACGAGTCGCTCAGTGGTCTGCTTACGCACAAGTCGCATAGTGGTCTGCTTACGCACGAGTCACATAGTGGTCTGCTTACGCACGAGTCGCATAGTGGTCTGCTTACGCACAAGTCGCATAGTGGTCTGCTTACGCACGAGTCGCATAGTGGTCTGCTTACGCACGAGTCGCATAGTGGTCTGCTTACGCACGAGTCGCATAGTGGTCTGCTTACGCACGAGTCCCCGAGGGGTCTGCTTACGCACGAGTCGCATAATGGTCTGCTTACGAACGAGTCACATAATGGTCTGCTTACGCACGAGTCGCATAGTGGTCTGCTTACGCACGAGTCGCATAGTGGTCTGCTTACGCACGAGTCGCATAGTGGTCTGCTTACGCACAAGTCGCATATTGGTCTGCTTACGCACGAGTCGCATAGTGGTCTGCTTACGCACGAGTCCCCGATGGGTCTGCTTACGCACGAGTCGCATAATGGTCTGCTTACGCACGAGTCACATAATGGTCTGCTTACGCACGAGTCGCATAGTGGTCTGCTTACGCACAAGTCGCATAGTGGTCTGCTTACGCACGAGTCCCCGATGGGTCTGCTTACGCACGAGTCGCATAATGGTCTGCTTACGAACGAGTCACATAATGGTCTACTTACGCACGAGTCGCATAGTGGTCTGCTTACGCACGAGTCGCATAGTGGTCTGCTTACGCACGACTCGCCTCGTGGTCTGCTTACGCACGAGTCGCATAGTGGTCTGCTTACGCACAAGTCGCATAGTGGTCTGCTTACGCACGAGTCGCATAGTGGTCTGCTTACGCACGAGTCGCATATTGGTCTGCTTACGCACGAGTCGCATAGTGGTCTGCTTACGCACGAGTCCCCGATGGGTCTGCTTACGCACGAGTCGCATAATGGTCTGCTTACGCACGAGTCACATAATGGTCTGCTTACGCACGAGTCGCATAGTGGTCTGCTTACGCACAAGTCGCATAGTGGTCTGCTTACGCACGAGTCCCCGATGGGTCTGCTTACGCACGAGTCGCATAATGGTCTGCTTACGCACCAGTCGCATAGTGGTCTGCTTACGCACGAGTCCCCGATGGGTCTGCTTACGCACGAGTCGCATAATGGTCTGCTTACGCACGAGTCGCATAGTGGTCTGCTTACGCACGAGTCGCATAGTGGTCTGCTTACGCACGAGTCGCTCAGTGGTCTGCTTACGCACAAGTCGCATAGTGGTCTGCTTACGCACGAGTCACATAGTGGTCTGCTTACGCACGAGTCGCATAGTGGTCTGCTTACGCACAAGTCGCATAGTGGTCTGCTTACGCACGAGTCGCATAGTGGTCTGCTTACGCACGAGTCGCATAGTGGTCTGCTTACGCACGAGTCGCATAGTGGTCTGCTTACGCACGAGTCGCATAGTGGTCTGCTTACGCACGAGTCGCATAGTGGTCTGCTTACGCACAAGTCGCATAGTGGTCTGCTTACGCACGAGTCCCCGAGGGGTCTGCTTACGCACGAGTCGCATAATGGTTTGCTTACGAACGAGTCACATAATGGTCTGCTTACGCACGAGTCGCATAGTGGTCTGCTTACGCACGAGTCGCATAGTGGTCTGCTTACGCACGACTCGCCTCGTGGTCTGCTTACGCACGAGTCGCATAGTGGTCTGCTTACGCACGAGTCGCATAGTGGTCTGCTTACGCACAAGTCGCATATTGGTCTGCTTACGCACGAGTCGCATAGTGGTCTGCTTACGCACGAGTCCCCGATGGGTCTGCTTACGCACGAGTCGCATAATGGTCTGCTTACGCACGAGTCACATAATGGTCTGCTTACGCACGAGTCGCATAGTGGTCTGCTTACGCACGAGTCGCATAGTGGTCTGCTTACGCACGAGTCGCATAGTGGTCTGCTTACGCACAAGTCGCATAGTGGTCTGCTTACGCACAAGTCGCATAGTGGTCTGCTTACGCACAAGTCGCATAGTGGTCTGCTTACGCACGAGTCGCATAGTGGTCTGCTTACGCACGAGTCGCATAGTGGTCTGCTTACGCACGAGTCGCATAGTGGTCTGCTTACGCACGAGTCGCATAGTGGTCTGCTTACGCACAAGTCGCATAGTGGTCTGCTTACGCACAAGTCGCATAGTGGTCTGCTTACGCACAAGTCGCATAGTGGTCTGCTTACGCACAAGTCGCATAGTGGTCTGCTTACGCACAAGTCGCATAGTGGTCTGCTTACGCACAAGTCGCATAGTGGTCTGCTTACGCACAAGTCGCATAGTGGTCTGCTTACGCACGAGTCGCATAGTGGTCTGCTTACGCACGAGTCGCATAGTGGTCTGCTTACGCACGAGTCGCATAGTGGTCTGCTTACGCACGAGTCGCATAGTGGTCTGCTTACGCACGAGTCGCA
>OZ022251.1:14538508-14549617 GCA_963978915.1 Caenorhabditis parvicauda | reverse complement strand
CTTCTTCATGTGGATCTCGCCAGAGTTGAGTTCATAGTTGATCCAGTATCTGTAAATCGCTGCTTAGATTCTCATTGGAGCACACTTACTGTTCCACCAGTTTCACCGGCACGGCCAACTTGTTCCATAGAGCGAACATGCACAATGTCGGCATCACTATCCAAACGCCGTTTGGGATCCAGAAGATTCCAAACATTTGGAGAATGTTCTTGTTTTGGTTCATGTAGTGTCTGTGACCTGGAATTCGTGGGGGCATGATGGATCGGTCCCCGTCGGGAACATTTTATTTTTGCATTTTCTCATCAACTCAATGCTAAATTCACGCAATGGAGCTGTGGATCGATCCCCACATGAGACCATTCATTTTTGCCCTCCATCCCCATCGTTGGATGTCTTGACGCAGTCAGATTAAAGGTCCCTGGATCGATCCCATCGGGGAACCATCCATTTTTGCTTTTTCTCAACTCACCCTCCGGTGGGCTGATGTAAATCGCGAGGAACAAAACCGTCTTCCACCACACTAGGAGGCAAGTCGAGAATGCCACCGCGATAGCGTGACGAGAACGGGCAAAGGACTTAACTTATTCCGGTTACTGTAGTCTTCTTTTTGACCTACCAATCCGACGGCCACAAAGTTCAGAACAATCTCAAACAACATGATCCTTCCAGTGGTGCATGTCAACAAATCGTTCGTTTCGAGGTACCTCGCGTCCACTGATGAGTAGAGTTTCCCTGCGATTGTATTGATTTTTCTCGGCCCCGCCCCTTTTCTATGCGCTCCAAGAGGCTAACTCACATCCCATGTACAATCCTCTCCCGAGTATTCCACCGTAGTCGTTTGTGTACGGCCGGTTCATGGTGTAAAGAACATCCAGGGTGCAGATGAACCCGCTCACGATAAGCCATAAGCTGACCCACCATGGGAGCGCTGGTCTCAGGTGCTCACTCGAGGGTTGGTATAACTGAAAGGTTCACTGTAATTTGAGGAGAGGGAACTACAGTAACCCCCAAATTTGCACAACTACAGTAACCCTCCCTGATAAAGTTTTGACCTACAGTATACTTCCTTAGAAATACTCTCACTAGCTACAGTAACCCCTTTTTGAAGATGCTTTGACCTACAGTAATCCTCTCTGATAACACTTTCCTAGCTACAGTAACCCCTCCATCATAAGGTTTTGACCTACAGTAACCTTCCCTAATAACACTCTCCCTAGTTACAGTAACCCTCCATGATAATATTCTGACCTACAGTAACCCTCTCTGATAATGTTCGGACCTACAGTAACTCATCCTGATAACACTTCTCTAGCTACAGTAACCTATCCTACCCATATTCACAAAGCTACAGTGTCCCTCTTTACTAAAATTCCCTTAGTTACAGTAACCCTCCCTACAAAAATTTCGACCTACCGTAACCCTTAAAACGCCAACTCACCATTTAGAATACGAAAACTGAATATGGCGATAGAATAACACAAGAGGTGTTTTAAGAATGATTTCTGTTCCACGTAAACTTTTAGTGTCATACTGCTCTTGTCAAGGGACCGTCGAGGATTATCAATAGAGCACATTTGCGAATAAATTTATTCAACAGATAAATGGACCAATATTCTTTGGTCATTCATAACAACACAGGGGGCTTGTCTTGGCGGACCATACACGAGTTCTACAGATTTCGTTCGGTCGTTCAAACTTTGAGCCGTTCATTTTTGTTTTTTCATCCACGTGGCTCAAAATTCGCAAATCAATTTAAAACTAAAAGACACAGTTACAGTTTGGGTGTAACCCGCTTATACAGACGTTTACAAGGTGCAAAAATCAATAAATGAAACAGAAAATAGTGAGGATTAGCAGTGCAAAGTGTTAAAAGTGGCTCTCACTTTTGTGCGGCAAGGAACAACGAGTGCTGGTCGGAGATGGAGGCTCCGATGATCGTGTAACCGTCGAGGTGCGCCGATGACACCTTTTCCGGCTTTGAGATCATCTTGTCGTCGTCGTCTTTCAGTCCGAGACCCATTTGTCCCGTTGTGTCGAATCCCCAGGCATAGACATCCCCGTCGTTCGTCCAGGCAAGGGATGTGGCGAGTTTGGCCGAGACCCCGGCTATTTTGTTCCCGTCAAACTCCAACTTCTCGAGTTTGTTGTACCTGAAATGATGGATTATCAACTTTCACAACTATCTGTCCATCTCCTATTAGGCACACCTCGGCCCAGGCATAAGACAATAAAACCGCTTCGCAACCGCTTTGCCAACCAGCGCTTTTATTTTCGAAAGTGGTTGTACTTTAATGAACGTATCACTTAACATAATGAACGTTGCGGACTGTTCTCAACGATAGTTCCACCTATTTCAAACATTTGTACGTTACAATTAAAAATAGAATTTTTTGAACTACAGCAAACCGCGGCAAACGCAGTTGAAAAGTGTAAGCAAAGAAAATCGATAGAGTAGATCATGTTTCAGTTACTGTAGTTCAAAAATTTTACTTTTCCCTAATTTTTTTCATCCCAGATTCAAAAATCGTAACGGGAAATGTTCGAATTAGGTAAATCGTTGGGAACAGTCTGCAACGTTCATTATGTCAAGTAAAACATTCATTAAACTAAAAAAAACACTTTCGAAAATGAAAGCGAAGGCCCGCAAAGCGGTTGCGAAGCGGTTTTATTGTCTTATTCCTTTGCCTAGGTGTGTACAGTAACTGAAATTCGGACCTACTCTATCCGTTCGCTTTGCTTAAACTGTTCAACTGCGTTTACCGCATTGTGTTAGGTTCATAATCTAGACCATCTACTTTTTTTTCTCAACGACCCTACAACGCACGTGATTTTTGGATTTTTAGCTGTATTATTCAGTTCACATTTAAAATAATTCTTTCTCAACAATCAAAACACATTATCCAAATTCATGACAAGTTCCTTGAAACGCCTAAATTTTTCTGAAGGAAAATCATAGTGAACGCAACCATTTAGTTTCAAGGATAAATTAAAAGGATAAAACTCAACAATTTTCATTGATTTCCTAGAAATCTGCATGTTTTGAAAAAAATCAACTTCTACAGATTAAGAACAAGTTTCATATCGCAACACAAAAAACTCACAGCCAGTGCTCCTGATCATCTTTTCCAGTCCAGTTGCCTAGACCAAGGGCGTTGTCGGTATTCTTTCCCATGACGTAGACTTCTCCTGAACATGAACATGAGAAAGATCAGGAATAAGTGAATACAGCCGCTCCGCAACCGCTTTGCAAGACCTTCCGCGGAGCGCATTTACCTCATTTTTTTATTTTCAAAAATTTTCGCTAATATTTTCACCCTTTTCCCTCGTTTTCTCAGCTCTATAAACGTTGCGGATTGTTTCGAAGGTTAGTTTCCCCTACTTCGAACACTTTTCCGTTACGAGTGATGAGATGAGAAAAAAGTAGAAAAAATAACTTTTTCGAACTACAGTAATTTTAATTTGATCTAGTATTTCCCCCGTTCTTTGCTTTGCTTACAATGTTCTACAATGTGCAAAATGATAAACAAAATTACTGCAATGTGCTCATTCTTACACAAAACAACCAATTTTCAAAGAATAAAATGAAAAAAATACCATCATCCTGAAGAGCGACAACGTGTTGTACACCTTCGATGTGAACAAAGGTCTTCTCAGATCCGTAGGCTGTTGCTTCAGCTGGAAGGAAGACACGGAGCTCTCGGTTGTCTTGTCCGTTCTCTCCGAGAGATTCGGATTCGGCTGCGTCGACCTAAACATTTGTAGTTTTTCCTTATTTTTTCTACCATGTCCGTACAGAAAATCTGCCCATTTCCGTAGGAATAATCTAATTAGACCTGGTAACTTTGGTGCAAGACTTGGTAAGCGTGAACAAAACTACGGCAAAACCTGATACCGAGATAACCAGGTCTTATACGAATATTACCAGGTACCAGAGTTGCACGGAATTCCGACTTCCGACTTCCGTGAAAAAATTTCACTTCCGACTTCCGTTCAACAAATTCTACTTCCGACTTCCGTTTAACAAATTCTACTTCCGACTTCCGCCTTCCGCTTTCCGACTTCCGCCCTTTTTTCACTTCCGACTTCCGACTTCCGTGAAAAAAATTTCACTTCCGACTTCCATTTAACAAAATCTACTTCCGACTTCAGTCAAAAAATTTTTTTTCGTGAAAAATGACGAAAGAACCGTGAAATCGTTTCTATTCAGTATGGAATTGACCTATCACCTGTTGAGAATGCGCGAATATGCAATATCTCTGGGTTTTTTCCAACTTTTTTGCACTCCCGACTACTGTTGAAAAAATTCTACTTCCGCCTTCCGCCCTTTTTTCACTTCCGACTTCCGACTTCCGTGAAAAAAATTTCACTTCCGTCTTCCGACTTCCGTTTTTGAAAATTCACTTCCAACTTCCGTTTAAAAAATTCACTTCCGACTTCCGACTTCCGTTTTGAAAAATTTACTTCCTTGCAACTCTGCCAGGTACTATGTGAAAATTTTCAAGTATAGTCCTTACCATACTATGGTAAAGTTTATTGAAGACCTGATGTTGATACAAAACGAGGACATCTTGGAATCAGGTCGATCTTTTTTTTACAAAATTTCTTTGCTTTCCGAAAAATCAAACAATCGTTTTGCCGAGCTCTAACCTAGAAAAGAAAAAAACAATTTAGATGTATTCCATCCCCGCGCGGCATTCCTATGGAAATCTCGATAATGACCAGAACTTTTTAGTTTTACCACAAAAAAGTTCAACTTGTGAACAAGATCAGTACAGTAAAAGTCGAGTTAAGAGAAAAAGACCCACCTTGATTCCTAGTTGGGCAAAGTTGTTCAGACCAAATGAGTAATATCTGCCATCGTTTCCATGAACAATCGTCCAGAAACCACTGGCAAACACGTTCTGAACATTTCGTTTGTTGTGATGTTCGTACAATCGTAATTTACCTTCGCCGTAACATCGTAAAAACGAGATTTGTGCCTAAAACGGAGTGGTACGACCAGGTGGGCTCCCGATTCATCACACATGAATTCTGAACGTTTTTTTTTAAATCGGAAATTCGAAAAACACGGACACAGGTAGGCTACGGACACGTGCGAACAATCTCTTTTTCTAGGCTTACATGGGAAGTATCTCAAAGCCCGGAGAATTTATGAGGTCTGCGTAGTCTCATAGGTTGAATGAAGTGTAAGTGGTGAAGAATGTTATTGTGCATCGTGTTGATTATTGTGGTAGTTGACAGATCGTCTTGTTGTGACCAGTAGCATTGCACAAGATGATCTTGTGCAATTCTACATCTTGTGCAATTCTACTGGTCACAACAAGACGATCTGTCAACTACCACAATAGTCTCATAGGTTTTCAAATACAGTGAAGACGATGGAACTACTATCAGAAGTTGCTTAAGTTACCTCGTTTAGGAGTTGTGGCCAGACATGAAATTCAAATTCAAATTGCAAAAAAGTGGGATCTGTAATGCTGAAGAATGCTGCTTGAAGAGGAGTGAATGTTAGGTAACATTGGGACCCCCTGTTTGAACAAAAGCTAAACCTACAAATAATTTTGATTGAGATCAACAAAACATGGGATCCCAACGTTATCTAAGCCTAGAAAAATAGGTGGTTTGACCGTGTTATTCGAAACGCCTTTAAAATCAGAAAAAAAACTCCAACTCACTAGATCTAATAGTCTTGGTCCTGCTACTTCTACCCAGCTGTCCCATTTCACCATCACCAAAGGTGAGCACTTCACCCTTTTCATCCATCATCACCAAATGATTCTCTCCGGCTGCCACCTTCACGATGGTGCGCAACTTGTGGTGTACAATGATCACTGGATGTTCTTGCATTTTATGCAACAATGGATGCACGTCGACTTCTCCGTTGGAATTCTGAAAGAAAAGAGGGGAAATCGTGGGAAAAATGGAATTCTAAGCTTACTCTCAAATTTCCCCACGCGACAACACTTCCGTTCTCCGTGACTCCAGCAGTGAAACTCGCTCCTGCGGCCAGCATCACAATCTGAAACTTTCTAGTATGTCACAAGTTTCAGAACGACAAAACTTTGTTCAGTGCTAAATTCATGACGGTATCGAATAAAATTACATAAATCTTGTCGAACATGAGAACAGTTTCGAACATCTTCCCTTTGATTTTTAGCGTTTCTGAAAACTAAAACAGGTACGCTACCAAGATTTTATGAAATTGAAAAGTCTGATATTCTAGGTTTTCGAATACGGTCTCAGGAGTTGTGGAAGACTTATTTTCAATGTGTTTTTTTTCTTTTCTGCTCTATTCTCTTTCTCATGTTCAAAACTGAGAAGATCTGTCTGACCTTGCACACCAGAGTTGCATGGAAGTAAAATTTTTCAAAACGAAAGTCGGAAGTCGGAAGTGAATTTTTTAAACGGAAGTCGGAAGTCGGAAGACGGAAGTGAAATTTTTTTCACGGAAGTCGGAAGTGAAAAAAGGGCGGAAGTCGGAAGGCGGAAGTCGGAAGTAGAATTTTTCAACGGTAGTCGGGAGTGCAAAAAAGTTGAAAAAACCTAGAGATATTGTATATTAGTGCATTCTCAACAGGTGATAGGTCAATTCCATACTGTATACAAACGATTTCACGGTTTTTCGTCATTTTTCACGAAAAAAAATTTTTTGACGGAAGTCGGAAGTAGAATTTGTTAAACGGAAGTCGGAAGTCGGAAGTAGAATTTGTTAAACGGAAGTCGGAAGTGAAATTTTTTCACGGAAGTCGGAAGTCGGAAGTGAAAAAAGGGCGGGTCGGAAGTCGGAATTCCGTGCAACTCTGTTGCACACCCATGGTTTCTTGGTTATATTTTAATGCAATTTAAGTGAACACTCTTCAGATTGAACCTAGGAAAACGCGAAATATCGAAACTAGCGGGAATTCAAAAAGGATTTGATATTCTTAACTACGACTCACCTTTCCTTCCTTCTTGATATCCTCCGAGAAGATGACCTTGGTGAATTCATCCGTACTTCCTTCAGCTTCGACTCCTTCAGCAGGTACAGTTCCTTTTTCGTTGATACCACACATGTAGACGTCACCGTCAGAAGTTAGAATCGCTGAATGAACACCGCCGGCAACAACTTGCACGATTTTCAACTCTTCTTCTTCGACAATATCAATCTTTCTTGGCTTCTTGGTGGTGCTTCTGCCTGGATGTCCGATCGCATCACCTGAAAAGACACTTTCTGTACAATTTTCTAAAATTGCTTACCTTCACCACATGAGAGTACTCTCGTTCCAATCACACTTGGGGCAAAGTCCTTGTACGTGAAAGTTGGTTGTTGCGATTTGGCCTTTCTGGCTGGTGTAGCACCAACTTCTGACGCGTTCAGAGTAGAATCAGCTGACTGTAGAGTGGTGCTGTTCTTCCTCTTCCTTCCTCTCTGAAGATATTTCTCACAAAACTCATAGATCATCGCTTACCTTCCCCGGTGTCGCCTCGGTGGTTGCTTTGGCTGAAGAAGTGACTCTATCAAGCTTTGGTCGTCCTCGCTTCTTCGGCGTTGAAACAGTTACCTTCTCTGGTGCTTCCTGAATGAGAAATAACCTATTTAAAAATAATAATAATAACTTACAAGTCCACTTCCTTCCTCGGGTACGACTTCGAGGGGTTTCTTCTCCTCTACTTCTTTCGACTCTACAGTGCCATCCGATGGGATCTGAAATCAATGATGACTGATGCTTCAAACTATTCACTACCTCATCGACAGCATCCGTTGTTTCTTCAATTTTTTCTTCGCTTCGTGATGAAATCTCCACTTCAGAAGTGTCCATTTTCTCATCTGACGACATTTTTCTGAAAATTTCGAATAAAAATTATCAAGGGATTCACATTTTACAGTAATGAAAAATCGATAAGAAGAAGAAATAGGAGAGATCAGCAAAAAATAAATTTGAAAATGACGCCCCGCCCAAATGCAGTGGGCGTAACCATCATGCAAATAGTGCACAAACTTCATTTTTATTTTTTTTCTTTTAAATTTCACTCTTTTCGTAGTAAATGTACTTCTGAAGGTTATAGGAATGAAATATGTGGTCGTAGGAGGCGGTATCGCAGGCGTCAATTGTGCGATGGGCATTCTTCGTCTTGATAACAGTGATAAAACTCGAGTAACTCTCATATCAGCCACAGACCATATCAAAACCATCTCAAACTGGTACAAAGTGAGAATTATATCTTCACGTCTCATCAAGTCATTTGACCTCAGATTGGTCAGTTCACGGAGTTTTTCGACGTTAATCAGGAAGCTGGCACTTCGATTACTGATGATGTTCGGTTTCAGTTTAAACTCGGAGAAGTTGTGCGCTGGAGTGAAAAGGTTACAGAATAGGGATTTTATTGTACATAGAATCTCGCAGACATTGAACCTCCGGAGTGGTGAGACGGTTAACTACGACAAGCTCTGTATAGCTACTGGAGCTCGAGCCATCTCCCCATGGCAAAATGTTCTAACTCTTCGAGACACAGATAGTGCTGTTACTCTACAAGATCGACTTCGTACCGCCCATCATGTTGCCATAGTTGGTAATGGTGGGATCGGCATGGAGCTGGCGTAAGATTTCAATTTAAAGCTAAACCCAACCCACCATCAGGTACGAGCTGACATGCAAAATCTCCTGGTTAATCCGCGACGATCACATAGGAGCAAAGTTCTTCCCAAAAAGTGTCGAGCCATTTCTTCTGGAGCATTTCCTCCGTGGCCGAGCCTCAGGTTCGAAAACTGAAGGTGTCCAGAAACGTCTGAAGTATACTTCTGACGACGTTACGGGAGCTGCCTTGGGTCCTGACTGGTCGACTGCAGTGAATCTACGGCACGGCTACGACGTTTGAAACCTCTTAGAAACCATTGAAATAACTTTTAGCGCGAACTCAACATCCTCTACAATTCCACCGTGAATGACGTCAGTCAAGAGGCTAATGGCAGTTTCTGCATCACATATAACCATGATGAGAAACTCCAGTGCGACCTTGTTATCTGGGCGGCTGGTGTGACGCCAAACTCGGATCCATGGCGCTCAATGGTGGCGACGACAAGTGATGGTGAAATTGAAGTCGACGATGTTATGAGAACTTCTGTACCTGGGGTGTTCGCTTGTGGAGACGTCTCGCGAATCAGAACTTCCAATGATAGGCAGCTTTGGAAGCAGGTTTCAAAACTTTATAGAAGATGACAAAAAGATGTTTTAGATGCGCCTATGGACCCAGGCTCGTCAACAGGGGGATGTTTGCGCGCACTCCATGGTCTACGGCGAAGAAGCAAGAGATACCCACATGTACTTCGACCTATTCACTCACTGTACAACTTTCTTTGGAATGAAGGTAAGCAAGCTCTTTACTACTTATAAACAATCTAACAGTAACTCCTCAACAAGTCAATTTTATTTAGAAACCAATACGTTAAACTTAACAATTGTTCTAGAGGAACATGAGACCAATATTGAATGGTGCGAGAGGAAAATAGTTGGGTAAAAGTTACAGCTCTCTGACGCGGGATGGAGTGACCCGAGTCGATTCATTCACAAGACTCTCATAATACAATCAACAAAATGTTAGTAGTAGAATCTGGATCGGTCCAGCCCGCCGACAGACGGAAAAAAATGTCTTCTTTAAAACGAACATGATGTATAGCAGTGCCAAAAAAAGAACAAGAATATGTAGTTGCATCGATTAATTCGTTCTTCCTTCGACTGAAAATTGAGCAATTAGTTACATGATTCGAAGAAATCAACTTACTGTAGGTGGAAACATCAATCTTTTCTGGAAGTTCGGTGATGCTAATATCGAATCTGTCTTGAACACTGTTCAAAGTTTTAGCATCACTTTCATCGGAAACGAAGGTGATAGCGAGACCCTTGGTTCCGAAACGTCCAGCACGAGCGACTCTGTGAAGGTAGGAATCCGAATCTTCTGGCATGTCGTAGTTGAACACGATGTTGACACGTTCGATATCCATTCCACGACCGAAGAGATCAGTTGCGACCAAGATACGTTTCTAAAAATTGAACACATTATTATACGCTTTTAGCTGGATTAACTTACTTGGAAGTCCTTGAAAGCTTGGTATCTGGATAGACGTTCCTCTTGTGGCATTCCTCTGTGAATAGCGATCGAAGGGAAGTTCTGCTCGGTCAGAAGTTGATGCAAAGCTTCACACCTTCTGACTGACTTGACGAAGATGACGACCTGAGCGTAACATTTAGAGGGGTTCAGCGACTTTCAATTCGAGATGATTTACATATTGATTTCAAATTCACCTGGTTGAACTCAAGGGCATCGAGAAGCTCCAAAAGTTTTCTGTTCTTCTCGGCTTCCTTCAGCTTGACGTAGTGTTGTTGGAGTCCGTGCAGAGTGAGCTTGGCTTCATCGTCAACGTAGACTTCCATAGGCTAAACGAACAATTTGAGTTGTGTGATGTTTGTTGTTAGCAGCTATCAGTGCGTCACCCCAGATTAAGAAAACGGGGCTGAAGATTCAAAAAAGTAGGGGATTTCCTGCGTCCTGTTCCTGTCAAACTACTTCACTGGATGATCTGGATCAATCCAATCCTCCGGGAGTTGCGAGCTTGGCCTCAACCTCAAACCAAATAGTCAACACCATTCGCCATATCGGTTCTCACCATTCACAATTGCTCCCTGACGGAAAGCCGAGAAGGCTAGTCTGACAGATAACCAAGGCAGTTGGGGATTTCTGTGGTATCACGGGTAATCTCAGCGTGGTTTTCTGATTCCGCAACGACTTTTCATTGAAACTTGATTGTGATGAGAGCCAATCCTTACATCTTGCATGAATTTCTTGCAGACAATACGCAGCTCCTTTGGCAGAGTGGCGGAAAACATCATTACTTGCTTCTCCTGTGGGGTCTTCTGCACAATTTCTTGGACGTCACGACGCATGTCTGAATGTTCAAGATAAGTGGTTGAGTAAAACTTGAATCTTACCAGCTTCTCCGATCATCTTGTCGCATTCATCGAGGACAAAGTACTTGATCTTGTCAAGCTTCAAGTGTCCAGCACGGGCAAGAGCAAGAGTTCTTCCAGGTGTTCCAACAATGATGTGTGGGGTATCGTTCTTCAGACGTTCCTC
>OZ022251.1:14527700-14538308 GCA_963978915.1 Caenorhabditis parvicauda | reverse complement strand
TTCACGAGTGTGGCACATGCAGAGTACAGATACCTGAAATTTTAAAATTGGTGTGTAAAATGTTGAAGAAAATTTACCTCTCCATCGACTGGTTCAAGTTGCTGAAGGGTCGCAATGACGAACACAGCAGTCTTACCCATACCAGACTTAGCTTGGCAAACTACGTCCATGCCGAGAATGGCTTGTGGAATGCATTCGTGTTGAACTGGAAAACATAAAATGAGTATTGAAACTAAAAACAATAAATTCTTACCTTCTGATGGATGTTCAAAACCACAATCTCCGATGGCACGAAGAATCTCTGGCTTCAAGAGGAAATCACGGAAACCACTGCTGTGAATGGAAGCGTATGTTCCCTGAAACACATCGTATTAACATATGAATAAATGAATATCGAACAAACCTTTGTTTTCTTTGCATCTCCGGCAGCGTTGTCAACCTTGGCGGTTTCCTCGATCTCCTGATCCTCTTCGTAATCGAGAAGCTGTTCCTCTTCCATTCTACAAAAGGTACAACCTTATTTTCAATAACAAACTTTCAAAACTGGCATGGAAATGACGTGGAAAGACAAGAAACGCAGAGAAAATGTGACGAAATTTAAAAAACGCAAGCAGGACGCAATCGATATCTCGACGCGAGTTAAAGGCGCATGGCAGCGCGCCAATTTCAAATGAGCACGAAATTACTTTTATTGTTTTCTTATTCGTAAAAGAAGTGGCGAGAAGCTTGAAATAGTTGTTCCAGCATCTTTCTAGGAAATAAAAGCTTTTAAGGTTGTATTTCTTGGAGACTACAAGCCAGAACACCAAACAGCAGGAGAATGGCGGATAGTCGAGAGGTGAGCTTTGGTGTAAAACTAACTGGTGGACATCTGGGTGAGCAGTTGGGTGTAAGGCCACACCCACGACGCCACACAGGGCTAACTTGACACCAGTTAGGGTTATTCTAATCTTGCTAGTGGGAAGAATAGTATGGGATTGTGTTGAACGGATTTTTTTGAATGGAGAAGTAATAAAAACCATTTGTGGAAGTGAAAATAAAAAATGAAATGAGATAGCTATCGATAGTGAAAGAAATGAGTAGGTCAAAATCCTTGTCGGTCAAAACATTTTTATTTTCTTTTCAGGATTGTCGGCAACGTTGAATACGTTAGATGTGTAGTCAGCAACGATCGTGTTGTTGGAGCACTTCTGATCGGTGAAACTGAACAAGAAGAAGTGATGGAGAATCTGATCCTGAACCAAACAGACATTTCTGGAATGGAGCAAGATATTCTGGACCCGAACTTCGAGCTCGATGACTATTTTGATTGACTTGACTTGTCGATAAACGTTAACGGTCAGCTTTTCTCTTTGTTTCTCTCAGAAAAAAAACATGACAGTTGTTGAGTTTCAACGGATGATGAAACTTGCCCAGGGGTATTTAAACAGCCTGATGCACTTATGCTCAGAACTTGAATAAGTTTCTCATTTTCTTGTACTTTCTTTCAGAATTGTGTTGTTTTCAGATTTTCATTGAAAAGTAGTGAATAGCTGATTTCTTGATTGCTTTGTCACATTGATTATTTTGAAACTATTCAAAGAAGTGAGTTCTTCTCCAACTTTCTAGAATCTGAACGTAGCGAAGCTCAACAAATAAAAAACTTGACCCATTTTCAAGTGAAGAACAATTGCTCGGCATCTCGTGACATATTTCATGCTCTCAGAAATGCTTGTTGGACTCTTGTAAGCGGCTCAAAACATTTTATGGTCTTCCTATCGTTCACGACATGCTCCGAGGCAATTTGGAAAAGTGTTTCACGCATACCTGCCCTTGAATACTTGATGATTGTTGAGTTAAACTTCCGCTTATGCTCGCGTTCCTAGGGTTAATTTTCTCTGAGAAAAATAGTTTCTCTCTCTCTCTCTCTCTTTTGTATGAAGACTCATTTTATACACATCATTCGAATACAATTAACAAAAAAGTAGTGTGAAAATAGTTTTCCAGCTTTTAGTTGTCAATAAATGAATGCTCCTCTCTCTGTCTCTCTGTCTCTCTCTATCTCTCTCTCTCTCTCTCTCTCTCTCTCTCTCTCTCTCTCTCTCTCTTTCTCTCTCTCAATCCTCTTATTTACCTTTCACAAAAGTGAGATATTGATCACTCTCTCCCAATCAGTATACAGCTTAACATTGTTTTTCCACCACTGTTTTTCACTCCAACCTATTACAGGATGCTCAGGAGACTGCTCCTCCTTTGTGTCGTGGTGACGACCACGCTAGCGTTCCAATGCTCTCCAGACACCATCCTCCGAATGGCCACTGACAAACGTGCCAAGCAGCTGGAGCGAGAATGCCACGAGGCGAAGACAGGACAGCCAGTGTGCGCCACGAAGAATGAAGTTGATCAGGCATGGAAAGAGTTTGAAGACGTCACCAGAGAATACAAGAAGGCCGTGTCTGAATGCAGAGCGTATGTTGCGAAGAAGAGCGGAATCTCTCGAAGGGAGATTCGTGAGAGTGAGTTTGACTGTTGTAATGGGAGAATGTTGTATGATTCAGAGCATCATGAAAACCACGATCATAGGAAGCACGGACATGATGACAAGGGGCATGGCGGTCGTAGAAACAGAAGAGCTGAGGACGATCCAAACGATACTACCATCGATCATACCGGGCATAACCATAGAAGGAGAAGGGGTAGGAGTAGTGCAAGCGCGCTCTACCGAGCTCTCTGACACTCTGCGTCCAAAACCTCTCACCTTTCAGACCACGATGATCCAAACGACACTACTATTGATCACACCGGGCATAACCACAGAAGGAGAAGAGGTAAGAGTTGTGCAAGCGCGCTCTATCTGATTCTCTAACTCTCTGCGTTCAAAATCTATCGCCTTCAGACCACGATGATCCAAACGATCCTACTATTGACCACACTGGTCATAATCATAGAAGGAGAAGAGCTGAGGACGATCCAAATGATACTACCATCGATCATACCGGGCATAACCATAGAAGGAGAAGAGGTAGGAGTAGTGCAAGCGCGCTCTACCGAGCTCTCTGACACTCTGCGTCCAAAACCTCTTACCTTTCAGATCACGACGATCCAAACGACCCTACTATTGACCACACTGGTCATAATCATAGAAGGAGAAGAGCTGAGGACGATCCAAATGATACTACCATCGACCATACCGGGCATAACCATAGAATGAGAAGAGGTAAGTTTTTTGCAAGCGCGCTCTATCTAACTCTCTAACTCTCTGCGTCTGAAATCTCTCACTTTGCAGACCACCATGATCCAAACGACCCAACACAGGATCACACCGGCCATAACCATAGAATGAGAAGAGGTAAGTGTTGTGCAAGCGTGCTCTACCTAGCACTCTGACACTCTGCGTCCAAAATCTCTCACCTTTCAGACCACGACGATCCAAACGACACTACTATTGATCACACCGGGCATAATCACAGAAAGAGAAGAGGTAGGAGTAGTGCAAACGCGCTCTATCTAACTCTCTGTGTCTAAAATCTCTCGCCTTCAGACCACGATGATCCAAATGATACTACTATTGATCACACCGGCCACAACCACAAAAGAAGACATGGTAAGTATCATTTCTAATACCAAAATCAACATTCTTCCAGCCGCCTACCGTGCTCGCCGTCAAACCTGCTCAGTCGCAAGCGAACAAGAACTTGGGAAGATGAGCAAGGACTTTGTAGACCATTGTGACAGAGAGAACATGTGAGTGATGACGTCATCCATCGAGATGGGAATCATTTCAGTTGCCTGCCACAAGAAGATCTCCCAGAAGGAGAGCAGCGTACAGAGTTCGATAGAATCCACAAGCTCAGAGCGAAGAAATACTCTGCCTACCTGTCTGCCTTGTTCATGTGCTATGGTAAACTGTAATCGCCTGCAAAATCATGAAATGCTAATCTTATAGACGCTTGATGTTCATCCCTTCCCCAATGGTCGCGTGTAAATAAATGTTTAACTCACTTTTCTTAAAATGATTTACAAACGTGGAAAAGAAATCAGAGCAGATGATCAGTGAGATAAAGAGAGTATAAATGGGTAGGAAGAGTGATAGTAGGTACATATCGTCAAACTAAACGAAATGGCCCAATCCGTCCCACCAGGAGATATCCAGACCCAGCCAAACGCCAAGATCGTCTTCAACGCCCCGTATGACGACAAGCACACCTACCACATCAAGGTGATCAACTCGTCTGCCCGTCGTATCGGATACGGAATCAAGACGACCAACATGAAGAGACTCGGAGTCGACCCACCATGTGGAGTCCTCGACCCCAAGGAGGCCGTCCTTCTTGCCGTCTCTTGCGACGCCTTCGCCTACGGACAGGAGGTCAGTTCTTGTCTTCTGAATCCAATTGACATCATAATTTTAGGACACCAACAACGACCGTATCACCGTCGAATGGACCAACACCCCAGATGGTGCCGCCAAGCAGTTCCGTCGTGAATGGTTCCAGGGAGACGGTATGGTCCGCAGAAAGAACCTCCCAATCGAGTACAACCCATAAGAACCCCAATAAATATATTCTCTAAAAACTTTCTTGTCTTTTTTTCGCATCAGAATCGAAATCCTTACGAATCACGCGTAAGCAGACCACTATGCGACTCGTGCGTAAGCAGACCACTATGCGACTCGTGCGTAAGCAGACCACTATGCGACTCGTGCGTAAGCAGACCACTAGGCGACTCGTGCGTAAGCAGACCACTAGGCGACTCGTGCGTAAGCAGACCACTATGCGACTCGTGCGTAAGCCGACCACTAGGCGAGTCGTGCGTAAGCAGACCACTATGCGACTCGTGCGTAAGAAGACCAATATGCGACTCGTGCGTAAGCAGACCACTATGCGACTCGTGCGTAAGCAGACCACTAGGCGACTCGTGCGTAAGCAGACCACTATGCGACTCGTGCGTAAGAAGACCAATATGCGACTCGTGCGTAAGCAGACCACTATGCGACTCGTGCGTAAGCAGACCACTAGGCGACTCGTGCGTAAGCAGACCACTAGGCGACTCGTGCGTAAGCAGACCACTATGCGACTCGTGCGTAAGCAGACCACTAGGCGACTCGTGCGTAAGCAGACCACTAGGCGACTCGTGCGTAAGTAGACCACTAGGCGACTCGTGCGTAAGCAGACCACTATGCGACTCGTGCGTAAGCAGACCACTATGCGACTCGTGCGTAAGCAGACCACTAGGCGACTCGTGCGTAAGCAGACCACTATGCGACTCGTGCGTAAGCAGACCACTATGCGACTCGTGCGTAAGCAGACCACTATGCGACTCGTGCGTAAGCAGACCACTAGGCGACTCGTGCGTAAGCAGACCACTAGGCGACTCGTGCGTAAGCAGACCACTATGCGACTCGTGCGTAAGCAGACCACTAGGCGACTCGTGCGTAAGCAGACCACTAGGCGACTCGTGCGTAAGCAGACCACTAGGCGACTCGTGCGTAAGTAGACCACTAGGCGACTCGTGCGTAAGCAGACCACTATGCGACTCGTGCGTAAGCAGACCACTATGCGACTCGTGCGTAAGCAGACCACTATGCGACTCGTGCGTAAGCAGACCACTATGCGACTCGTGCGTAAGCAGACCACTATGCGACTCGTGCGTAAGCAGACCACTATGCGACTCGTGCGTAAGCAGACCACTATGCGACTCGTGCGTAAGCAGACCACTAGGCGACTCGTGCGTAAGCAGACCACTAGGCGACTCGTGCGTAAGCAGACCACTATGCGACTCGTGCGTAAGCAGACCACTAGGCGACTCGTGCGTAAGCAGACCACTAGGCGACTCGTGCGTAAGCAGACCACTAGGCGACTCGTGCGTAAGCAGACCACTATGCGACTCGTGCGTAAGCAGACCACTATGCGACTCGTGCGTAAGCAGACCACTAGGCGACTCGTGCGTAAGCAGACCACTATGCGACTCGTGCGTAAGCAGACCACTATGCGACTCGTGCGTAAGCAGACCACTATGCGACTCGTGCGTAAGCAGACCACTATGCGACTCGTGCGTAAGCAGACCACTATGCGACTCGTGCGTAAGCAGACCACTATGCGACTCGTGCGTAAGCAGACCACTATGCGACTCGTGCGTAAGCAGACCACTAGGCGACTCGTGCGTAAGCAGACCACTATGCGACTCGTGCGTAAGCAGACCACTATGCGACTCGTGCGTAAGCAGACCACTATGCGACTCGTGCGTAAGCAGACCACTAGGCGACTCGTGCGTAAGCAGACCACTATGCGACTCGTGCGTAAGCAGACCACTAGGCGACTCGTGCGTAAGCAGACCACTAGGCGACTCGTGCGTAAGCAGACCACTAGGCGACTCGTGCGTAAGCAGACCACTATGCGACTCGTGCGTAAGCAGACCACTATGCGACTCGTGCGTAAGCAGACCACTATGCGACTCGTGCGTAAGCAGACCACTAGGCGACTCGTGCGTAAGCAGACCACTAGGCGACTCGTGCGTAAGCAGACCACTATGCGACTCGTGCGTAAGCAGACCACTAGGCGACTCGTGCGTAAGCAGACCACTATGCGACTCGTGCGTAAGCAGACCACTATGCGACTCGTGCGTAAGCAGACCACTAGGCGACTCGTGCGTAAGCAGACCACCAGGAGACAATGCTCGATAACTATTCTGATGTGAAGAACATGATAAAAAAGAATTCAGAGAATATATTTATTGTGGTTGTTCTTATGGGTTGTACTCGATTGGGAGGTTCTTTCTGCGGACCATACCGTCTCCCTGGAACCATTCACGACGGAACTGCTTGGCAGCACCATCTGGGGTGTTGGTCCATTCGACGGTGATACGGTCGTTGTTGGTGTCCTAAAATTATGACGTCAATTGGATTCAGAAGACGAAAACTAACCTCCTGTCCGTAGGCGAAGGCGTCGCAAGAGACGGCAAGAAGGACGGCCTCCTTGGGGTCGAGGACTCCACATGGTGGGTCGACTCCGAGTCTCTTCATGTTGGTCGTCTTGATTCCGTATCCGATACGACGGGCAGACGAGTTGATCACCTTGATGTGGTAGGTGTGCTTGTCGTCATACGGGGCGTTGAAGACGATCTTGGCGTTTGGCTGGGTCTGGATATCTCCTGGTGGGACGGATTGGGCCATTTCGTTAAGTTTGACGATATGTACCTACTATCACTCTTCCTACCCATTTATACTCTCTTTATCTCACTGATCATCTCCCCTGATCTTTTAAGTGGCTTTTCAATGTTTAACTAAATGCATTTTTCGAAACGTGTCAAGTTTTCATTCCTATTCCAAGCATGCAAAGTTCATCAGCAGTAGTTTCTCCGATCGGCAAAGCCAGGTGAGACAGAGTGACCCTCTGCGTCTTGACCAACAGTTTTCAGAGAAACTGCTCTTGAGTATTTCGAGAGTATCAAAGAATTTGAGAATTATCGGGTATATTTCCTCCTCCTTCAAGCTCTAATTCGATTCAGGACAGTATTCGTATTCTGGTGACTCATATCGCCTCTGTAATGGGAGCTGAATTTGAGTACTTTCAGCAGGTCTCATTTTTTTTCAAAAAATAAAAAAATATTTTTACAGTCAACGGAAATCAACATTCTCCCAAGACCCAAGCAGGGTCAACTTTCTTCGAAAATTCTGACCGACCTTCAGAATCTGAAGAATAACACATGGTGTCATACACAGGCTGTGGTTTGTCAATTCTGGAGCTAGAAATTCTGGGAATTTTTAGAGTGGAGACAAAGAATTTCTTCACGACGTCAGTTGTATTCTAGACGAGGGAGCTAGGAAAGAAGTGAATATGCAGATCGAAGCTAAAAATGCTTTGTTACCTATCACTTGCTTTTTGAAGCATGAGGTTTTCTCTCTCTCTCTCTCTCTCTCTCTCTCTATCTCTCTCTCTCTATCTCTCTCTCTCTCTCTCTCTCTCTCTCTCATCTTTTAACTTCCAGTACGAAAAACTGAAAAAGGACATGGAAGATGCAGATAAGAAAATGAGAGAACTCGAAGCGACCCCAGACTTTAAAACCAATGAAAAAACAAAATTACTCCATCAAAAGCAAAATGAAAAGTACGCCGTTAACCGTGTTAGAGTAAGTTTGTGAGAGAGAGATAGAAAGAAAGAGAGAGAGATAGAGAGAGAGAGAGAGAGAGAGAGAGAGAGAGAGAGAGGGAGAGAGAGAAAGAGAGACTGAGAGAACTTCAGATTGACAACATTACAAGAAACTTGGAAAAAACCCAGGAAGAACACCTTCAGTGCATTGGAGCATTCATAAAAACTCTACAGGTTTTTCTCTGACACCTCTGCTGTCTCTCACTCTCTCTTTACAGACTCATTTCAAGTCGCTGAGTGAAACATTCTCAGGCTTCCAAACTATCGCCAAAAAGAAATACGTGAATGATGCGGAGAAGACCGAAGCTTGCAAGAAGTTCCTACAGAAGAGGGATGAAATGAAGAATGATTTTTGAGATTCGATCAATAAATTATTCTTGATTCAACGATTTTAATTGTTTTATGCAAATCAGAAACAAAAAATGTGCGTTTTTTAGCTCTAGAAAGTGATCGAAACATTATTGTGTCGGAGGAAAAAACGGCATTTAAAATGCACCGACCTCTTTCTACAGTTACCTCAGCATTTAGTGGGAACTTTTTAGTTATTAATTTAGTTATGTTGTTTTCTCAAAAATAAAAAAGGTTAAAAGTAACGGTGAAACCCTCTATTTCAGGCTAAGGGTAGGTTTGGGTCAGGCAAAGTTCAGCCTAAGCGGTGCGGTGCACTCGAGGCGGTCCGCGCATTCTACTTAATGTCAAAATAAACGAACAAATGTGTGTTTGCAAAATGTTTAGAAAATTGATCAAAAAGTAAATTAAAACAGCTTGGTGATTCAGAATGTTTTTCTTTAAACAAATTTTAAAATGAAGAAAAATCCACGTGTTTTTGTATAATATCGGAAGAGATGATCAGTGAGATAAAGAGAGTATAAATGGGTAGGAAGAGTGATAGTAGGTACATATCGTCAAACTAAACGAAATGGCCCAATCCGTCCCACCAGGAGATATCCAGACCCAGCCAAACGCCAAGATCGTCTTCAACGCCCCGTATGACGACAAGCACACCTACCACATCAAGGTGATCAACTCGTCTGCCCGTCGTATCGGATACGGAATCAAGACGACCAACATGAAGAGACTCGGAGTCGACCCACCATGTGGAGTCCTCGACCCCAAGGAGGCCGTCCTTCTTGCCGTCTCTTGCGACGCCTTCGCCTACGGACAGGAGGTCAGTTTTCGTATTCTGAATCCAATTGACATCATAATTTTAGGATACCAACAACGACCGTATCACCGTCGAATGGACCAACACCCCAGATGGTGCCGCCAAGCAGTTCCGTCGTGAATGGTTCCAGGGAGACGGTATGGTCCGCAGAAAGAACCTCCCAATCGAGTACAACCCATAAGAACAACCACAATAAATATAATATTCTCTGAACATTTTCTTGTTGTCATTCAAATTAGAATAATTATCAAACATAGTGGTGCTCACGGACGAGTCGCCTGGTGGTCTGCTTACGCACGAGTCGCATAATGGTCTGCTTACGCACGAGTCGCATAGTGGTCTGCTCACGCACGGGTCGCATAGTGGTCTGCTTACGCACGAGTCGCATAGTGGTCTGCTTGCGCACGAGTCGCATAGTGGTCTGCTTACGCACAAGTCGCATAGTGGTCTGCTTACGCACAAGTCGCATAGTGGTCTGCTTACGCACAAGTCGCATAGTGGTCTGCTTACGCACGAGTCGCATAGTGGTCTGCGTGCGCACGAGTAGCATAGTGGTCTGCTTACGCACAAGTCGCATAGTGGTCTGCTTACGCACAAGTCGCATAGTGGTCTGCTTGCGCACAAGTCGCATAGTGGTCTGCTTACGCACAAGTCGCATAGTGGTCTGCTTACGCACGAGTCGCATAGTGGTCTGCGTGCGCACAAGTCGCATAGTGGTCTGCTTGCGCACGAGTCGCATAGTGGTCTGCTTACGCACGAGTCGCATAGTGGTCTGCTTGCGCACAAGTCGCATAGTGGTCTGCTTGCGCACAAGTCGCATAGTGGTCTGCGTGCGCACAAGTCGCATAGTGGTCTGCTTGCGCACAAGTCGCATAGTGGTCTGCTTGCGCACGAGTCGCATAGTGGTCTGCTTGCGCACAAGTCGCATAGTGGTCTGCGTGCGCACAAGTCGCATAGTGGTCTGCTTGCGCACAAGTCGCATAGTGGTCTGCTTACGCACGAGTCGCATAGTGGTCTGCGTGCGCACAAGTCGCATAGTGGTCTGCTTGCGCACAAGTCGCATAGTGGTCTGCTTACGCACGAGTCGCATAGTGGTCTGCGTGCGCACAAGTCGCATAGTGGTCTGCTTACGCACAAGTCGCATAGTGGTCTGCTTACGCACAAGTCGCATAGTGGTCTGCTTACGCACAAGTCGCATAGTGGTCTGCTTACGCACGAGTCGCATAGTGGTCTGCGTGCGCACGAGTAGCATAGTGGTCTGCTTACGCACAAGTCGCATAGTGGTCTGCTTACGCACGAGTCGCATAGTGGTCTGCG
>OZ022251.1:14498195-14527500 GCA_963978915.1 Caenorhabditis parvicauda | reverse complement strand
CACTAGTATGCCCTTGATTTGTTGATAGTGAAGGGGCACTCTTGACTCCATGTACGCCATGTATTTGCAAATTTCAAAACTCTGCAAGTGGGCGTGGTCCGGGAAGATGGAGGCGGAGCCAACCTACCAGATTATCGACATTGTCTACAGTCGTTCGATACTTTTTTCCTTGATCGCGGAGGTCCTGGAGAATTTGAGCTCGTTGGATCTGGAAATAGAGAGATGTTTCAGGTTTTCTCTACCAGACAAACCTTTATTCGCAACCGGTTCAACTTCTTTATCAAAAAATTCAGCGAGAATCCGAGTTCAGACATCATTTTCCTCTCTTCCAGTGCACCTTTGAAAAATTCCGAGTATTCTGAAAGATTCTTCTCCAAAATCTCTTCCTCCGCGGCGCTGATCTCCCGGCAGATGGTTTTGATGGCTTTCTGCTTCTTCTGAACCTCAGGCTTGGGTCACTGAACCGGTTTTTTGATCTACCTTTCCTTCAGCTCCAATTATGGTCATGTTACCGACACAAACAGCAAGATTCGTCCAACCTTTTCCATTGTGAAACTGCGCTCCGAGTGCTGGGATTTGTTTTTCTTTTGATGTTCTGCCTGTCTGAAAGTCTCTCTCTCCTCTCTCTCTCTCTCTCTCTCTCTCTCTCTCTCTCTCTCTCTCTCTCTCTCTCTCTCTCTCTCTCTCTCTCTCTCTTTCTCTCTCTCTCTCTCTCTCTCTCTCTCTCTCTCTCTCTCTCTCTCTCTCTCTCTCTCTCTCTCTCTCTTCTCTCTCTCTCTCTCTCTCTCTCTCTCTCTCTCTCTCTCTCTCTCTCTCTCTCTCTCTCTTTCTCTCTCTCTCTCTCTCTCTCTCTCTCTCTCTCTCTCTCTCTCTCCCTCTCCCAACCTTCACCATGACCATAAAATCTTCTGCAAGTAATCTGATGAAGTCAACATAGTGAAGAAACATGGTTATATCTGCTTGAAAGAAGGCTCGTAGATGAACATCATTCTTATCTGTTTTACCACCCTTGAAAAGTGATAGAATCGGAATCTTGTCGTCGTCTTCAGCACTCGAACTGCAAGGGGCTCAATTGAGAAAAAGCAAAAATGCCTGCCGGCTCACCTATCATCCAGCCTCATATCTTCCTGTTCTTTCACTGTGTCGACTACAGTTTTCGGCATTTTGGTGGCACTTTTTACAACACTTGCGACTTTCACCTCTTCTACTCCTGACGCTTTCTTCCCAATGTTTGAGGATGAAGATGTCGGGGCAGATTTAGTGTTATTGTTTTCTGGAATGGGTGGTGTATTGGTCTGTGGATTCGCTCGGCTTCAAATGGGATGACGGTTCGATCCCTGCCCAAGTCAAAATTGTATTTTCAGAGCTGGTGAACCAAAAATATATCATTGCATATTTCTCTAGCTACGCTCAATAGTTATCAAATACGACACTCCAGCTAACAATGCCTAAAGAGTTTACCATCTTCGCCTGACTTTTTTTTCGGTAGTCGACGCACTACTCATCCCGTTACAAAAATGAGTCATCAAGAACACGTTTGAAGTCACTTTTTCACGTTTTGAAATTGAGAAAATGCAAAAATGGACTGTTTCCTATGGAGATTGATCCTATGAGCTTTTACTCTGTCTCTCTAACCTATCAGAGACGCAGGAACTACTCTCTTTTTATGATCACAGTACTCCAGAGAAAGTGCAAAAATGAACTGTTTCCTGTGTGGATTGATCCTACGAGATTTTTTTCTAACCCATTAGAGACGCAGAAACTGCTCTTCTGAGAATCAGTGATCATCAAAACTATTCCGAATTCGAAAAATGACGATTTTTGATTCCGCGAATCATAAAACATATTCAAGTTCGGACTTCAGACGCCGGATTACCGGCATTCATTAGAGGATTACGTGTATACAAACAAGTCATGATATCACGCTTAAGGACAATGATTCATACTAGGTGATCATAGTTTTACCTAAAGATCATTCTCATTGATGGTCTAATGGCTAAAGTCTCTGGCTTTTGATACCAGAGTTCGGTTCTCACAAGCGTTGAACTTTTTTGCTTTTTGTATGATAGTATCAATTTTTATCCCTATGGTCTAGTGGTCAATCCATTGGACTGTTAAAGAAGAAAAAAAGTTCGATTCTCAGTCAAAATGGACTTTTTTTTTTGCAAAAATGCCAAAATTTTCGACGTGTGTGGTCTAGTGCGCAAACTCTTAATCAAGAAACGAAAGTTCAGTTCCTAGTCACTATAAACTTTTCTGCGTTTTGTACAAAAGGACATGATATCACTATTGCAAGGACAATGAGTAACAATTTTTGATTATAGTTTCAAGCCAAGTTGTATTATACACTTTCAAGCTCAAATAAATGATATTTTGGGTCCAAATCATCCCTGTTTGCTCCATTGAGCTATTTCGTAGTCACGTGAGAGCATCAAAGCCGATTTAGAGGACATCGCTAAGAGTCTTTCGAATAATAAGATCTCACTATCAGAGATCATGGATCTGTTTTCCATTTGTAGAGCACGACTTGAACATTTTCATGGTTTTGAGTTTATAAAATAGTGCGTCTAGTTTGTGTCCCATTAGTAGCTTCCTAGTGCCAGGCACGTGCCAACCACAAACGGAGATTAGCACTGTCTATCTGTCTGGGTTCCTAGAGTAGTGTGGCTAGTTAGTACCCTGATTGTAGCTCCAATACACCTAGCAAGTGCTCACCACGAACAGAGCACTGTCTATCTGTCCCTAATTGGTCATTTCCACAATTTTTAGTTAATGAAATCGTGTGGCTAGGTTGTAGCTTCTTAGTGCCAAGTACGTGCTGATCACGAGCCAAAACTCGGTCGTTGTTTGAAGTGTATTATGCTCGGTTTATCGTTCAGATACATCTGATCGTCTTATAAACGTAGTCAAGATAATAACAGATTTACTTTCAAAGAGAGCCTCATAAAAACTCTACCCTTTACGAGAAAGGTACGACACGAAAAAGATCTAATGGTCAAAGTTAGGTTTGTCTTGGGAATAGAGAAAGACACAACTGAACATGGTGATGACCATCGCTTGTATTACTACTGAAAGATATAGAGAATACGGCATCCTGGTGACAGGCACGTGCCGGACACATTGTTGCCAGCCTGAAACTCTTTGTTTTCCGCATAATTAAGTTCTTGTAGCCGAGTCCAATGGTTCTGACCATTTTGTACGAGGACTCATTTCCTGTTACTATGCCACATCACCCAGCTACAATTGACTTCCATATTTCGGAAAAACAACAAAATATTGGACCCGGTTGGATTGTCCAAGTTTGAGGTAGGCTCTCTCTCTCTCAGACTACCCAAGATTGTAGTACCCAACTCGCTGAGAGAGTCTTTTCCATCCGTAGACCGCAGGGATTATAAGAGACGACCACGTGAAGGGAAATATCTGAACTCTGTGATTGTAGTCTGTGAAATCAACAAACTTGCAGGAGAATAAGATTAGCTGACGTAGAAGTGTTTGGGAAGAAGAACATTGAACTAACTGGAGATGATGAGTCGATTTGATGGAAGCCATAGGAAAGGAATACGTGTCGTCGTATTAATTTTGATCTCTGCTGCTGGGTGGGTTCCGGAAACCGGAATGATGTTGAAGTGCAAGTGGGAGCGACCCGACCCAAAACGGTTTTCCTACAGTATCTGAGATTGTAGTCATTCTCAAAGTTTGGATGAAAAAAAATAGGCCCTAAACGGTTTTCCTGCAGTGTTTGATATTAAAGTTCTCTTCAGAGTTGGAAAGAAAGAGAGCGAGAGAGAGAGAGAGAGAGCCAACCTCAAACTTGGACAATCCAACCGAGTCCAATATTTTGTTGTTTGTCCGAGTTATGGAAGTCAATTGTAGCAGGGTGATGTGGCATAGTAACAGGAAATGAATTCTCGTACAAAACGGTCAGAACTATTGGACTCGACTACAAGAACTAAATGTTGCAAGCTGAAAGCACGTTCTCGCCACAAACACGGCACTGGGAGATTCTAGTTTTTGATCGGCCACGTCAAGCTGATACTGATTCCGAGAGGAACTTCTTCTGATGATTATCCCATCCTGAAACTATTAGCATTTGGTTAAATCGTTATTTCTCGCATCGCACGGAACTCTTGTTTTGTGTCGTAATTTTTGTGGAAAAAATGACGAAGATCAAGAAATGTGACGTAAGAAGGTTCACATGGTCGGGCAAAAAACAATTGGAAAAGTTGCGTTGATTAGGAAAAAAGTGAGTGTTGTACTATTCCACATGGAGGTGTTCCCATGTGCAACGGTTTTACTTAGGATCAAAATTGTCTTCAATGTTCGAGAAGAGAGAGAGAGAGAGAAAGAGAGAAAGAGAGAGAAAGAGAGAGAGAGAGAGAGAGAGAGAGAGAGAGAGAGAGAGAGAGAAAGAGAGAAAGAGAGAAAGAGAAAGAGAGAGGGATAGAGAAAGAGAGAAAGAGAGAAAGAGAGAAAGAAAGAGAGAGAGAGAGAGAGAGAGAGAGAGAGAGAGAGAGAGAGAGAGAGAGAGAGAGAGAGAGAGAGAGAGAGAGAGAGAGAGAGAGAGTGAGAGAGAGATTGGAATTTTCATTCAAAGTTTAAGAAAATTACCGGGAGGTCATTGTTAACTTGCACCGACCCAGAACGGTTTCGCACTCTTACCACAAGGGAATCCCCAGTTCTTCTTGATTAGAGAATGAGGTGGAAAAAGAAACGGGCATCACACTCTTCAAAATCTTCACTTAAAAGAGCTTGCAGCTTTACCTAGGTTAATCTGTTACCTTAAAACCTAAACTTCCCTGTAGCTTCTCATCACAACAAATCCAAGCCACGCCCCTTCATATAAAGAAGAACTATGCCAATGCCATGTGCTCTGGAAGGGGCGGAGCTAGTTGAATTGTATAAAAGCGGTCTGCAGCCGTCCATATCATTACATAAACATGTTCCACGTTCACCTCGAAGTTCTAGCATGTCCAGACTTTCCACCGAACCAAGCACCCCTCCACAAGGCCGGCAGTTTCAGTGCCCGACCCCAAACGGTTTCCAGCCCATTCGAATCTGAAAATGTGTGGAAACGACGACGACATCTCCGAAGAAGCGTCACATCTCACTTCTGAATCGCCATCTTCCAGCCGACGGGTCGAAAGTTTAATTCCTAATACTGATGGTTAGTATTGAATTCGTAACACCAATGGTGTAAACATATTTATTATTGTACTGATTAATAAAGTTTGTTTTTTTCAACTGTGTTCTTGTTTTTTACCGGTGCGAACGTGATGCTCGACCTGAACCTTTCTCCATCTGAGAAGTTGCCTCTGAGTAGCTGTTGAACAGTACTTCACAGTTTCTCGAAAAAAAACATTTCAAAACTGATGTGTTCAAAAATGGCTCAAAATTATAGAAAAAAGATGTGATGAAGTACTTTAACTTCATTGAGCGCAACTAGTTAGAATCTGTTTTACTATGAAGTAAAGCCTACAAAAACTTTTAAAAAAAGTTGAGAAGGGGTTTCCGTTTTCTCTCTCTCTCTCTCTCTCTCTCTCTTTCTTTCTCTGTCTGACCCTCTCTTTCTCTCTCTTTCAGTCTTTCTCACATTCTCTCTCTCTCTCTCGCTCTCTCTCTCTCTCTATCTCGCTCTCTCTCTCTCTCTCTTTCTCTGTTTGTCCCTCTCTTTCTCTCTCTCTCTCTCAGTCTTTCTCACATTCTCTCTCTCTCTCTCTCTCTCTCTCGCGCTCTCTCTCTCTCTCTCGCTCTCTCTCTCTCTCTCTCTCTCTCTCTCTCTCTCTCTCTCTCTCTCTCTCTCTCTCTCTCTCTCTCTCTCTCTCTCTCTCTCTCTCTCTCTCTCTCTCTAGTAGCCAAGCCTAAGCCAAGACAAATTTGATCTTTATTCCTGGTGGGTTATGATTAGAAGATTTATGCTGAGGATTTTCTTCTTAAGCTCAATAAGCATACGGTAGATAATGAGATTTTCACAGGTTTCACAGAGAATAAAAACAATAATGGAGTTTCAAAGGGATCAGGAACTGAACACATCACTTTTTCTCTAGCCGGAAGTTTGTCTCTAATGGTCCTTTTCTCTGTCTCTGTCTCTCTCTCTCTCTCTCTCTCTCTCTCTCTCTCTCTCTCTCTCTCTCTCTCTCTCTCTCTCTCTCTCTCTCTCTCTCTCTCTCTGATCGTTATGTTTTGAAACATTTCAATCTGATATCATCACTGTTTATAATAGCTCGAAGTCTATTTCCATACTCGTAATCTCTATTTTGAGATTCCTCGTCCAGTCCAGTCCACGATCAACGAGGTCATTGGTCTTTGACGTTCGCAGAAGGATTCTTAGTGCGATTCACCACGTAGATACAGAAAGTACGTCGTAAACATGTTGACTTCTCTCTTCATCCCATTTTGGAGTCTAATCGGTACAATTCGCATCCTTGTATGAGACATAAATACGATTCTGAGACCACGTCGTTCGACGTGATGTTGCGTGGGGAAATACAAGAACGGATTGTTCTACACCTTTGGGGCGCGCGAAAAATATATTGACCTACAGTGAGCAGGGTTTCTCTCTACCATTTTCAGCCTCAAATTTTGACCTACAGTGAGAAGGATTCTTGACCTACCTAGTTCATGAATACTATGAAAGAAAAAAGAGTTTCAATTACAGTAACAAACCAATAAACCACCTCGAAAATGGGCGTGGTCATTCTCTCTACTGATTGGTCCGGAAATTTTGATCTTCAAGATTCAAATTTCTAAGGTTTCAGTCTTCTAGACAATGACGCGAACTCCATTCTCTTTCACTCAGCTCATTTGATCTTGGGAATTAACGAAATTATTTTGTATACACTTTCAAATTGGGATAAAGTCTTGTAGTTGGCCAAGATTATAACTCATCTGATCGAAAGGTCTTTGGCTACTACATCTATTGGAAACAGAATTGTTAATGTTATTAACTTTATTAACCAAGGAAAAGGTTCATCAGCTCCGTGACGAGCAGAAATAACCGCTACGAGAACAAAATAACGGCCGAATGAATCGTTAAGAGAACCTTTGTTGTCAAAATATCAGAAGGGAAGAAACTTAATATGATTTTCAGTGTTGATAGACCATTGGTGTTAGTACTTCGACCAGGATATTCAGATCAATCCCAACCAGTAGCCTAACGGATTGTGTTTGACGGTTTCAGGAAGGTTCCCATCAGTTAATATAACAAAAGTTAGGTTAAAAACAAAATGAGTGCTGGGAAAAGAGTTTACTCGGCTCAAAATTTGTCAAAAATGTTAAAACTATCACTCCCTTCATCTCGATTTAGGTTTTTCTCAGTAGAAACTCACAACATCTGGTTTTACTCTGACTCTCTGACACCTAGAAGTTTCCCGTACTCTCTCACTCTCTGTTCACTCTAACTGTCTGCCGTCTCTCATTTTGCCGCACTATTTTGCTTTCTGAACTCTCTGTCTCTAGCTGACACTCTCGTTTTACTCTGACTGTCTGATGTCTCTCACTATGCGCATACGCGCCGTTCTCTCTCTCTCTGTCTCTCTGTCTCTCTCTCTCTGTCTCTCTCTCTCTCTCTCTCTCTCTCTCTCTCTCTCTCTCTCTCTCTCTCTCTCTCTATCTCTCTCTTCCTCTCTCTCTCTCTCTCTATCTCTCTCTTCCTCTCTTTTCTAGCCTAGATCTCTTGTTTATCGTCCCAACGTGACTCCCTTAAATAAACCGGAAATTTGTGATTAAAATTGTGTCGTCTCTTCACAGTGTGTCATACGCTTATTTCCGTCCAAAATTTACTGACACATTAAGAATAAAATTAATCTCGGAAATTTAGTCAAAAATGGAGAAGGGAGGGGAAGAGATCTGCAACTTGGTACACTTCCAAAACAATTTCGGACGGAAGCGCGTCGGTAGACCAAAAACAACATTATTCTGATGATTTTGTCGTAAAGAAAGGAATTTTTGATCTACCGAGGGGTTCATGGTAAAAATACATGGACAGTGGGAACGAGAGAGAGAGAGAGAGAGAGAGAGAGAGAGAGAGAGAGAGAGAGAGAGAGAGAGAGAGAGAGAGAGAGAGAAAGATTCTTAACTCTGGAAATAATGTCTTCTGGCTTCTGTAGTTGATTGGACCCTGAAATTATGATTTATCCATTCGTCCCGAAAAAAATGCAACCGATAATTCTAAACTCATAGAACTTCAACGTTCACAACAACTCATCTCGGGAAAGTGAACATTCGAGTGTCCCAAAATCATAGATCATATCCGCACATGAGGTAGACTTGCATCTTACTGTAGAGATCAAATATCCCTTCTTTCCCTCTCTCCGAGGTCAAGACACACCGAGATCTGAAGAGCAACTCCTGTTTTGCTCATTTTCTGTTGGATAAATAACGCCTAATTACTGATTGTCTTTGGCCACCTTCGCCTAATTGCTTTCTGCTAGGTTGGACAGCTTTTTTGATCTGAAGAGGGGGGGGGGGTCAAAAAAGGAGTTGAAAAATTCTCTCTCTCTCTAATTCGAGGGGGTCATAAATATTGTCTACAGAAGCCATTTAGACCCGAGTTTAGAAACCCTACGATCATGATCTGATTGATGCTGAAAACACATGCTACGTAATCTAGTTTTTAATGAGCAAGAATGTAATTTGTGGAACAGTTTATACGATAAGAACAGATACTCTACATGTAAATGACGGGGTGTATACTACAATGGCTATTAAAACAATCTCCGAAAAAGCCATTTTTTTAATATTTTCTGCAACACGAAAAAATGTTTTCTTTTTCGCGCTGCGATCGAAGCCTAGATATCAAAAAGTACAAAAACTCGAGCAACAAATAAAACCAGTATTAAAGATCAAGTATTCCTGGGGATACTGTAACTTCAAAGATCAAAAAACGTGCTTTTCATTCTGCATCCATTCTGTTTTCGCCATGTTTACTGCTCGATGATCTTTCAACTTTCTTCTTCTTTTTGTGTTTTGTTGTAATCGTGATAAGCCGTTCATGCTGTTTTCTTAACACGCTAAGATGGTCTTATAGTAAATGTCGAACATTTTATGAATCTGATTGAATTAGTTATAGTACAATCTGGATAACAATGTTTTGTTGGATGGCTTTTGCTAATGACACCTAATCGGAAGGTCGGGAGTTTGTCTGGAAGAGAGAGAGAGAGAGAGAGAAAGAGAGAGAGAGAGAGAGAGAGAGAGAGAGAGAGAGAGAGAGAGAGAGAGAGAGAGGGAGAGAGAGAGAAAGAGAGAGAGAGAGAGAGAGAGAGAGAGAGAGAGAGAGAGAGAGAGAAAGAGAGAGAGAGAGAGAGAGAGAGAGAGAGAGAGAGAGAGAGAGAGAGAGAGAGAGAGAGAGAGAGAGAGAGAAAGAGAGAGGGAGAGGGTGAGAGAGTAAGAGAAAGAGAAAGGGGGAGAGGGAGAGAGAGAAAGGGAGAGAGAGAGAGAGAGAGAGAGAGAGAGAGAGAGAGAGAGAGGAGAGAGAGAGGAGAGAGAGAGAGAGAGAGAGAGAGAGAGAGAGAGAGAAAGGAGAGAGAGAGAGAGAGAGAGAGAGAGAGAGAGAGAGAATCCAACCGTTTTCTCAAAAAAGATCCTCTTATCATCCTACAACTAAAAGTTGCTTCCAACCCGATTCCAAAACTGGCTCAAAATTAACAACACTACAGTCTTCTCTAGAATTCCAATAGATCAAAAGAGGTGTCTAGATCAAAAGTACACAAGTCCTATGGTGGATAAGACAGTATCATCCGCTTTGATACAGCTCATTTTCAAGTCAGAGTGATGAGTTGACGCAAGCAGTACTTTCCTGTTATTTGTCTGAAAATAGTTTGTGGCCAGTTCGTGGCCGATTCGTGGCGTTGAGGAGCGAAAAAGATGAGAGAAAAACAGGCTCTCTGCAAAATGATCGAGTGGAATATATAGGAACCCGGGTCCGATCTGACAAGTCGAGCAACGTCGGGAAGGGATACTACTTAGATCGAACTCGTTCATAGGGCACGTCTTATTGCAAAATTTCTACCGCTCAATTTCCCTACGTGGCTGGTTCGTGCCCAGTTCGTGGCATCATCCAGACACCGGGTTCAATGAAAGCTCGCCAGAGATCAGATTTTGAAAACCAGCAAAAATCCACGATTGACGCAAATGTACCTTTTCTAGTGATACTAAATCGGGAGTTTTCTTTTGATTGGGGAAAAAGATTAAAATTTCAATGGATAGATGTTGAAAAGACATGCAAACGAGATGAATTCCCAGATTTATCTTATGAGGAGTTTAGTGGGGGTGTAGTTTTCGTCTAGGGTGGTCCCTTATGGTGTTCCAGGGATCACTTTTTGATTAAATTTAGTCCCAAATCAGTTTGCACCTTGGGTGGTCCGGGGTTTCTTTGGTTTGGGTAGTCTCTCAATTTTTTATGATTAAAATTAGTTTCAAATAACTTTTCGTCTTGGGTGGTCCTAGGTATTTTCATCGCGGGTGGTCGCTCATAATGTTCCAAGGGTCACTCTATGATGAAAATTAGTGTCGAATCACTTTTCGTCTTAGGTGGTCCAGGGTTTTCCATCGTGGGTGGTCCCACACAGTGTTCCAAGGATTTTTAAACCCAATTTCAAAAAACATGTTTTCACCCTGGGTGGTCCTTTTATTTTCACTCCCACAAAGTCATACGAGTCCAGACTGATTCAAAATCACCACCTAACATGTTTTGCTCCAACCAAATCTATACTTTTCTGATTCATTCAGAAAATTCATGTACTTTTGGGTGTAATCACTATGTTGATAGAACATCCTGAACTTGTCTTCGAGATTTCAGGTCCGGAGACTTGCAACTATTGTACATTTCATTTGTGGTTGGTCTCATTTTTTTCATAGTCGTCAGAGATTTTTCGTTAGGTTCCGACGACGTCGTCGGTGACATTGTCGATGAATCCAATTTCAAAAAATAATAATTTTTCGGATCTGGCTTCTGATTCCGACGTCATCGGTGACTTCACCGGATTTTTTTTCAAAAAAGTAAAATTTTTCGGGATCAAACTTTCGATTCCAACGACGTCGTCAGTGACATCAAATCTGACAACGAATCTTGAAAAGTTTTACTTCGTCGAACGATAATAGTCGGAATCAGATGTCAGATCTGATGACGTCGTCATGAGCAGAAATCCAGTCATCCGAACAACTCCATCTTCAACGTCAAGAAGGCCTAGAAATCAGAACACTTGTCCGATCTGGCTAGTTGAGATATGTCGGGAAAGGTTGGTACTTGGATCGGATTCGACTACAGGACAATTTCCCTGCTTACTGCTCACAGTATCACACTGTCTCGCCGTGTCTGCGTCTCGAATGTCTCTGTACTCTCTCTCTCTCATTTTCGCCGCATGACCCCACCAGAAACCCTGTCTACAGCTGACCGTAACTTTCTTTATTAAAACCTTCCATAAAAACTAAAAAGATGTTAATTCAGAACTCAAAGAATGATATGCAGTGAGTGCAGACTGCGAACGAATATCCGATCTGGAGTCCCACTCTGGAAACCAAGGACGGTCCGCTGCGGTATAGTAGGTAGAGATAGAACTGCCATCTGCCGATACACTGAAACGTTCCGAGAAGAGCATGCACAGTCGAATTAGAGTTACCGTACCCTGGGTGAGGGGACGTTCGGTGCCTGGGACTTTCTAACTTTCAATTTTGAAATATATTTTTAAAATGAAAATACCAGATGTAAACGCTTATATTTTCCCACTAAAAATGTTCTAAAAACTATGAACTATTTTTCAATGTTGTTCTGAAGCTTATTGAAACACTTCCATTATTTTATTTTCGGGACACCAAACCACTGTAGTTAGTCAAGTGCTAGTGAGAAAATGATGCTCACCTTCCCATATAAAAACAACACGGAGTCCTAGAAACACGGGAGTGAGGAATTTATGATGTGTCAAATTCCTCACTCCCGTCTTTGTAGCACGGCGTAAAAACAACAGCCACCGCGCATTGTTAGAACCAACACGAACACTTTGAATTTCTTTATTCTTCGGAAAATGCTGTAGAAAGTTCACTAGGATATAGAGGTAGAGACGTGAGGTGGTGGTTTCGTTATGAATTCAAAGTTATTAACGCCTAGATCAAGGAAAAGCATGGTACTTTCCGTCATTGGATCAGAACATCAGTTTGAAAACTTCCTGGCACTGTTCAAATAGTATTTTTTTTCCCGCGTAATTCCAAATTCTGAAAATTTCCTGGCGCTGTTCCATATTATTACCATTTTTTGACGCTCTTCAAGATTCAATCATTTTTTGCGCAGTTTCAAATTATGAAAATTTCCTGGCACTGCTCCAATTTCTTGGCGTGATTCCAAGTTCTAAATACTTCTTGCGCATTTCTTCTTTTTCTGGCACTTTTTCACTCTTTACCACCACCCCAGAATTAGGGTCACCATTTAGGAGAATCGACATTGACACAACATGATTACAACATTTACTAGTAGTGATCCATGTATCTTATATCTGGTTTTTCAAGCCGGTAAGTTGCCACTGGCCGCTCGTTCCACAAACTGAAATTACAAGCTTTTACTTCTTTTTTTTCCACAAACACTGTGTAAGCAACACGCTTTTGACTACTTTCCTCATCGCAAAATTTCTTAAATTAATTTATCTTTTTTTTAATTGATTTTGATTTTTAGTGTGATTTTTTAAGATTAAAATACCTCTTTCGTGACAAAAAACGGTCGAGAATGTTCTACATGTGAAAATTACCTTATTCGACCTGCTTAACACATCTGGATAGGTCTGAAGAAGGTAAAATACTATTGGCTGCAGATCACAGATCAGTGAAAAGTGAGGAGAATAGTCAAAATCGCTACTTCAGCAAGCGGTAAGCACTGTCAGTAAATGTCGGTACGCGGAAAGTTTTCCGTTTTTTCAGTCGGAATAGTCATGAAACTGACTTACTCTGGTTAGGCTACTTCGATCCGACACGGAGAACATAATTTGAGCTAGTTTTGAGTGTAACACTGAGTTGAAAATATTTTTTTAATGATCAAAACCCAGCAGAGACTTTTTTCACACTATTTTTATGATTGATTATAAGTTGTTGTTTCCTTTCTTTCCTTAAAAAAGCCAAAAATTTTAATTAATCGTTTTGTTCTGTAGATTTTCATCCCAAAATTCAAAACAAGCTAGGCGAAACGATTTTTCAAACCTTTTTCTACCATAGTAGAAAACCTAGGTGACCGTTCGAAACCGAATTTTCCCACTACTCAAAAACTTCCAACCAAGTCCAGCTCAAAAAAGCTGTTAGCTCCAACCAACGCTTCGACTAAATCCACAAAATTAGAAGTTTATTTACCACTGTTGAGATCACAAAGATACATTGATTACAACGGAATTTTCTTACAGGAAGCAAGCGAGCAAAATGAAAAAGTGAGAAAGAATTCTCTTTTCACACACCGCTGATCGACCTCGACCTCTTTCTACAATAATTCTCTGTTTCTTTGAACTATGTAAAACTAAAGTAACTTCAGTTCCAATCAGAGTAGATCAAAACTTTTTCATTTCTATAACACCTTCAAATTCGACGAATCCATCGAAAACAACACTCCAATTGACACTGCCTACACGTCCACAGCGGTGCGCGATAAAAGCTGATAAACAATCAAAAAACCGTTTAGTGATGGTTTGTTTAATGAAGCTCAAGACATTTTCACAACAATCATCGGCTCTACTTTCATCTCTGAGCGGAAGGAGTCTTCGCGTTGCGGTCGGGCAGCTCCTAGTGGATAAACTGGGAGAACTCTAAAATTTTATCCACTGCAACTGACTTGAAAGAATGAAAGTTGTTAGGTGATCAGATGAAGAGCGATTGTTAGTCTGCGTGCTGTTATACTAACCGTCACTAGTTCAATTAAATATGGTCACCTAATTTTGACAATTTCTGTCAATCCATGTTTCACTGTTTAATCGATATTCTTCGAACGATGTCCCATTGAAATATAGTCACATATTTTTATTATTTCCACGACATTTTAATAAAATTGTGCAAACAGAAGTGAAAGATACCACTCCGGTTCGATTCTACACTCAAACATCCATTTTTGTTTTTTCTCCCCAACTAATACCGTTCTAGTCACATGCGACAACACAGAAACATAAACAGATTCGAACCGAATTCTCACTGAATAAGCTATAACCACGCCCATTTTTGTGTTGATACACTATGAGTAGTGACAATGGTTAGAGGAACATAATTTCATACTCAAGTTTTTGTTGTTGTTTTTCTCCGGTCAGCAGTAGGCAAAGTTAAGTTTTCAACTTATTCCCGTTTTGATTAGATTTTCGATGAATTAACCTCGTTTTACACTAAAAACTGAAGAAAAATAATAATAAAAAGCAAAATTGGTGAACACATACAATCTATTTCGCAGCTACGAGGGTTTTAGGCATAGTACTGATCGAAAAGGTGTTTTTCGGAAACAAAAAAACGTCTAAATTTCCTGGGATGTTTCAAAAATCGTGATCAGGAAAGAAAAATTAAATAATTCTATCGGAACTTCCAAAATTCGCTCAAAAATGGCCAGACTTTTGGGATACTTTTTTGGAGTTGTCAAAATCCTCTCGAAAATGGTAAAATTTCCCTGGTCTCACTCAAAATCATGTTAGGAATCTCGCTAAAATCATGATTCTAACTCTAATAGTCCTCTCAAACACCTTCAAGAGCCGTACTTAAAAATCTATTCTACCTACGATTAAGACACATCACTCACTAGAAATTCTGCGGGCTCTGCGACCGCTGCTCTTTTCTTTTTTGCCATTCGGCTCTGAAATTAACGCCAAAATCATCAAGTTCATCCAGCCTTCGGTAATATTTATTAGTTCATTTGCAGAAATGTGAGATCTATGGCTAAGAATCGCAAAATAAAGCGGAAAAGCTCAAACTTTTGGTGAGGGTTAACAAAACTTTCATCTGGGGGTTAAGAAGTTTCCGTTTTCCACTTCATGCATTAAAATCCCATTTTTTGACCAAACACCACTCAATCTTTCATTTTTCAATGTAGAAACATTAGTTTTCCCTTCTCCTGTCAAGGACAACCCAAAAGCGTGAATGTAATCTGTGAAATGTTCTGTGATAAACGCTCATAATCATATTCGTACTCAAACTAACGATTAGTTTAAAATTTTCGTAATATAATTTTGTAACCGATTCGTGGCAGAATGGTGACAAAGAGAAGCAGTATCGGTCATATTCTTATTAGTCTCGTGTCAAATCAATAATTTGCATTCAACTTGTTCCCGATAGGTGGCAAACTGGTGACTATAAGCTACCACATTGATAACTTCCGCCCCACCATTATCGATTACTTTTGTCAATCAAAAATATTCCCACAGAACATTCCACTCGAAAAGAAGAAGCGATAGGATAGCAAAAAAAGAAGCGAAAGTATGTATGAATAACTCACAGTCGCTGATTCGCTGGATCTTCGTTGGAGACGATGACTTGTTGATGGCTCACAACGTGAGAGCTACTGCCAGATCCGGAGACTCCGTTGGTTCCGTGACCTCCACCGACGACCACTTCTGGCATCTTGTCCATTCTGGAATCAGTTCAAAATTTTACTTTTTCTACATAAAATCTTATTTTAATCAGAACTATTTTTCACAGAGAGATCTGTGAAGAATATGATAAAATATAAAATCTACAAAAGTTACATGTTTCTGACACAGTTCTTCACCGAAATTATAAAATTCTTTGAAAAATCAGCATTGTTAGAGCTACAATACAGTTTCAGTAGCACTAAGAGGTCTTTGAAACTACTTTTTTAAAACCAGATATGGGAACTTTTGATGATAAATCTGAAAAATTGAAGAAATAGATCGAGATACAATAGGATTCTGGCACTATTTTCTACAAAAATGAAATTTTTGAGGTGAAAAATGAAATCAAACCTAATGAGTCCATCTCCATTAGCCAAAGCTTGTGGGATCTCCCTTCTCTTGAACACTTCAGCGACAAAAAGAGCCACAAAAATACCGATGACACTGCCCATCAGGGCACCAACAAGCACGTCAGACCAGTGGTGTTTGTAGTCGGATACCTTAACTTGCCTTATTTTAAAGGTTATTAGTGTGGGCAAACTCACTCTGGTGAGGGAAACGTAAGCAGCACCACCGAAGAGAAGGAATTGAATCACTGGGAGTAGGAGGCGTGAGAAGATTGGACGGAATAGACGGGCTTGGAGGTAGAGCTGGAATATTTGATTGAAACTCGCTACGCTCAGGCTGATTGAAGGTTCGAGCCTGGTTGAAGGTTCGAGCCCACTCGCAGCCATATTTTTGTATTTTCTCTCGAAACGGACTCTCGGAAAAATTTAATTGAAACTTCAACACCTTCTTTCGTTTTCTTCTCCATCTCTTGGTAAATGGTCTTTTATGAATAGAAAATCATACCGATGTAAACCATGCAGCGTAGAAGCTGAAAGCAGAGTGGCCAGAGTAGAATGAGAGCTGGGACTCATGAATCTTCTTTGGTTCCGGTCCAGTACAGGTAAAGTTGGTTATGTATTCGTCTGGGTTAGTGCACTGAAAGTCATGTTCTACTGTAAGATACCGTAATACTGTCTGAATTTCTGTAGAAATGAGAAACTTCTTTGAATAATTGACTTTATAACCTGAACTTAAATACCCAAAATTCCCAGGGAAAACGTAGATTTTTCCAAATACCTACAGTACCTTCGTGGTACTGCTTACAAGTTTCTGTGGATTTATTATGAAGACCTACAGTACCACTACGATACTGTACTTTGCGGAATTTTCAAAACTTCGCATTTTTTGAGAAGCAGTCTCACTGTTGTACACCAAAATCTTACTGTAAAAACTTTCTGCAGCTTCATAATGAAAACCTACATGACCACCTCGGTACCGTATACATATGAAACCGTGGGAAACTTTCAACATTTTAAAGAAAAAGTATCAAAATCTCACAGTAGAATAGCCAACATTGGGTCTACAGACATCCATAAAGTGTGGTCTTTGACGTCCAATCGTGTACTTGGCAATGTCAACCATGAGCTGGTTGAAACACACGCCAACAAAGAAGTATCCAATGAAACAGTAGAGACGGACGATCAGTCGGTGAACAGAGTGGTTTCTGACCTGCAATTCATACTTCTTGTTTCAAACCTTTTCAATTTTGAAAAAAACACAATTATAGCCCAATTCGCCATTGTTTTATAAACATTTTTTGTTCTAACTCTGCATTCATTAAAAACCAAACAAGTGAAGTGAAAAAATGTTTTTTTCTACTTGTTTTTACTACCACCATTCTCTGCGAGAATTTTTTCTGCTTCGATTCGATGCAATTATCTTCAGAATTAGCCTTGAAAGCTGATTTCTCTAGATTTTAGTCACAGTACAATTTTTCAGTTTGTAGTTGTTTTCATAATTCAGAGTCTCTCTCCCCTTCTCTCTCTCCCTCCCTCTCTCTCTCTCTCTCTCTCTCTCTCTCTTTCTCTTTCTCTCTCTCTCTCTCTCTCTCACCTGATACGTCTTCTTATCCGTCTCATCCCACTTGCGTTCCCACGCGAGTGTTCTGAACACTTCTGTCGAAATGATGAGAATAATCGGGATCAGCAGCCCAACGACAATCAGCATTTCTCTCGACACCGTCGAATCCAAGTACGGGTATCTGATCGTTTCATCGTCACAGTAGAAACCACGTTTGTAGGGTGGGATGTGCTTGTGGAATATGTACAGGGGGATCGCTGTAAAAATGACTTAAAATTCAGTACGTTCCATCATTTTCCTACCAACTCATCTCTAGTTCAGTGAAAAGTTAACAAATTCCCACAAAAGTTAACTAATTTAATTAAAGTTCATACTTCGTCAATCCTAATCTAAAATCTTTAATGCTGTAGTTCTGTATGACATGTGCTATAAGAAGCTATTTGAGTACAACAAAGGATGTAAGAAGTGACTTATGTTCAACATACGATACAACTGGAAGAAGTGTTCAACACACGCTGATCGAACGCGAAAACCGATGGTATGCTTAAACGCGAAAACCGATGGTATGCTTAAACGCGAAAACCGATGGTATGCTTAAACGCGAAAACCGATGGTATGCTTAAACGCGAAAACCGAGGGTATGCTTAAACGCGAAAACCGATGGTATGCTTAAACGCGAAAACCGATGGTATGCTTAAACGCGAAAACCGATGGTATGCTTAAACGCGAAAACCGATGGTATGCTTAAACGCGAAAACCGAGGGTATGCTTAAACGCGAAAACCGATGGTATGCTTAAACGCGAAAACCGATGGTATGCTTAAACGCGAAAACCGAGGGTATGCTTAAACGCGAAAACCGATGGTATGCTTAAACGCGAAAACCGATGGTATGCTTAAACGCGAAAACCGATGGTATGCTTAAACGCGAAAACCGAGGGTATGCTTAAACGCGAAAACCGATGGTATGCTTAAACGCGAAAACCGATGGTATGCTTAAACGCGAAAACCGAGGGTATGCTTAAACGCGAAAACCGATGGTATGCTTAAACGCGAAAACCGATGGTATGCTTAAACGCGAAAACCGATGGTATGCTTAAACGCGAAAACCGATGGTATGCTTAAACGCGAAAACCGATGGTATGCTTAAACGCGAAAACCGATGGTATGCTTAAACGCGAAAACCGATGGTATGCTTAAACGCGAAAACCGATGGTATGCTTAAACGCGAAAACCGATGGTATGCTTAAACGCGAAAACCGAGGGCATACTTAAACGCGAAAACCGAGGGCATACTTAAACGTTGTAACTAAAATTTTATGTACAGCATGAACTTTGTGTTGAACATGGAAAAATTTTCAGAAGTGAAATCTCATACATAAAACTGTTCTCATAGATTTTTTCATTAGAATAAAACCTTACCGATCATAACCAGGACGATGAAGTCACATATCACCCGAGAAACTCGGATCGTGTTTTCGGTCATTTTCCCTCGAGACCTGAGGCTTCTTTGGTCTGTAACATTTTATTTTTGTGTTTTTTTGAGGAGGAGAGAAGAGACAATTCATGAAGAGTCGTACTGAGAGATAGTAAAAATAAGGAAATAATCCAAGTTTAGCTAAATTTCAGTAGTACTCAGAAATTTTCAATCGTTTTCAGTAATTTTCAGAAAAACGGTCACTTTGTTGAAGAGTGATTTTAATAAGCCATTATCTACCAGAAACTACCAAAGCTCATTCAATGATAGAACATTCTGAAGGGCATTTTTCAATTGTTATCGAAAACCATCAGAAAAAATCTCCCTTTGACAATTCACCCCTATTCGAAACCTACAGTAAGTTCAGAAAAACTCATTATCTACCAGAAATTATCAAAAAGGGAAATGAACTAATCTTGTGAAATCAAAAGAGATCGGAAATTGAGATCGACCAGATTTGGAACGGATTAAAGGAGAACAGTCTTTATGATTTTCATAGGTCATGCGTACTGTAACTTTCGACCAAACATCGAGAGAGAATTCTATTGAAGTCAATTCCTACAGTTTGGCCGGCAGGTAGGTCAAAACCTCCTACAGTAACATTTCCCCCCTATGATTCGGGAGAAAAAAGTCAAGCATTGACACGAGTCAGATACAAATGTTGCTGCGGGGTTTGTGTTTGTACAAATCGTTTTGTGAAGTAAACAAATCATCATGTTGATTCACGAACTAGACATTGAAATTTGTTCGGACATAATACGTTTCACGCTGGTTACGGGTACGAATAGTTTTGAAGTTTTCCTTCATAAAACTGAACAAAAAGGGAGATTTCCTATATTCCACTTTTAATCAGTATCTTTATAACTTGTTTGTGGCAGATTTGTAACTTATCAGTAGTAAAGTTGTAATATTTTCGATAAAACATCTGTGATTGCTTTTTCTTACTTAATTATTTGTTTAATATGTCTAAATTATAATAGATTGATGATTTGAAAGGTTCTGGGAGTAATGGTTTCGTGAATAGATGAAATTCAATGTACCCACCAAAAAAAGTTTTGAGCAGCATAAAATAAGAAAAAAATCTATCACACAATAAGATGTGAAAGATCGGTAACTTATGAGTCACTTGCATGTAATTCATGGTTGAGAACTCATAATAATAACCTCTTTCATCACAAAAAAAGACAAAATTCAGCCTACAATGCTGTTGATTCATGTCAAAAACCATGAAAGGGCGTTTTATGCGTGAGATGGGGACAGACAGAGTCAATTCGTCAAATGTTCCATTCGATTGAGACGGAGAGAAATAGTGTGGCAATTTGGGAGAGATTAGAGTTCTTGAAAACGTGTGTTTGTCAGTGTGGTATTCCTATGGTTACCTGAGTTTTCGGGGGAATGTTGATGACTGGACATGGGAGAATGAGAGAAAGAGAGAGAGAGAGAGAGAGAGAGAGAGAGAGAAAGGGAAGTGTAAAGACATATAATGCGTATCTCGCCTTTATATCAGAAGCTTAACTTTTTTATTGGACATAGAGACTTTCTATCAGGAAAGCGATCTCATCACACAGCATTAGTGAAGTTCCGATAATATGAAGTAAAAATCTCGAGTGAATGCGAAAAACAAAGCAACATGTGTAAAGTTGAGAAGTGATCTCTCTCTCAGTTAAATCGATTGAAACGGGGTTTGTAAAAACACAATAGAATATGAATGTTTGTTGTCGAGACGAGTGAATACGACTATTGAAACAGATTGATTGATAAAGCATTGCATGTATACTATCAACAATAATCTCAGAGACATTCATCAAGGTGGGTCACAGAGAATAATTACAAACTAGTTCTAGTTAACACTGACAACCGCAGTGGTGAAATGAAAAAAGACCGGCGGGCGAAAATCGATGAGAGGCAGGACTTGAAAACAACACGGACATTTGGATGACCAATAAACAAATGCGGCCACCAGTAATTACATCTTATCGCTTTTTTGAAAACTGACTCTCGGAATTTTTGTTTCAAAGCGGCTTTCAAGCAGGTAGAAAATATTTGAACTAGTGAACACATATGCTTCAGAAGTAAGATATATTGAATTAGCAGATGCAATGTTACAACATCATTAAGACAAATGAATTATATACTTTATGCATAACATTGAAAATGAGTCAATTTTAAAAAATAAAAATTAAACTGACGCAAAATTGATGCCTCGGGTGCAAGTACTTTTACACCTCTATTTGAATGCAGAACGAACTTTACTATACGCGCAGTAATTTTTATTCCTTTTTTCTTTTTATTCGCACTGAATAATCTAATTTTTCTAATAGCTAATTAAGGAAAGATGAAGTTCTGGGATGCCCCATCATCGTCTCTGCCGTATACCATTGACGAAGTTACATCGGCATTTTGGGACAGGTTTTACTTTTCTGAAAAACTTATTACGAAATTTACATTTAGATATCCGAATTCGTACGCTAAACACATCATGTCCGAAGACGTGTTAGACAGGCATGTAACTGAGAATACGATTGTTACCAAGAAGCTTATCGTCAAAGAAGGTAAATAGTTTGGTTTTTGTACTTTTTAACGACAATTTTAGGCAATTCCATAATAAAGAGGGTTCCGCGCTGGCTCTCTAAAATGACAACTATCCGAGTTGTTCCGGTGATTGAAGAAAGTGTCTATGACAGAACAACTAAACGTTTGACAACTTACACCAGAAACGTGGCTCATAATGAGCTATTCTCGATGCACGAACGTTGTGTTTACAAGCCAACAGATCACCAGGTGATTTTTTTATTTTGCAGAATTCGAAATGGCTTTTCAGGAGGGTCATCATGTGAAATTCCTGACTGATGTTCTGCGCACAGCATTTATTCATTTCGATTATGGTCGCATGAGTTCTATCTGTGACAAGGTATTCCTCATGGGTTTCAAGAATTCTGTAAGTTCTCGAAATTTTCGTAGACGAACTTTTTTTCTAGATTGTGAAAACCACGAAAGGTTTGACTGAGAAGCTTGAAGAAAGATTCGGCGTTCGTCAACTCCATAACGCGAAAATGCAACAAATAAAAGAGAAAATAATCAAATCTTCGAGCAACATAGTGACTCATGTCAAGTGCGAGGAAGAGTAACGTTTGTTTTCGTTTTGTTTTCCAACCAATTGTTCATATCATCATCCAGTGTGATTTTACCTGTCATTAGAACGCGTTTAGTTTTTAGTTCAAATATCACCCAAAATGACAATCTATTTTACTCATTCCGAAAAAGTTTTTCTTTCATGAATTGTTGATGTAATAAATTTCCATACCACATTCTTAGCTTCTTTCAACATGCTGTTCTATCAGTTTGATACCTTTTTCACTATCCCCTGGCCATTTCTCAACTAACAATCTTGCAGAATTCGAATTGCAGTGAACTAAACGTTCTAGAATCGAAATTCTGACCTTCTAACGACTTTGACATGTCGATTAGCGTTAATTCAGTGATAACTTTCGTCTCACTAGCTTCGCTGATCCATTGTGCTTATTCTGCAGCCCAGGTATGTTTTATTTAAAAAAAATAGTCTATGAAAGCTGATACTGATTGTGATTATAGCTCGAGTTACTCCCCATCGTGGGAAAAACTTTCTTCGTGTTTTACGAAAAATAACCTCTTTTAACCTTTCACTCGGTGAATAAAAGTAATAAGTAGATATTTCGAATTATTCTGTAACCCATTTTCGGAAAAATTTGCAAATAAAAAATAGAAAAATTCCGATTTCAAAAAATTAGTAGTATGACGATAAAATAGATAGTTTTTGAAGAATACTTTGTATTAAAAAGGTTTTTACCATAAAAATGTTCACTTTTTGTGAAAATTAATAATTCTCAAAAAGTACTGTTTTTAGCACCGTTTCTATCTTCGCCTCATCGAGAAACCGTTCGAAGGACTTCCGATCGACGTTATCGTCCAGACTTTGGTTTCTCTTGTGACGTTCATCTACGGAGCCAGCAACCTAGCAGTACCATTCCAATTGGTCAAGAAGGATCAGGTTAGTTTTTAGGTTGTTAAAAGTTCGATAGCAAACTTGGAAATTACGATCTTCTTGAATCCGAAACAAGAATTCGTAGGTAATTTAGTATCCACTAGGGTTGCACGGAAGTGAAACTTTTCGGAAAGAAAGTTAGAAGTGCTAAAAAGCGCACTAGACTTAGTGGATACGGTTTTATCCAAAAATTTTTGATAAAATTCTTTACAAGATAATGAAATTTTGAAAAAATAGCGAAAAAATGATGTTCATCCCTGATAAACATCGTGAAGATTGATTCTTCGCAGACCAAAAATATACGAACCCCTCTTGCAATTCTCTTTTTCAGCACCCCGAAAGAACCAGTGACGAAGTGCTGAACTGTCCATCTTTCATAACTTTCGAGCACAGAAGGAAGGCCCTGTCACCAGAGTTCTACCTCTTCTCATCTGACGCGGCAGCAGCTACTGTGTACGGAGAGTCCTGCAGACAGGTTTTTTTCACTTTTCTGGAGAAAAACTGGTTGTTCACAAAAAATGCTCCGTTTTTTTTGACAAATAAAAAAATACTTATAAAATTGACTACGCACAATAAAACATTCCTTTCTTCCATGTAATTCATGTCCGACAAGTATAAATGGATCTCACATAATTGACATGTTTATGAAATTATCGAAATTGACCTCGAAACTATGAAAAATACAATAATTGTAAGCCTCTCAAGGTTTTAAGAGAGAAATTTCACGACATCAACTTTCACCAAAGTTTCGTATTGAAAACGTTTTTTTCTCCCTTGGAATTTATGTTTAACTGAAACACATTTTTATGTTAACTTGAAGAATCGAAGTGAATGTCGTACAATTAAAATTACGAAAAAATACAATAATTGTAAGCCTCTCAAGGTTTTTAGAGAGAAATTTCACGACATCAACTGTCACCAAAGTTTCGTATTGAAAACGTTTTTTTCTCCCTTGAAATTTATGTTTAACTGAAACACATTTTTATGTTAACTTAAAGAATCGAAGTGAATGTCGTAGAATTGAAATTACGAAAAAATACAATATTTCAAAGTTTTTCAATGTTTTTTACAGAGAAATCTCACGACATCAACTGATACCTCAACATCTGGATCAGTAGCAGAAGAATGATTTCTCTCACTAGGAACCATTCTACTGCTAATTCTCAAATTTATCGATTTTTTCAACGCTCCGTCCATCAACAATCTTCAAAACAGAATGATAGTCAATACTCGTCACCAAACTTTAACAATCTACCGGGTGCAAGGTATGCTTTTTATAGCTCACACTACTGTAGTTTGTTGCTGTAACTGAACTTTGATCTACGACATTTTGTATTGTTGTAAAATCATCAAATGTCAAGTCGAAATGAAAAGTAATTGAGAAAAGAAATGAAAGAAGAATGTTTTTGTGAAAAAAGAAAATTATTACTTTATTTACTGTCTGTTTTCGACCATGAATAGAAAGAAAAACGGTGATTAGCATAATTCAACTTACAATGTGATAGACACATTCTCTATAGAAAAAAAGCAACATTTCATGCTTTCCAGACTCCCCAAGTCTTCTTCAAAGTCCAAAGTTCGTGTACTAGAAATTACTAAAAAGCAAGCCGACGAAGCGTTCCAGAATTGTTTTCAGGTAAATTTTCTTGGAATTGAAAAGCCAGTTCTGATAAATTCATGCCAGATTAAGTGAAATTTCGGTAAATCCAGATTTTCGTCAAATGGATCTAATTTTATGTTGAATTTTACCAGATTATTTTTCTGTATTTCTCATTTGAGATCGATTTTTTCAGCTCGTCAAACAACACGATGTCGACAGTTACCTATCAATACTAGCATCGAAGCGGAGAGTTCAGCCAGAGCTTGTTGTCGTGAGTTTTTATTCATTCCTCCCATTGAGTTCGATCCTCGCCAGGGTTTTTTGCTTTTTCCCTTCGCATTTTGAAAATTTAAACTGCGAGTTTTGAAAAATTTGTTATCCTGGAAATGTTTCTTTCTCCGAAAAAGTATAATCCTATGTTTTCATAAAGATCCAGATCGAAAATGGTTATATCTCAGAACTGACCACTTGAGTTCTGTTCAGTGAACACACGCGCAAATGTCCATGGGACGCATATGCGCGTGCGGTGTTCACATGCATGCATCGATCGATAAGTATTGTCATTCACTTTATCGTGTTACACATATCTTCCTCTACCTGTAAAAAAGTCTGACCTGCGTAAATCGGTTTCTCAGTTACCGTAGCAGTTTCGTTTCGAAAAACATGAACGATTAAGTAATGCGCCTTTAATTTCAATGGACTGAAAGTAGGAATAATAATTAAAAACCACAAAGATCTAACTGTTCGTTGTGAGAGTCCCGACCCTACCGTACTCAGTTTACAAAAATGCGACTGCCGCGAGTTTGAAATCGGTTAGACTTTTTGCTAGATATGTGTGTTATTTCTAACTTTATTCCTTTCCCAATTCATTATTTGTGTTGTTATTAACTTATTATATTACAGGCCCACGCCTGTGGGTTCTTTCTATACGGTAATAAAGAAACATAGTCCAGTCGACCGTGGTATTTATTGGTATTGCCCAAAGCAACTATCTGGAAGACAAATCGTCTTCACAAGTTCTATCCTCTCTAGATTTCTTGTTTTTTTCTGATTATTCTCTAAACAATGATTAGGCGAAATTGACATTTATTGAAAAAAGATAACCCGGCTCATTGTATATGATTTGTGAAACTCGAAAAATAGGTAAAGTCCAATATTGTCCAAAGCATTTTGTTCGAACTTTTTGGCTTTAAGTCCGTGGGAGATGGCATAATCTGCCAACCCTCACTCATGTGGGATGTATTAATCTCAATTTGCAATCTGCAACCAAAAGTAATTTCCTTTTATAATAAGCTTAGGTTGGAAGAACAACTTTTGTGAATAACCATGTCTCGGATACTGAATTAAATCAAGTAAAACTGATGTTCTTATCGATTAGCCTAAAACATCCTCAAATATCGGCTCGTTTTAATTACTTTTTGAAACTCGAAAAAATGTTAAAATCCAATTTTTTGTAAGCATTTTGTTCGAACAGCTTACATGTAATTGCCACCAGGACACACTAAAATTGTGAATTCTGACAGGTCTCTAAGGTTTTCGAATGTGCTGAAGATGATAAAACTGCTCTCAAAAGTTGCGGAACAAGCCTGGTTTTCGAGTTATGACCGACACCAGTTTAACATGTAAATTACAAAGAAAAGTGGACATCTATCCATTTATGATGGTATCCATATATCAACTTTGCCTCGATTCACAAAAAATGTGTTTCGGTCGCCTAGTGGTTAAGACTTAAGACTTGTAGTTCTAATCAATTAATGTATAAGCATTTCTCAACCATCTGGAATAAATTTGCACTTCATTATGCGACGAAGTACTATTATAGTTAGACAATGTCGTCCTTCTTCAGCAAATCACCCACGTGGGTCAACTTGTCACTAAACAATGAAATCTGCACTTTTTCCATCGATTATAATTACCTGGGTTCGGATTGAGTAGTACTGTGAGTATGGCTGATTCAAGTATGGTATCCTGTTCAACAGTAAGAGGGTTCTACTCAACCAGTAAATCCTTGAAAAAACATCGATGTTGCTACTCACGAGTTTCGAGAACAATCATAACAATGAGAGACTGTAATTATCGAAAAAGTAAACAATCATCATGAAAAAAGCAAAACAGAACGGAACGAGTGGGATTCGAACCCTCGAAACCAAAAGCGAAAGTCGTAGGTCTTAACCACTAGGCGACCGAAACACATTTTTCTTGATCGAGGCAAAGTTGATATATGGATACCATCATAAATGGATAGATGTCCACTTTTCTTTGTAATTTACATGTTAAACAGGTGTCGGTCATAACTCGAAAACCAGGCTTGTTCCGCAACTTTTGAGAGCAGTTTTATCATCTTCAGCACATTCGAAAACCTTAGAGACCTGTCAGAATTCACAATTTTAGTGTGTCCTGGTGGCAATCCCATGTTAGCTTACCGAATTTCAAAAGAGGTTTTTTTTATTCAGAAATTTCAAAAAAAAAAATGCCATAAAATTTCAGCTCAATGCCTTCAACGTCGAACTCGCAAAGATTCGTGATAAGGTTGATACAAGAAAAGGTGATACATCTGCCATGTATCGTCTACAGTTCTGGAAGGACGCTCTCAATTCCATCTACGGGGTCTCCAACTTGCCAGTTCCAAGGTAAATTTTTCATTTTTTGTTTAAGAAAGTCGAATTTTCTTGTTTTGGTTCACGAAAACGATGATATTTCATAATTCGGCTTAAAACGAAGATTTTAACTCGAAGTCTCCAAAGATTTTAGAATTTTACCAGAAATTTCTCTAGAAACAGACGAGGATAAAAAACGGCACCATTGCACCAATTAGCGTAATAAATTTGTCACCGGTACGACGCCTTCCTGTCGCTTTTCGGTATAGCCTACCAAAGGGCGACAATACGGCGCCGTTCCGACGACAAGGCAAAAAACGGGAAAATCATTCGTTTGTTGCCGCTACGTCACTGTTATGTCGCCGGTACGTCGCCGTTTGGTAGGCTATACCGGATGACAACAAAATATTATGGAGAAAGGCGCGAGTGGTGTCAGTGATAATTTTTATTATTTTTCATAAATTCCAAAAAAATAAAGTAGAACTGATTTTTTTCAGACAACCAATCGCCATCGGCCTGTGTGTTTTTGCGCCATCTGCTAATCACGAACTCTTGTCGAAATTAGTCGAAACAAGACAATCGACAATAGGCGATAAACCTTTTCCTACAACATCACAGGTAATTTTATATTATTTTGAACTTTTGGGCACACTTTTTTTGCCGCAGTGTTTTTTTTGAATCGAAAACTCAAAATTTGTAACAGAAGAGATAATGGTATGTAAAATGCGTTTTTGTTTCATTGAAAACGAAGATTTTGAAGAAAAAATGTGGTTTTGAATGGATGTCGACATTCACACTACGAAATGAGTTCTATTCAATTTTCGATTTCAGTTATGCTCCTATGGAAAAACGACGACCGGAGCACTTTTATCCCTTCAAGTCGACGCTTTTGCTCGAGCGTCCAACATTCCGGTTGTGTCTGAAACATACACTGTTTGCGAGCAGATTGGAGCATCTGCGGCTATTGTGAACTTGATTAGGTAATTTTAGAAATTTGGACCTTTGAGGTTACAGTAGAAAATGGTGGTTTTGATGTTTATCCGAACCTTTACTCGATAGACTTAACGTTACTACTCTAGAGAAAGTTTAGGTCATGTCAACATTCATTTTTTCATTCGCCAGTCAGTTTTTCTCAGAATTATACCATGTATGAAGCTTCAGTGGTTACAGTGGGGAATATTTTTTTCCAATTTGAAACGGGGTTTTGTCAGTTTTATGTGAAAAATTCCGACTTTTTTTACAACAAATTTTTAGGTCGACCTTACCGCTCCTCACGCGTGGTGTTGTGCTGCTTCCCACAGACGTGATGCAACTCCACTCGATCACTCCAGACTCCGTGTTCAAGAAGAAAAAACCGGATGAAACCAGAGCATTTGTTTCGGATCTTGTCAAGGTGAATTTTTCGAATCAGAAAATGACCACAAAGAACAAAAGGTCCAGTTTATTAGAGAATATCACGGTGTAACACTTTCGGCCATTCCAAAAGTGGGCGTAACGGGGGCCAAGGATGGTCAGTCAAAAATCGCTTAGTTGCAAAATTTTCAAATCGAGGCGTTAACTACATTTTCGATATCAATACTGGTTAGTCTCCTCAAAATATCTTACAACAACTTTAACAACAATTTTCTTGTTCATTAACGTTTAAAACTGAGCAGAATACATGGAATGAATGGGTAAAAATACCAAAAGACGGCTGCAAAGCGGTCATCCGGAGCGAAAATTAAAATCTATTGTTTAGGGCCGAATTATTCGCGCCTTTTTTGAAACCATCCCCACCCGATTTTTTTGATCTTGGTACTCCGTGTAATATGAATTCTGAGTGAAACGTAATATTCATTCTGAGTTTTTTTTTATACCATTCAATCATGTTGGAACAAATGGACATAAATCCGTGCACGAACTCGAAAAAATGTGATTTTTAAAGTTTAAACATAAAAAATTCAAAACGACACAATGAAGAGGTCAAATTATTTGAGAATATAAATACTGACTGAAACATAATTTTCATTTTGAATTTTTCATCTTCAAATGATTTCCGAAAGAAATGAAGAAAAACCTTTTCAAGGACTAGAAAATACAGTTTCGGCCATAAAGATACGAACGCTGTAATTTTTTGGCATTTCTCAACCTTGAAGTGT
>OZ022251.1:14476893-14482301 GCA_963978915.1 Caenorhabditis parvicauda | reverse complement strand
AATGGAACCCCAGCCACGAAAGAAGCTTATTTCACCACCTCTCCCACCGAAGGTTGTAGTCGAGGTGAGAATTGGAGATTAGCAACTTTCAAACTTTCGCGATGATTCACTACTTCATGCAGGTTTTTCTGTTTGTTTTCGTTATGAAACAAAAAAAAAACAAAGTTTTGAAGAAACATAAGATGAAAAATGAGAAAAACCTGTGTGAAGTAGGTGTTGTGGAAAAAAACTTTTTAGTTAAAAAACAAACAAAGGAAGATATCATTCTTTAATTGTTTGCAAATGATCGAAGTAACGTCTGGAAAAAAAAATGAGAGTGTTTGAAACCAAGTTAGCTACTGTAATCGAATGTTCAGGCAGCAGAAACAACGCCACTGGAGCCGTCAACATTGCCTGATGAGGGTCCGACAGCAACTGTTCCGGAGAGATCAGTCAACCGACGGGGACGAAAGAAGAAGGATCAGACAGTCACTGCCGCAGGACCAGCGAAGCCAAGACCAAACCCGAATGATCCTAAGGTACGTGATGAGAGGAAACAGAGGGAGCTGAAAAAGCTCCAAACGAACACGTTGGCGGCGCTGGCAACCGATAAAGCGCCAAGAGAAGCGAAACAACATGCAGCGGAGGCATTGGAGATGGTGATCTCTCTCGGAAGACGTAAGAAGAGGGAAAGCATGGAGCCAAGCTCATCGACACCGGCTTCGAAGAAAAGAAAAACCGTCCGTGACCCGAAAAGTGTAGAGCCCGACAGGACAACAGATGGACATATAGCAGAAGTTTCGTCGGTTTCGGCGGCAGTGTTAAAAAGAAGAAAAGAACGACAAGACAAAGATGTCGACGCTACCACGTCGCATACACCGGTGGACAAGAAGCGGAGAAACGTTGAGAAAAAGCCGGATAGACAACTGGAGGATGATGAACCAGTGGCTGCAGAGCAACAAGTCGAAGAGGTGACAGAAGACGTACCAGCTGTGGAAGAGGAGCCGATTCTATCACCCAGGGTTAGTTTTATTCCAAGTGAAACTTTTGTATTTCTCTGCTAGATTCCACAATTGTTGATATTGCTTTCAGGAGCCGGTTTTCGTCAAAAGACGAGGCAGAAAAGGCGGTAAAAGGGGAGGTCAAAAAGGAGGCGGAAGACCGAAGACACAAGCCAGGAATCAGAGACCGACAACTAAAAAGGTTCCCGGAATGCTGATGCCGAAAGATGAAGAACAGTGTGTGAACTCCTCAACCGTCTCCACCAATCCCTCAACATCAAGCTCATCGAAGGTGAGTGAGAGAGAGAGAGAGAGACTGAGCGCGCGAGAGAGAGAGAGAGAGAGAGAGAGAGAGAGAGAGAGACTGAACAGTGGGAGAGAGAGAGAAAGATACTTTCTGTCCGATCCATTATTCAGTACCAAATTCAGATTATCGAAGAAGACAAGATTCACATCCAACGTCTGAACAAGGATTCAGTGCCGAAGGAAGGAAGAGAGTCTCCCGAGGTGAGCAGCTTATTATTGATGTCTCGCTCTGTCTATCCGTCTACTTCTATTTATGTCTAGCAAAGGTTGAAGATACAGATTGCATTTTTGAACTTTTTTTTACTCTGCATAACTCTTCCTGAAATTGTAAGAATGCCGAACTCTTGTTATGTTGACTGGGGATAGTCATAGAAAGTTTCGTGATAACAACCAAAGTCGAGGTTCGGATCTACTCTTTCTCTCTCTCTCTCTCTCTCTCTCTCTCTCTCTTTCTCTCTCTATCTCTTTCCCTCTCTCTCTCTCTCTCTCTCTCTCTCTCTCTCTCTCTCTTTCTCTCTCTATCTCTTTCCCTCTCTCTCTCTCTCTCTCTCTCTCTCTCTCTCTCTCTCTCTCTTTCTCTCTCTATCTCTTTCCCTCTCTCTCTCTCTCTCTCTCTCTCTCTCTCTCTCTCTCTCTCTCTCTCTCTCTCTCTCTCTCTCTCTCTCTCTCTCTTTCTTTCTTTCTTTCTCTATTGATAACCGAAGGCCGGCTTTTAAGAAAAAAATTAAAAATCTGCAAGATAAAGGTGTCAATCGACAAAATTATGGGATTTCATAATGAAGATGAATTCAGGAAGGAAAGCTAGACGAGAACCGAAGTCTCTTCGCTTCTCCACCGAAGGGCCATGTGAGAAGGGTAGTAGTAGCATCGGTGGAAGTCGAAGCTGAGACTGTTGGTGTCAAAGGATCCCGACAAGAACCAGCAGAAGGGAACGAAGTTGAGCTTGCTCAAGGTCAAAATCAGGAAGGTGAATCTGCTGAACAGAACCAGGATGGTGCCGGTGAAGTTGGAGAAGAACCAGGAGTGACCCAAGAAGCACCAACACTATCAGCTGAAACAGTCCGAGAAGATGCTGACGTACAAGAAGTCCAACCAGAAGCGGAACGAGACCAACATGAACAAGCTGAACAGTCCAACAAAAAAGTTCCCGATCAAAAGGTTAGCACAGTTTGCAACTACCTCTATTTTTCTCTCTCTCCCTTCCTCTCCCCCTCTCTCTCTATGTCTCTCTCTCCCTCTCCCTCTCTATCTCTCGTTTTCTCTCTGTCGCTCAGAAAAACAAAAGAGTTGATTACTGTCATCAACGATGGAATTCAGATGCCAGACATTTCTCCAGCACCATCGGATCCTCGAAGTTCCGGGTCCAAACTGCAGCCTGCCAAGCAACAGAATCCAGACAAACCGCAATTTCCAAAGATGATGGTTGGCGGATCAGGAGGGAAAATCGTTTGGAGACAAGTGTCACCACCACGCGACGGAACCCCAGTCGTCGGAGAAGCTGAACACCAGTCACGCTATTTCGCCCCTTATTTCCGCGTTCATGACTCCAAGGGAAAGCAGAACACGAAACAAGACGATGATGTTGAAGACCTTATGGATGAAGATATGTTTGATGAAGTGGACGATGGAGTACCTCTGGTAGAAGTTGATCCGTTGGCAGAACCCGTAGACTCTGTATTGGTACAACGAGCAGCACCAGCTGTCGTTATTGTCCCGTCATTGATTCAATTCGCAGAAGTTGAAGCAACAATGAACCTAGTACCGGCACCGGTTCCCGTTCCAGGGCAGCAGTCAGCAGCACCATCTCCTGTCGTCGTAGAACCAGGAGCACAACAGGCAACTCCAGTCGCACCAGAACCAGTACCGTCACTAGCAACATTATCTCCTGCAGTCGTACAACCAGCACTACATGCAACTTCAGTCGCACCAGAACCAGTACCGGCACCGGTTCCTGCTCCAGGACAGCAGTCAGCAACACTACCTCCTGCAGTCGTACAACCAGCACTACAGGCGACTCCAGTCGCACCAGAACCAGTACCGTCGCTGGTTCCCGCTCCAGGGCAGCAGTCAGCAACACTACCTCCTGCAGTCGTACAACCAGCACTACAGGCGACTCCAGTCGCACCAGAACCAGTACCGTCACTGGTTCCCGCTCCAGGGCAGCAGTCAGCAACACTATCTCCTGCAGTCGTACAACCAGCACTACAGGCGACTCCAGTCGCACCAGAACCAGTACCGTCACTGGTTCCTGCTCCAGGGCAGCAGTCAGCAGCACTATCTCCTGCAGTCGTACAACCAGCACTACATGCGACTTCAGTCGCACCAGAACCAGTACCGGCACCGGTTCCTGCTCCAGGACAGCAGTCAGCAGCACTATCTCCTGCAGTCGTACAACCAGCACTACAGGCGACTCCAGTCGCACCAGAACCAGTACCGTCACTGGTTCCCGCTCCAGGGCAGCAGTCAGCAGCACTATCTCCTGCTGTCGTACAACCAGGAGCACTACAGGCTACTCCAGTCGCACCAGAATCAGTTTCGGCACCGGTTCCTGCTCCAGAACAGCAGTCAGCAACACTATCTCCTGTCGTCGTACAACGAGGAGCACTTCACGTGACTACGACGTCGTTTGCAGTACATCAAGCAGTACCAATAGTCGCACAAGCACCAGTACCAGAATTGGTTCCCGCTCCAGGACATCAAGTAGCCGCACTATCCCCTGCCGTTGTACAACCTGGAGCACAACAGGCGGCTCCGGCGTCATATGCAATGCAGCAAGCAGCACAACCAGGAGCACAATACGGTGGTCCGGCTTCAGTCGCAGTGCAGCAAGCAGCACCACTAGCCGCACCAGCACCGTTTCATGTACAACCAGGAGCACAATACGGAGGTCCGGCTCCAGTCGCAGTGCAGCAAGCAGTACCACTAGCCACATCACCGCCGTTTCATGTACATCCAGGAGCACAATATGGAGGTCCGGCTTCAATCGGAGTGCAGCAAGCAGTACCACTAGCCGCACCAGCACCGTTTTATGTACAACCAGGAGCCCAATACGCAGGTCCAGCTTCAGTCGCAGTGCAGCACAATCAGTCAATGTTCGCACCAGCACCATCCCATGTACGACGAGAAGCGCAGCAAGGGGCACCAAGAGAAGAACAAGCCATTGGCGTAAGTGTTTCAAATTTCACCAATTTACAAATAACAACTTCAGAATGACCCATTGATGATAGCAGAAGAGCTGATAAATGTACCTATGATACGTTGGACGGTAAGATGAATGGGTCGTGAGCTTAATGAGAAATGTATGTATTGCAGGTGAGAGACGTGAGCGAATGGGTTTTGCGACTGACGAGGTGTACATATACTGCTGAATTGTTCATGCGTGAACAAATCGATGGAGAGACATTGGTTGAATCATCACTGGAGGAAATTCGTGTCAAGCTGGGAGTCAAATATGGAGTCTATAACAAGATAAAGAAGGCCGTGGGACGGATCTTGGGCCGTCCCCCCAGTCCCACACCTTCATGCAGTCAGAGGCACGAAGAAAGGCGATGAAACGGTCATTTTTTCAAATATCTTCTCCCTAACTCTAGAAAAAGAGGCAGTCGTAGGTTCAGAAACTAGTTGTCTTTCAATACTCAGTCAATACATATGTATTTGTTTTTACTCTTTGTACATTAGGTTAATTCAGTTTTTCCCCTTCCACTTGTCATTTCCGATTTTTGTGTCGAAGCGCGTTCAATCAGAAGGTGAAACGAAAAGAATTGTTTGGAGAGAGATTTATGTTTATCCAATTCAATCATATTCATTTTGTTTAGCCACAAACTCTTGCCTGGAATCGCGATAATTATCTTTGTTAGAATCATGAATTTTTTGTTGATACTCACATATCATGTTTCATTGTTTACAACACTACTAAGTTATTACTTGATTTCTATTAAATTTGAAGTAAATGTTTGTAATTACGTGTGTCACATGGATCATTTATAGAAATGTTTAACCAGATTTCAAGAACAATTGCGAATAATACGAAGAATCAGGTGTGTTTAGACAATATTAAAACACAAATTTTCTAGGTTCGACAATATCGTTCGAAGTCTCCTTCTCCGGAAGCTCGTGAGCTTG
>OZ022251.1:14389393-14471893 GCA_963978915.1 Caenorhabditis parvicauda | reverse complement strand
CGAAACTACCCCTTCAACAGCTGTAAAAAGTGCGATTTGGCGTTAAAAATGGCTTTTGTTTAAAAGATACATTTTTCTTCACATGATTATTTGAGAATTTGAGTTTTGGCGCGGTTTTTTAAAAGTGAAAATTGAATTAATTTTACTATTTTCATCAAAAACTATTGAGGAGAACCCTCTTAAATTTTTGTAGTCTTTGTTTCAAAAACTTATTTCTACATCATTTTTAGAGGAAAAAAACTCACTAAAATGATTTCAGGATCTTCTTTCTATGTCAGAAGAACTGAAGAAGGCGAGAAAGGACTTTGACGAAGTCAAATCCAACATTTAACTATTCTATCTTTATCATTTTGTGTATGTAAATAAAAGAATCGGCCCATCGCGTTTTCACTCGTTCGTTCCCGCATTTCAATTGCATGAGATATCAGATTCCAAGAAAATTACCCAGAATCAGATTTTAAGGCGATGGAAACAAATGACCTGCCCTACCCAGAATGTCGAAACTTCCAATGAAGGTGGGTCGTTTTCAACAAAATGTTTAAAAAAAGTTTTTTGGGCGGTCAAAAATAGATCAAAAAGTACTTTTCATCGGCACCACATTTTGAAGTCATTACTCTGATCATTGCATCTTTTTTTGAATGGGGGATTGTTCTTTTTGTTCTTCACTTTCACTCTTTCGATGTGAATCCATATGTTTTGTATTTTTCGCATCACTATTGATCTAAAATTAGAAGAAAGATGTGATTTGGTTAGTTGATGAGTGTATTGAAAAACTGTAGATGGATATCATTAGGACCAATGTTTCAGTTGAATTAGCTGATTTGAATTTCTGATCCAAAACAAAGTGGCGAAAATCAATCGTACCAATTTCGGTGTAATGTTTTCTCTCAATGGAGCCGTCGCTCTCTCTTCACTATACGTTGAGTGCTCTTCTTGTCTTTTTACCTTCTGAATATCATTATGACCGATGATTACAGTCAATATGGTCTACAACAACAAACGTCTCAGCGATCTCACAACTCGTATCCAAAAAGGCGGTGACATCCCAGATTTTGAAGAGGAAGTCACGAAGTTGATCGCGAGTTTGAATTATGAAGGTTAGTTTATTGAGAGGAAAGGTATTCTTACTTCAAGAAATGAATGAAATTTCGAAGGGCTTCAACTTTAACCTTATTTTGATATAAAACATTGTTGTTTTGTTGAAGATTTTGATTTGCATAATTTCGCATCAATTTCTGACAGTTTTATTCATAATGGTTCCTAATGAAAAGAAAGCGGTTTCATTGTTTCCCCCTTCTTCTTAAAAACAAAAATCGTTATAACATGTAGAGCTTAGTCAGAACTATAACGTTATCAGACTTCGAAATGTTTTGGTAAAACATTTATTGTCAGCAAGGTCTCGTGTTCAAATTCAAAAGGTCATAGTACGCAGAGTAGTCGGATGTTACACCTTTAAAAAATGCAGATTAGAAAAGAGTGAAATGCTTTTTTGCAGATCCGGTCGAAATCGACAATCGCATGAAGCATTGCCTGACAAGACTAGAAGAGATAACGAACTATATCAATGCTCGAATGAAAATCGCAGCAGCACGACAGTCCTACATGCTGCTCAGGGTCATCAAGTCGACGATTAAGAATTGCTATAAAACGGTAGGTTCGTTCAATGTAGACAATGCAAAAATCTTGTTCTGGCTGTTTTTGTTGAGACTCTTTAGGAAGAAATCGACGATTTCGTCTGCTTTTTGTTACTCGCACTTCATTTTTTTAGTTCTGGTGAATATCGATAAAACCCATGTGAGTCGAAAAAACATGGATTTACTGAAATTTCACCTAATCTAGGCAGAATTTTGCCTAGACTTTGTCAATTTTCAATTCTCAGTGCAACTAAACATGTTGGCATATCATTCAGAATTCCTTCAGGAAGACATCGGATCCCGCGCGAGGCAATCTTTGAAGTTCTCACTGCTGCGACTATTGCAGAAAGGGTTTACATACGTACAAGGCGAAAGCAATTATCTCCAGAACAGAGTTTTGAGAGCAATTCTGGAGATTATGAGTGATCGACGATACTGGACTCAGCCAGAGGTTGTCAGAGATCAACCAGCTGTCATAGGTTCGTTTCTCTCTCTCTCTCTCTCTCTCTCTCTCTCTCTCTCTCTCTCTCTCTCTCTCTCTCTCTCGATCTCTTTCAATAAATTTTCAGAATTCATCAACGCCATCCAAGTAGAACTCAGTTCATGGAACCTCACAGTAGAGGTGGTCGACACCCTGTCGCCACTCCTACTCTCTATGCCAAGGGACCTCTTGAAGATTATCCGAGTATCGAAGATAATCAACATGCTATCGCTCAGGGTGATTATTTCATTGAAAAAATTAAGCGTGTTTCGTTTTCTTCTAATTAACTATTGGTAAAATATTGATAAGGTTCTGATTTCTGGACGTAATTTGAAATATGCGGTTAAAATTTCCATCAAAAAAGACTTTTCAACATTTGTTTTGGTAAAAAGATTGAAAAATACGTTTGTTTCTCAGCGGACAACCAGATAGACCGAAATGAGCAAAACCACATCAAAAACGGTTTCAGGATGACAGATCAGAGATCGCCGAAGTGTGGAGCGCGTTGACGAACACTCTGCTAGACGAACGGTTCCCGCTCTACGAGATTATCAACCAAGAGCGGATCGACTACACGTGTGAAGCGGCGATTCGATTCCGCGCGAGCGTCGCGAGAGCAGAAGAAGAAGATCGGAGGGACATGATGGCAGAGAGTCCCTTCTATCATCCCGCCAGTGCGGTTACACTTATCGAGACGGCTATGGAGTACACCACCCAGCACGTCGAAGTTGTCCGGTTCCTTGCATTTCTTTATTTGATGTGAGTCTCTCTCTCTCTTTCTCTTCCTCTTCCTCTCTCTCTTCCTCTCTCTCTCTCTCTCCCTCTCTCTCTCTCTCTCTCTCTCTCTCTCTCTCTCTCTCTCTCTCTCTCTCCCTCTATCATCCCCTTCTCTTCAGAGACCCCGATGCACAACAACACGCTCAGATGATGGTCGCAAAGAACTGGAAGTTACACACGAACTTCCGTCTCATTCCCAGGACATGGAAAGCTCTCGCCAGGTTGCCATAGTAAGTTGCATCGTGGCGTGGCAATTATGAAGTCGTTCATTTCAGCGTTGACAAGATTCCACACCTGCAAGTGTACAATGAGATATTGACCACGAATCGCCTCTTGTCGTTCCAGGAGCTGATCAATTTTGGTTTTGCTCTGGACAAGAAGGTAGGGAGAAAGGGAGAGAAAGAGAGAGAGAGAGAGGGAGAGAGAGAGAGAGAGAGAGAGAGAGAGAGAGAGAGAGAGCTAGACGAACAATTACAGAGAATAAGAACAACTCTCGAAGCATTTGCGGAAAACGATGACGAGTTCACGATGGTTCAGCTAATGAAAATAATCACTATGTAAGCGAAACCATCATAAACACATCTCTTCAACACAAAATTCTCAGACTCTTCGAACACTGTGAAGACTACATTGACACATTCATGAAATCACCAAAGATTAGCCGAGCAATTGTGGATGTGAGTTTTTTTCTGATCAAAAGTTGACTTCCTTAAAGTTCTCCATATGAAATTTCTCTGGGGATTGAAAATCGACTAAAAATTAGACTCATTTGTCGAAAAAACCTGGATTAATTAGAATTTCAGCTGATCTGGCCCGGATTTATGAGCTCTGGCCAGAATTTCGCCATGTATTTACTAGGATCAACCTGGCATACCTGAAAAACTAGAGGTTTTCTGATTTTATGATGATCGCCAAATCTAGCCTTGATTTGCCAACACTGGCCAGGATTTACCCGAACGTTGTTGATTTTCAATTCCTAAAACTGACTAACATGAAAAATTCGAGAGAGGGGGTGTTTTCTGACACATTTCTCTGACTTTCAGAACCCACTTCCCTTCACAGAGTTCATCTGCGAACAACAGTCGACATTCTTTGAGAACGGCCATCCGATCATCAAGGCGATGTCACAGCGTTTCGAGAGGATCATTGACGAAGCAGGTATGGTATCGGTTCAACTATGTCTCAGAGGTGTCTACATGAGGGGGGATGATAAGTACAGGAGTGACATGAGTCTTCCAACTTTTTGACATCATGTCCGAGATAGGAGTGGCAGAGACCTTCCAGAGTGGCACGGAAGTAAAATTTAAAAAAAAAACAAGAATTTTTCAAACGGAAGTTGGAAGTGAAAAAAAGACGAAAATCGAAATTTCGTGGTAGATAGATACCTCCTCTTCGAGTCACAATCAGACAAATACCGGTACAGTTCGGAACCAAATTTGTTCAAGCTCGTGCCAGATCTGTGAAAAATTCAGTTTAGTCCAGCAGTTTTCTAGTTTCGCCAAGTAGACACTGATCAGTGTTACCTCTAACGATGGTTGATCAAAAGAACCTTTCTGATTTTCAGTGGATGGAACTCTGAGAGAATTCTCGACAAGCGATCTTCTAACCTGCTTGAGAATCTGCGGACTGTTCCCGTATCTTTTCCTGAAAGAGTCAAGGCTGGGTTAGTTTCTTTCTCTCTCTCAGTCTCTCTTTTCACTCTCTCTTAACATCTTATTCGACCTGCTTAACAAATCTGGCTAGGTCTCTGGATCCCAACTCTGGATCCCAATAACACTGTATCAGTACTGAACGTCAATTTCTGTTCTCGTCTCAAAAAATATCTCATAATAATCAGCTTGTTTCCAGATCAAATTGTCAAAATCATCGGTTACGAGTACAGCGTGCCGATTACCAAAGAGTGCGGCGTGATGCTTGAAGCCCATGTTGACTTTGCTGCCGACGACGGTTCAGTCGAAGAGGAACCTCAATAACACATCAAATCTTCTATCTGGGTAAAACCCTCCATTTATGATCTGGCTAATAATGTTGATCTATTTATAATGATTGTCGAATAAATCTCTCGCCACTTCACCTAATTAAGCAGAGTAAGACAAGTAAATTTATTTACAAGAATATTGGTGAATTCGCAAAAAATTAAAAGTCAGAGTTTATTGAAGTCTTCGACGATTGCTTCCGTCTCGCGTACATGGTCTGCACCCATGGGTCATCCATCACAGCTTGAAGTGAAATTCTCTTCGATGGTTCAACTTGTAGAAGACCAGTTATCAGACGTCTGGCGCCTTGGCTCACGTGGTCGGGGAATGTGTACGACGCCTGTAACACGAGCGTAGTGAAAGAATACTCTTATTTTTCGCAATGTTTTAGGTTTCAAATTCGTGACCAATATCGGAGCAGTCACGTAGAAGACACTCAAAACACGTGCCGCGCAGCAGCGCGCGGTTGGATAGAATTCAATGCTTGATGCACATCATCGCACCGACTTCCCCTCCAGTGAGTTATTCCCTCAAATACTCACCGTTTTAATCTTCTTATAAGTTTCCGACTGATTTTCTGTCTCAAAAGGCGGCTTCCCGACCAGAAACTCGTAGCAGAGCACGCCAATCGCCCAAACGTCGACTTCAGCGCCGTGGGCTCGTCCGACTACCATCTCGGGTGGGAGATAATCCAGTGTGCCGCACATCGTTTGTCGCCTGAATTTGTTTTTTCTTATCTAAAACTTCTTCAGGGTACGCTTAATTGTAACCCCTCATTTAGAAGACTTTGATCGGAATAGTCACAAAAATCGTTTTTTTTAAACAATCTATGAAGAAAAACTCACTGCTTGCTGGCTGAGTGCACGCTCCAACCAAAGTCCGAAATCTTGAGCTCGTCACTCGCACCGATTAGCAGGTTCTCCGGCTTGATATCCCTATGAATTACATCTTTCCGATGACAATGGAGGAGGGCGTCGGCAATTTGGTACATATACTGAAATGAAAAAATATAGAAAAAATTATTATAGAATACTTTAAAAGTTAAGAATGATTACTTCGTTAATTACCTACACTGTTTGTTATGAAGTGAAACGCATACCGTTCCAGCCTTTGGTTCCGAAAAACGCCTTTGCTTGGTGAGAGCCTTGAACATTTCGCCTCCTGGGGCGTACTCCAAAACCATGTAAATTTTTTTCTCGTCCCAGAAAAACGTGTACATCTCGAGGACATTTGGGTGTCTGAAAGGTGTAACGATGAATATGCGAGAAATATAGTGAACTCACTTGAGGTGACCCTGTATTTCGATTTCTCGTTGGAATTGTATTTCAAGATTGTGCTTAAGTAGTTGCGACTTGAAAACTACCTGGAAGAGGTTATTATAGCCATAGTTCGTGAATACCATATGGTAACGTTTCAAACAAAACTGTAACCCGTTTTAAAGTCCGTGGGAGACGCCATAATCTGCCGACCCTCACGCCTGTATCATGATTTTTTCTCAATTTGAAATCTGCAACCAAAAGTGATTTCCTTTTATAATAAGCTTAGGTTAGGTTGGGAGAACAACTTTTGTGAAGAACCAAGTCTTGCATACCGAAATTAAGCATTTAATCAAGCAAATATGATGCCGTGAGGGTCGGCAGATTATGCCGTCTGCGGCTTGTCTCCCGTTTTAGTTTAAATATCGAATAAAATTCAAATTGAGAAAAAACCTTTAGAGCAACAATGAGCCCTTGCTCCTTCGTCCTGGCCAAGTAGACACTTCCGAATTTTCCTTTCCCAAGAGGTCTTCCTATTTCAAAGTCGTCAATTGTGAAATAACCGCCCTTCCGAGTGGTCCATAGCTTCTCGCAGTTGGGTTCCCGTTTTAAATAAGGTCCACTTCTGACCAGAGGACTCTCAAAGTCCATTTCCTGAATTGATACACAATAAAAAGGGGAATAACGGAGAAGATTCAGGTTGCGAACCATATAAAGAAATAAAGAAAATTTTCGTTTATATGAGCAAGCGTTACAAAATTTGAATTGGCGGTAAAAATAGGGCGTGCTTGTGTGCTCTACCGCATTCGCTGGTGATTTGGTGAAATAGAAACAACTGCAATTCAAACTGCATGGACATGGAAACGCGTTTGAATGCAAAATACGAAATAGTTTGTGATCAAATCAGAAAATTTAAAAAAAGATGATTTTTGATATCCCGCGTGTTTTAAAAGTGTACATAGAGCATGAATCACGTAGATCAAAACGGTTACTGTAGACAATATTTTTTTTATTATTATTATTTTCACTATTCAAACACATGTTTTTATTTCGTTCACAGTGGTTAAGTTTTTCTCAAACTACTTCACATTCTAACATGTACTACAACCTTCATTCCCATTATCAAAGCGATTCCATACTCGTACTACTACGATTATGAAAGAAGGACTACAAAATTTATTCATTGTGATTTCGAGAAGTTGATTATGGCTTCTTTCACTTCTTCTACGTTTGCAGCATCTCCCCACTCTTTTTCAAGATGCGTGTAGACGATGTCACCATTTGCAACCAGATAAACACCTTAAATTTCTTTTAATTTCATTAATTTGCTTCCCAACCTCCGAGCAATCGCCCTTCTCCTTTCAGATTTCCATCGTGACCAGTCTGTCGCGCGTTGTAGTAGTTGATGTAGGTACTGACACGCAGAGCTCCCATCCACACTGGCATCCATCGTTGATGTGGTCCATAGAACGTTTTCTGAACGTTCAAGGCTATATTCGAATATAGCCTTGAACGATATCATTTTTACTGTAAATAACCTCATTATCATAGTAAACATCCTCCGGGAACCATTTCTTGAACGAATTCACACCAAGGGTCTCATGTGCCACAGCCATCTACAGTCAATTTATAACAAACTTCATTGGAATCAAAATCACCAATCTGATTCCATTCTCTTGAAGTAATCCCTTGAGGGTCCTGAGTTGCTCGGCTTCTTTTCTACAGAACAAGCACCCTGGTCGTCTTACTGCCATGATCAATGCAGGTCCCTTCTTGAGCAACTCTTCTCCCTGAATTGGTATATGAATTCAGCTGTAATAAATGTAAGTTTCAACTCTGGGAACTGAAAATCGACAAAATCCAAGTGAATTTCGACAAAAATTAAACTCATTCATCCGAATTTCAACTAATCTGGCCTGGCTCTCTGGTAAACGAAATTACATTCATATGAATTCTGGTTACGACCCTAAACTAGACCCATCTAAATTTGATTTCGCGTCATATGAATCTCCTTTCTCATATCGATGTGATTACGACTCATATGGATTTGATTTCGACTCATATGAATTTGCCTCCTCATATCAATTTGATTTCAACTCATATGAATTTGATTTTGGCTCATATCAATGTGGTTTGGACTCACATGAATTTCCCTACTCATATGGATGTGATTTTCTTCATCACAATTCATATGGATTCATATGAATATGAAAACCGCATTTTGCATTCACATGAGTCCATATGAATTCCCCTACCCATATGAATGTGATATCGTTTACCAGAGATTTATGAGCTCTGACCAGATTTTCACCTATTTTAGCATGGACTTACGAAGCACACCTGGAAAAACTAGAGGTTTTCCGAGGATCGCCAAATCTGGCCAGGATTCACCTGGACTTTGTCGATATTGAATTCCCAGAAAACTTTCTCTTCAAATCTACTCAATTTCTATCTGTTTCATCAAAAAAGTGTCAATCCTCTCCAATAGAAACAAAACTCACAGTGATCTGAATACTGTCCAAAATCTCCGGAGTTGACGGTTCACCCTTCACAAGGTTCAGTTTTGCCTTGGCCAAATGTGCGAAGGTTGGCTTCTTGAGACCAATATGTGTGTATTTGATCGGAAGGTTGGCGTAGAGGACGACACTCCCCAGCGCCACAAGAACTCCGTAACCGGTATACTCCATCTGCAAGAGGTATTGACTTCAGAAACACTTTTAGATTGTTTTCAGGAATTCCCGTTTTTTCTAACTTCCATAACTCCGTCACCTCGTTTTTAGGTTTAGGTTAAACATTAAGCTGACCCAAACCTAACCTAACCCTAAAAAGAGGTGCCCATGATAACACACACCGTGTTTTTCACGTGTGAAAAAGGGATGAGAGATGCAGGATGCGTTTTCCTAGGTGTCTGTTTTCATCAAAACATTTTTAGGGCTCGAAATTCGCGAAACTCAAGTGTTTACGTAGATTTCATCTCAAAAAGCCAATATTTCATTTTGTGAACAAATATTTCGGACAGTTCATAACATAGAAACTGATATGAGGTAGACGAGACCTTGTTCCAAAAACGACGACTTAAATAAATAATTTATCACTGGTACATAACTGATAAGGAATGTCATCTATCACTGCAAAGTAGAGTCTTTCAGAGTTGTGAGTGGCAATGTCTGTAATGAAAAAAAAAGAGAGAAGTGAATGAGGGTTGGTGAGCAGAGTTGCGCAAAATAGAGGAACTTCTGAATTGAAGTCACTCATTTTTTAGATGAATTCGACAATTTGTCTGGCATTCAACGTTCGAAACGCGCGATCTGCAATCTGTAGCCAACAGTGAAACTTCTGAATAAGAAATGAATATAAGAAAAAGAAAAAGTGCGGCTGAATATTGGACAAAATCGTCGAAAATAAGAATTTCAATTTTTTTAAACACATTTTCAATCAGAAATTTTGTGCAACTCTGGTGTTAATACATGAAATACTGTTAGAATCAAGAGTGAGAAAGAAACAGAGTTGATAATGACAACAACAACTGTGTCTCTCGCTCACTGACCGGGTACAAAGTTTACTCTTGTTTTCTGATCAGAACTGCTGTCGCTTCACCACCGCCGTTGCAGATCGCAGCGATTCCGAGCTGTCCAGGTTGCAGAGAGTAGGCTAGTGAGTTGACGACACGGAGACCCGACATTCTGAAGTTGGTGTAATGGTCTGTGATCTCTATCGATGCGTGTTAGAGGCTGAGGATCGATCTAGCTTTGAATTCGTAAATGGGAGGACGAAAATTTTTTCAGAATGTTCCTAGATTTTCCAAAAAATCATATTTCAAAATGTTTCTAGGTTAAAGAAATATTTTTGTTTCTAAGTTTTTCATCAAATCTTAGTTCTGATTTTTTTTCCACATATTAAAGTTAGACGATCAGAATTGAGACCAGTGTGCTATACTTCTTTATTTTGAGTTTATTTTTGGAAAAATGTCACTAAAACTTCGAAAGCATAACCATAAATGGCGTCACTGGTTAATCGCTACTTCCTAATTGGGTAGACACGCCCCTTTCGCTTCATCACCATATCTTTCAAAATCATCTTCAATATCTTAGTTCTTGAGAGCTCAATATATACCCATAGGTGACGTCACTGGTTGTTCGTTCGCTACTTTCTAATTGGGCAGACACGCCCCTTTTGCTTTCTAATACGCAATAGCTGTACATGCCGTCATTTTCGCACTCTACCATGTAAACAACTTATCAGGAGTCTTCAGAACGTACTATCAACACCTTTTTTGATCGAGAAACAATAGAAATCTCACCCCAATGGATGTCCGATGGCTACAGCTCCTCCTTTCACGTTCACCTTCGCCAGATCGATGCCGAGATCCTTTACAAAAGCGAGAACGGTCACTGAGAACGCTTCATTCACTTCCCAGAGTGCAATGTCAGAGACTGTGAGACCGTGCTGAGCAAGAAGCTGAAAATTTGAACAATATTGATCTGACTTTTGACTTTTCACAGAAATATGGAAATTCTGAACAGGAGTTGACTTTCAATTTTATTCTGACCTGTTGGGTCCTTTCGAGCAATGCGTGAGGTCGAAAATACATATTGTCCTTTCATGTAGCGTTTTGAGAAATGATTTTTAAAATTAAAATATCTCGCTTGTAACGAAAAACGTGCGAAAATGTTTTACATTGAAATTTCATTATTTGATCAAATGGTCGACCAGCTAGCTGCAGATTAACAAAATTGAAAATCAACTCTAGTCTCTCGTTCTCTCGTTCATCAAGTATACTTATTGATCATCATATAGTATTACAAATTTAACTTCCCTATTATTCCCAAAAAATTAGAAATTTCTGGGGACATCAGATTTTATTCCTTCTAATCGAAATTCATTCTTTTCAGAAGTTTACTCAGACTGGGAAAATCAGACAAATTTCGAATTCTATCATTCTCTATTACTTGTACAGGAATATTATAACTGAACACATATCTTCCTCTACCTGTAAAAAAGTCTGACCTCCGTAAATCGGTTACTTAGTTACCGTAGCAGTTTCGCTTTGAAATACATGAACGATTAAGTAATGCGCCTTCAATTTCAATGTAAGAATAATAATTTAAATCCACAAAGATCTAACTGTTCGTTGTGAGAGTCCCGACCCTACCGTACTCATTTTACAAAAATGCGCCTGCCGCGAGTTTGAAATCGGTCAGACTTTTTGCTAGATATGTGCTGAATACTCCTTCTCAAATAGTTTCTTGAAAATCACAAAATTCTATTAGTGCGAAAAAATGAGAACCATTCTCCTTATTAAAAAATTTTCACTACTTCTCTTTGATTTCGGCATTCTCATAGTTTTGAATTACATTTCACAAGCTAAATCATACTGTTTGAACTGCATTGACTGGTGCTACGGTAAAATCGATGGGCTCTCTTCCGGCCTCAGCGAATCCGACAATTTCAGCAAGCGGCTTCACTCCTAAAACGGTTCCATTATATCTTTTGTGTCTTGTTCGTGACAAAAATATACTTTTTCACACGAAAAACTTGAGACGCGAAGGAGTCTAGCAGAAAAAGGCACCAATTTAATGAGTATTCCAGGTGAATCAGCAAAAATCTCTTGGATAGAGAGGGGACCGTCTCGGGTCCGACACTTTTAACAGATTTTTTGGATTTCAACATTTTGCAAATGAATTTGATTAGAATTAATTGCACTTGACTATTTGGATCATTTTTGATATTGAAATATCTTAAAGTGCTTTATGACGCTCCTGATAAAAAATGTGGCACTAAAAACTTTGAAAATCAATTCCTATTGATGTTTTCAAAACCAAAATCATAAAATTCAAAATAAAAAACCTTGTGGAAGTGCGTCTTCCCCAACCACTACTGCTGCAACAGCTCCATCGTTCAGAGACGACGCGTTGGCTGCAGTGATCGTGCCGGTTCCGTCCTTGATGAAAACTGCGCGTAGTGATGGTACCTGTAAGAATGATGGAAATTATATTTTTCGCTCGAAGTCATATGGATCGATCAGTGTAAAATAAATTTAGAATGAATTAAATCAATATCAAGGGTAATTTTTCAAAATTCTGAAAAAAAATCGGTAGTTTAAAAGACATTTTTTCTAATTGAAAATGAAAATTTTAAAAGAAATTTTGCAAATTCGGAAAGAATTAAATCAACTTTAAAGGCCGCTCTCCGAAAATAATTATTTTTTGTAACTTTTCAGTTGTAGTTCGTGAATTTGGAACAGATTTCCCCAATTTTCCTAGTAATGCGATCGATTTCATGAAATTTCGAACATATTATCCTAGTTTTTGAGTGACTTTGACAGATTCTGTACGAATAACATGAATTCGAGCTTCAACAAAATGCTAAATTTCTCGGAAATGGAACAGAATAATTCAAAATCACCTTCGATTCGATAAGCTTCTTGAATTCTTCATCTTCTGCGACTACGACGTCGGGTTTCCCTGGCTTGCTGATGGTAACTGGAACCACTTCCTGGGCGAAGGAACCAGCCTGAAATGACAGAGTCTTCGTGGTTATACACCGTACGGAAGTGAAATATTCCAATGGGAGTCAGAAGCTTAAAGTAGGGAATGCGAAAAAGTTAAATAAATGCAGGAATAATGTATATCGGCTCATTATACACAGAAATACTCACCTTCCACGCACTAGCCGCTTTTCTGTAACTCTCGATGGCAAAGGCGTCTTGGTCCTGACGGGAAATACCGTATTCCTGAAAAATGTTGTAGCCCAGACAATTGTTCGGACCCTAAACAGCCCACCTTCGAAAGATTCCTGTCTTTTCTTTCGAATTACTCATGAATTTTCTCTAAAAAAACACAAACGGCATAACAAACTCTAAAATTCTGACAGTTTCCAGAAACTTTCTTTTTCAGTAATATTTTAAGCTAGAATTCAGGTTTATGCTGAAAAACACTGTAAAAAACCGTTTTTTAGAAGATTCCACAAAAGCTACTCAAAACAACCGTTAATTCTCTCAGAAACATTCTTCGACAGGCTCAAAATCGAAAACAGTGAATCGGACTCTTGTTTTTGAGATCTAGCTCCGAGGAAAGGTGAAAAATTACTAGATTAGATCACAATTTTGTTATTTCAATTGTTAGTTAGATCGAACTTTCGAACAAGAACTTTCTAAACATTGAGATATTAAAGGAGAAAGTTACCTTGACAGTCTTCTCTGCGCAGATACCCATAGCTTTCTTCTCCTTGGCGTCTTCCAGCCCATCTCTGACGATTCCATCCGTCATCTGGATGCCTCCATATGGGATTTCACCACGGGGGACGAGGAATGGGACCTGATTTTTAATGTTGAAACTGATATTGGAGAAGGTGTCATACCTGACTCATATTCTCAGTTCCAACCACAAGAACTCTGCTACGGTAACCGGCTTGAATTTCGACTGCCGCAAGGACCAACGCTTTCATGGAAGAAGAGCAAACTTTGTTGATGGTCACTGCTTGGGTGGTTGATGGAAGTCCTGAAGCAACAAATTTAGTGTAAGAGTCAGCAGTGTTCCTCGGAAAAGATTTTTGAATTCAGGAGGAGAGAGACAGAGGATTTTTTGATTTTTCTCTCTAGACTTCGCTGAGCTTTTTTTTTTTGAATCTCAACAATCCTTTTCTCTTAAAATTCTTATTAAAAAAAAGAATAACAAAAACTCACCAGCCCCCAAGGTGATTTGTCTGGTAACGTTCTGACCGAGACCAGCAGCGAGGACGCATCCTCCGATCACTTCTTCGATTTGGTTCGGGGCGACTCCTAAATGAGTATACAATCCTGTTTTCTGTAATTTTGAGAAAAACCAGGTTCAAGAACAAGAAACGCTTTGAAATTTTCAAAGAAATTTAAATTTCCCTACCAGATCTCTCCACGGCAGCTTTCGCGGCCACGATCCCGAGGTCAGCCGCACTGGTGTTAGCGAAAGATCCTCTGTAACTGGCAATCGGTGTGCGGGCTCCAGCCACAAGGTACACTTTCTGTATTCAAACTGTTGATGAACTCTGAACCTCAGGGAAAACGTTCGGTGTCTGTAAAGATTCAAACAGACACCGCCTAAACCAATATGGATTCCAGAATCTATACAGACACCGAACGATTCCCCTGAGAACAAGGACAAACCTTTCCTGGCATTTCGGTCTGAAATTCATCTATTAAACAATTAAAATAGAGGAATTTGATGAAATATTCTCATGGTTGATGTTAACATGATGTTGACAAGAGTGAAAAATGGGTTGGAATAAATTTATTGGTCCATGAATATACAAGACACACCTGTTTCACGATATGAGAACTAGATCGAGTGAACATCTAAAAAAAGAAAACTTTAGAATCTGCTTGATTTAATGGAAAATGAAGACATTGGGTTCGACTTCGCAAACTTCACTAACATTTCCGCAAATTTCAAATATTATCAATTTCCAAATGTCCAAATCGTTAAAATGAAACTAAATTCTCACAGAAAAGGGCACAATCAACGGAAGAGAAAAACAAAATTATACAAATCACATGGAGCAAAAAACTTCTAAAACTAGGAGAAAACTTATCGAGTTTACAGCTTTTCGATGACCATTCCACTGGCACCTCCACCACCGTTACAGATGGCGGCGACACCTTTCTCGCCCTTCTTCAGGGTGTGCACCAAGTGGGTGATCAGACGGGCGCCCGACATTCTGAAATCAATCGGAAATTGCAAGTATTTATTGAGAGGTTCGAGTGGTGCGACGATAAGAAAAAAATAAGACCACTTTGATCAGAAAACTATCACTTTCCACCCGATTAACACGCTCTCCCTCGCTCTCTCTCTCTCTCTCTCTCTCTCTCTCTCTCTCTCTCTCTCTCTCTCTCTCTCTCTCTCTCTCTCTCTCTCTCTCTCTCTCTCTCTCTCTCTCTCTCTCACTCTTTCTCTCTCTCTCTTTCTCTTCCTTTCTTTCTCTCTCTCTCTCTTTCTCTCTCTCTCTCTCTCACTCTTTCTCTCTCTCTCTTTCTCTTCCTTTCTTTCTCTCTCTCTCTCTTTCTCTCTCTCTCTCTCTCTCTCTCTCTCTCTCTCTCTCTCTCTTTCTCTCTTTCTCTCTCTCTCTCTCTCTCTCTCTTTCTTTCTCTCTCTCTCTCTCGCTCTCTCTCTCTCTCTCTCTCTCTCTCTCTCTCTCTCTCTCTCTCTCTCTCTCTCTCTCTCTCTCCCCTCTCTCCCTCTCAATCTCACTGGGAAATAAATTGCCGTCTTAATATAAAAAACTTTACTAGTTCAGGAAAAATCATATTTTCAAAACAAAAATTCAATTACTCGTCTAGTTTTTTAAAAAAAGTTCACATTTCAAAGATAACAAATAGACAAAAATAATTTTTTGTTTCGAAGTAAGTATTCAAATTTCTCAAAATTGATTCTGTGTTGGTTCAAAAACTGCATTTATGTTTATTGTATTTTTATTTAAAGAAAAATCAAAAAGCAACAATTCCTCGCAACGTTTGGATCACTCAATTTTCGATTCGCAACGGTTTGCTCGAACCTTCTTTCTCTTTTTTTAAATGAAAAACTATAGAAAAAAATTTAAATATTGCTGGAGCTTTTTTAGCGCAAAAAATAGATCACGTGAAAAAAATAACTCTGACTTGAGAAACTCTCATTTTTCCTTCTATCTACCGTAGTGGGGCAAAGCCCCGCCCTCTTTTCATAAGGCAAAATTTTCAAGGCCTTGTTATATCATTTTCACGATGAATTAATTATTTTCAAAAAATCTCACCCAATCGGATGTCCGAGAGAAACAGCTCCTCCATGCGGGTTTACGATAGAGGGGTCAAGTCCGAGCTGAAAAGAAGATAATCGTTGGTCGAAATTCTGTGTTCATTGCACAGCTTATCATATGCAGCAAACCTCGGTTGCTCGATAATAAAAACGATGCAATTCTTGGTAAACAAGCAGTACTGAACGGTTTCCATTTAATCGAATGATTTCGGCAATTTTGAATGGAGATTAGGTACATTTTAGTAAGAAAAATGCCTTTTAATTGTTATTTGGGATCGATTTTAATTTTTGCTCAAAATTTTTCAGTGAATATCGTGAAAAACATGCACAAATTTTAAATGAAAAGAAAATGAAATGCTCATCTATTCAATACATATTGAGTGAACGATCAAAACAATATTTTCGGATTCAAAACGCTCAAAACTATACTTTCTCCGGAAATTTCCACTTCCGTGATCCTAACGAGGAAAAATATCACTGCGATAAAATTACAAGCTTCTTACAGTGGTTTCGAAATTGAGGAAAAATACCTTCTTGATGAATCCAAGAACAACAACTGAGAACGCTTCGTTGACTTCCCAATGGGCGACATCGGCTTGCTTAACTCCAGCCTTGTCAAGGAGCTAAAACGATCAGATTATTTGAAATAATGATAGATGAAGTCACCTTGGGGAACATCAGAGTTGGTGCAATCGAGAAGTCGAGTGGGTGAGTGGCGGCGTCTCCATATGAGAGGATTCTGGCCAGTGGTGTAAGTCCTTGCTCCTTGACGGCTTCTGCTGAAGCGACGACGACGACAGCGGCACCATCGTTCAGGGTTGAAGCGTTGGCTGCGGTTATGGTTCCATCTAGAAAGTTGATTTTCGAGTTACTACAAAACTTTCGTGTTCCATTTCAAACGGAAACAAATCAATTCTGTCCAATATTATTAAAATTTCATATTCGTGCTGATAAAATTATTACATGAGTAAATCTATTGTGTATGCGAGTAAATTTTCCTTTAGATAATAATATTTTCGTTTTGATTCCTCAAAATTCATTCCATGAGGACCCTCGGAAGTACATCATTTTTTAAGGCGCGACGATTCTGTTTAATATTAATCCTCACTTTTTTTTCTTAGTTTACACGCGTTTTCAAGGCATGGGCCTTCACAGAAAATGTTTTTCCAAGCCTCATAAGTAATAACTGTTGGCTGCAGATCGAAATTAGGACATGTAGCGCGTTTTTAACAGTGAATTTTTGGTTCAGATGAATACAAACAACTCACTCTTGTCGAAGACAGTTCTAAGCGACTTGAACTTCTCAAAGTTGACCTTCGTGAATTCTTCATCCTTATCGACAACAGTGACTCCCTTCTTGGTTTTGATGTTGACCGGGACGATTTCTGGTCCAATGCTGCCGTTCTGAATCATGGACACATCTTTATAGTGAGATTAGTTCACAGTTAAAAAGTCTTAAACAAAAGTTAGCAAGTCTCATTACTTATAGTTTTATAGTTTAATCTCAGAAATTCAACATTTTTGAACTTCAGATAATTCTTCAGGTGAGATTAATGTGAACTCATAAAGTCATATGTTGAGGCTACCAGGTTTTATTCTGAACCAGGTCTTATGTGTAGGTTACCGAGATCTTACTCCATCTTATGTGGAGGTAAGAGTCTTATAAAATTTCAATTTTCTGCGTTTTAAAATTCACCTTCCACGCCTCTGCAGACCGCTTGTAACTTCTGATGGCAAACTCATCTTGGTCGTCTTTGGTGATTTGCAGTTCTTTTGCAGTCTTTTCACCACAGTTACCCATGTGAATTTTGTCGTAGGCGTCGGTGAGGCCATCCTTGACGATTCCATCCTGAATGATTCATGATTATTATTCAGATATGACAAAATTACAATGATCTGCTGTCCTCCGTATGAGATTTCTCCTCTTGGAACGTAGAATGGAACCTGAGACATACTTTCCATACCGCCTCCGATAGCGACCTGAAAATTGAGATAACTTCGGTGTTAGTATTGTTTTTGATTCGTGATTTGTATTCAAACAATCGGACAACTTTCTCCATAGCCAAAATCTCGGTAGAATTTTTTCATTACTTTCTTGCGGAAAATCACTCTTTTCTTCAATTTTCAGTGTGGATATATAACAAATGTGACCAGATGTCGCAATATTAGAAATATGAACTTTATTTCGAAAAATTCACATGCTAGGAAATCATATTTGTTCTCACCTGTTGATGATCAGTTTCAATCTGCTGAGCTGCAAGCATGATAGCCTTTAATCCCGATGAGCACACCTTGTTGACTGTTGTCACGGCCACCGACAGGTCAAGTCCTGAATTATGAAGTTAATCAGATGCCTACACACCTCGGCAAAGGCATAAGACAATAAAACCGCTTCGCAACTGCTTTGCCGACCTCCGTTTTCATTTTTGAAAGTGTTTTTACTTTAAAAAATGTTTCGCTTGACATAATGAACGTTGCGGACTGTTCCCAACGATAGTTCAACCTATTTTGAACATTTTCCCGTCACGATTTGTGAATCTGGGATGAAAAAAGCAGGAAAAGTAAAATTTTTTGAACTACAGTAACTGAAATTTGATCTACTCTGTCGATTTGTTTTGCTTACACTTTTCAACTGCATTTGCCGCGCTGTGCGCCTTTCCACCAAATTTTGACAGAAACATTACCGGCTCCCAGAGCAGCTTGTCTAGCTGGTGCCTGTCCAACATTAGCCTGGCAAACTTGTCCGAGGAAAACTTCTTGAACAGCATTTGCCTTCACACCACTTCTCTCCAGAGCTGCCTTAATGGCTGCAGACGCAAGTTGTGGTGCTGGGACTGAAGCAAGAGACGAGCGGAACGATCCAATAGGAGTTCTAGCTGCGGCTACAATGAACACTTCCTGAATTAAACCTTATTTATATACGAAAAATAGTTAAAAGTACCTTCTTCCTCAAAGAAGAAGTGGTGGAGAAAGACCTGTGCGAAATACGTTGCATCATCTGGAAAAAGGTAATGTTACTACTGCACGTGGTCCTAGAATGAAAAATGATGTTGTGGAATGAAAGGATGGTTTCGGCCTCGTTGTTTTCTTTCTCTTTCTTTCCGTCCGATACGCGCTATCTCCTATGTGATGTGTGTTGTTTGGCCGTGCAATGTGTCGACACCAAGCTTGAGTTCAAAGTCTCAAAGTCCTGACTGAACAACGCACGTGGTAAGAAAATGGGAGAAAAACTAATGTCAAACTGAATGATCAACACGTTGGAAAACAACTCACGTCATATATTAACAAATAAAAACTATCCCTAGTTTTTAACAATAACAACGTTTCCTAGTTCAAATTTCTAAAGACGGAAAAACCCACGTGGAAGGAAAACGAGAGGTAAACAACGCGTTGCAACGAGAAAAACGAAAAAGTGGAAAATAAATGAAAACGAAAATTACTGTAAGTTATGTAGATCAACACGGTGGAAACATTTTCTCATTTCATTTTCTTCGAATCAATACTTTTTTCTTTCAAGTTTCAACCTGTTTTACGGTCTGTTTTCAACTCTTCTCCATTTAATTGAATACTGTTTTCAAACTTTTCATGACAATGAGTTGAAAAACTAATTTTCAATGTTTTTGTGCCTTGCATGCAAGCTTGCAGATTTTCATTCTCAATTCTTATGTTTAAACGTGTAATTTCTTTTTTGAAAACTAGTGAATGACTATAACTCGCTTTAGAAATGAGAAATGTTTTCAAGTTTCAATTTTAAATGTTTATGAAAATGCGCTCTACCTAATCCTCATTATATATCCGTACGATTTTGTTTATCCTTTTTTCGTGAATACATTGTGAGATGTCCTTGAAAATGCTATTGTTGAGTTGCACCGCTCGTAGTGAGTGACCTTATTGATTCGTCTTGAAATGATGCTTATTTGCTCCAGCTCTCACTTTTACAACACATGGGTCTTCTTTTTCCGGCCCTTTTTGACCTTGAATTTATTCCGCGAAATTGATTATTTTGTACTGTCCGTTCTCAAGTGTCCGTGTAAACAATGAGAGTGCGATAAAGAGAATTTAGATGGTCGCCTTGTCTGACTCATCCCGTTTCATCACTCACAAACATTATCGAACTGCTCAAAGTCGCCTGTCAAATCTCTTTTCTTAACGTTTTTCATCAAATTTACTTCCTTTCATTAATTCCACACTGAACTGATCTACCGATAGCATATCTTTCATGAATTCATGTTTTAAGAAGATTAAAAATATTTGAATTTTTGCTATTTCTCTGAAAACATTTTTATCATTGCTTCCAGTTTAATTTTGCATTTAATTATTTTCAAAATTATGTTTTTTCTTCCAGAATAATCTTTAAATATTCAAAAAAATTGTTGTAAAATTAGTTTCAATTTTTAATGAAAAAATGTTGTAAAATAAAATACAAATGAAAAATTGAATATTTTCAATGTAACATTCAACCTTCTGCTCATCAGAATCTAACATCTGCTTCCAATCGATAAGTTTAACTCTGCAGCTCCATAACATTTTTCTCTTTCTCCCTTCTTAATTAGAATTTTCTAGGTGGACCTATAAACCACGATACCGTGACGAAAGCTAAGAAATGGAGTCTTCGAGCTCGAAATCATGGCATGAATGTGACCCGAAAACATTACCTGGACCTCTTGGATGTGAGATTTACTATTTTACTTGTTGTTAATTGTGAGAAAATGGAGAAATCATTGTCTATCAATAGCAAATCGAGGTGTTTTTTGAATAATCAGGGAAAACGTTCGGTGTCTGTATGGATCCAAACGGAGTTCGAGAAATTACAAATTTGGACTTTGTTTAGAGCCATACAGACATTGTTTTCAAAAACGGTATGGATTCATACACATACCGTTGAAAAAAGTGGAAAGTAAACAATTAATCTTGTTTTTGCAACATTTTTGTGAAAAAGTAGGTCAAAAATACAGAGCGAATATGATTCTGTCTGATGTAGTATTGAAGAGAATGGGAAATTCCCTGGATCCTAGTTGTTTTAGGCGCCAATAACGTTTTAAATCACAAAGCAGATATGATTTCGCCTGGTAAAATTAACTTTTTAATTTTTTGATTGTAAACTTTCCTCATTTTTACTTCGGAAAAAAATGAATGTGATTTAATGAATTTGATTTTTTTAAAAATTACCAATCTTCACATTTGAAATGTCTTATCTTTAAACATTCGGTCTACCTGTTAATGCTCCTTAAAATGATATCAGAAATGGCTATTATTTAAATAGAATTCAAAGGTTTCATAAAGAAATCAAACTGTATAAAAATTCAAATTATAACTTCAAATCACTTTTTTTCTGGACTAGTTGTTTTGTGAGTCAAAAGCTCTCCGGGAAACATCAAAAAAGAGAGCGAATAAGATTTTGTCCGATGCTTTACACAAATTCAACATTTCAGGCAGATACGATGATCACCCATCACACTTGGACGTCCAACTTGTTATCCCAGGAATTAGAGCCAAGTCATTTGTACGAGCATCCAATACACAAGTCTACCTCAAAAGTGACCCTTAGTAAGTCTTTCAATATTTTTCGTTTATTCAAAGTAAAATTACAGTAGCCTCGGCTGTACGGTAGAAATTGTGACTGTCGATAAAAAGAAGAAACCGCCAGTCAAAACTATCGTGGACAAGAGATATTATCATGTAAGATTCGGTTTTGAAAAACAGTTACTCCACTTCTGAAAAGTAAAGTAAAAGAAAAAACTATCGTTCAAGTTTTCAAAGATTGGCATGGGTGAACTTCTCGTTTTTTTGTGACAGAGAGAGAGAGAGGAAGGGAGAGAGAAATAGTCACAACAATCAATTTTTCCATTGTAGGTTGAACGATTCCCAGCAGAAATTGATGATGTAACTTTCCGTCTGAAAAAGGATTGCTGCGTACTGACGATCAGAAAGAAGACCCCGCAGTCCTGGGAAAACCAAATGTCGCAGTTCGGAATGACATGAAAGAAGAAAATGGACACCGCTAGGTACTCTTTGTTCCATCATTTCCTCACATACCTCTTGATTGGTTGTGATTTTATGCACTGCGCACTTTTGTTCCCACGATTATCGTATGGACTGTGAGAATTATCGACAGGAGTACTTGTAGTTTTGGTTAAACGATTAAATTCTTAAAGTTTTGAATAATATTAACGAAAATGCCTGATAATTTCATGTAGATAAGTCTACAGTTTCAAATTTTCTTTGAAATGAAAGAGTTTAGTCCAATTGTCAAAAGGCCACAAACTATTAGGACCAGTGCGCCTGCGGCACTTTTTCCATCATTCTATCGATCAAAAATTATTAGCTTTATTATTTTTAAAACTGAAATACCGTATACTTTTCTGGCCAACTGCCAATAGTTTTTGATCTACCCGTCGGTAGGCCAAACTGTCCACTTGAAAGATTCCGCTACTCATCAACCATTGTGGTATTTACGAATGATTTTGCTTTATTTGGTTCCTCTGAAACATTTGTGTATACAACTGTAAGAATAGACATTATTGCTCCCGCCCAAAAATCCAGTATGTTAATAATCTCAAACATGTGTTGATTCGACAATAAATTTATTGACGTCAGAAAGTTTCGCTCTCTGGTGTAATGGATAAGACGTTTGCCTGTAAGCTGCAAAGTGAGGGTTCGATTCCTCGAGGCGTTTTCCGATGCTTTTCCAGTTTCTAACACTGAAATTTTTAAAATTCAAAACCAAGGAGATTATTAATGAACTTCTGTCTCTGGCTGAAACATCGGTGCAAAGCGAGAGTTCGATTCCCCTAGGAAAAATCTTTTTTTTTGCTTTTTTTCACAGAGTTTCAAACAGTTCCTCTACAACTCAGCTCATTTTCAAAACAAAAATGTGAAATATCCAAGCAAAAACCAACGAGATGGGGCGAACTTGTGTTTTTTCGTTTGTCCGTCCGGGAAAAAAGACTTGAAAGTTTATTATTAGATAAAAGTACTTTTTTCAAAAAATCAAAAAAAAAATTTAATTTCGATCAATGGGGTTAAAAACAAGAGAATCTAAGCGTCATTACCTGACAGTATTAGAGTCATCACGGATTCTAAATAATGTTCAGGTACGACGGTTAGATAGCTCTCGATAGGGGGTGGTGTGATGGGTTGTGGCATAACTTACCAATTTTGAGGTGGGAGTTCGATCCTCGGATGTTGCAGGACGCCCAGTTCCGCAATGGAATGTTAATCATGACTTCTCACAGGACTTTTAGAAAGTAGTGTAGAGGGTTCTGGCTCAACTTACCAATTTTGAGGTGGGGGTTCTATCCTTGGATGTAGCCGGATTCCCAGTTCCGCACTGGGATGTAAATCAAGACCGCACATATATCGCTAGAAGCATGGTCGTTTTCAAACGCGCTCTAATCTCAATTTTGTAGAATGAGTACGGTAGGCCTACCCTAGTGTCGGGACTCTCACAACGAACAGTTAGATCTTTGTGGATTTAAATTATTATTCTTACTTTCAGTCCATTGAAATTAAAGACGCATTACTTAAATCGTTCTTGTATTTTGAGGCAAAACTGCTACGGTACTAATTACCCGATTTACGAAGGCCAGATTTTTTTACAGGTAGAGGAAGCTATGTGCACCGCCCATAGGACTTTTAAAGTCTGGGTCAAGATGGGTCTCGCGTTAAAACTAGAAAATTTAAAAGAATTTCTACTCGCAGCACCACAGTACTGCTCAATAAAGGGGTCAGAACAAAAATAAATATAGCTGATTACAAGAGGGGATACAACTCGAGTGAGTCGAGCCATGTAAGGGCTGCTCCCGCGCGGGCGTGTCCATCCCGCCCATGTCAGCTCTCCGCCTTCTTTTGGTCAAATATTTAATACACATACGGTAAGCCGTGGTTCTTGCGGTTATCACGTATCAGACAAGCGCTGGGCAACAACACACGAACATGTTTGCTCGGGGAGTTGAATGATGTCAGGATAGTCTGGTGGTGTTGAACTGTCTCTCTGTGAGGTCAGCCTCGTAGTTCAGGTACATTCTAGTTCAAATGATCACTTGGTTGAGGCTGATTGGGCTACTGTAACTTTGATGAGAGTACTGTATCTTCATAATAATAACTTTATTCATTGAGAACAAGTTCATAAGCTTCATGACGACCAGCAATAGCCGCCACGAGCACAGAATAATGGGATTGGGAACCGTAGGAGAACCTTTTAAAAAAGCTGCTCCGGTCAGGACAGTTGTGCGATTTTTTGCAAAAAAAAACGTTGGATAACATTGTCAAATTACCAGAAGGAAAAGAACTGAATATGTGTGTTAGTAGTGATAGAACATTGGTGTTAGTTGTTCGATCTTGTTGTATGAGGTACTGTGGACACCTCGGTCCTATGGCTACTGTATATGATAGGACTACTGTAGTTTTGAGAGATGTACTGACTACTGTAACTTTGATTTCACTGTAGCTACAGCTTAGGTGACATGGTTAAAAGTGCGACATCTACTATTTTCAAGAATCAGATCGTAAGCCTATCTTATGCTAACACTTCTAGAGACGACATCGAGAGCCGGTTCATAAACATATGGACTACTCAAACTCCATTTTGCTCTCTCCATATGCAGAAGTCACACGAAATTAGAAATCCCAAAAGTTACCAGAATAGAAAAAGCAATTTAGCGCAGCAGGTGAAGTTTGAATACAGCTGGAATGTTTGAAGGGGTGTTGGTTTATTCTCGGAGAGTGGATAAACGTTGTAGATTGTATTAGAAACAAGGGAAAGAAGACAAAACAGTAGGATTTTTTAAGTTCTCGTACGACTGGTCGATATCGATGATTTTCAATAGTAAACATAAGCAGATTGATCTCGCTACGCTTGGGGCCTTCTTCTTCCCTTTTTCTTTTAAAAATGACATTTTCAGACATCTTATTGAAAACAGAAGTGGTTTAAATCTTCTATAGGAAACATAAGCTTTGACCAGTTCTGTTAGAAAGTAATCGAGCCAGTCTAACAATCAGAAGCATCTTCTCACATCTGAAACGACGTTCGTATTTTTCTTGACGTGCACTGCTCTGTTTAGGTTCAGTTACGCCTATTTGGCTTGAAAGTGATATCGTGTACCAGGGCTCATGATATAGAAGGAAAATAACTTCATGTATCATACCCCCGTATTATGTATCAATAACGTCGGTTTCCATTTAAGATATCAGCTTCTTCTCTTGATGGCAGACAGGAGGGCCAAAGTTTCACCAATTAAAACCAATTTTTGTACTCAGTGAAAGGAATAATATCGGGAATGTAGTTATCGCTTTGGAAACTTTTTACATCAACCATCCTTGCTTGTTCCCACACCGACATGTCCACTTTTGGAATGGGCAAAAATGATACATTGTGGTTTTGTTACCACTGTCAACAGGAAGTGACCATTGACCCGGCAGGAGTCGAAATGTTGAAGAGGAACACATCAAATAATCAGAGAAGGATGGACACTGTATGTGTATTTACTTGGTGTTTGCATTAAGCAGTCAAATAGTCTTGACAAACTACTACACAAGTACCTACGGCCGCGTAAGTGTTCCCTCTAATCACGGTGCGGGAGAGAGACGGACAAGAGCTGTACGTATCTGTTGAGTAGATGGACCTCGGGAGACCTGGAACGCTTCCAGTGTGACACTTTCCCATTGGGAGCGCCAATAGAGAGAGACTGAGAGAGAGAGAGAAAGAGAGAGTGAGAGAGAGAGAGAGAGGGAGGGAGAGAGAGAGAGAGAGAGAGAGAGAGAGAGAGAGAGAGAGATAGATAGAGAGAAAGAGAGAAAGAATGAGAGAGAGAGAGTGAGAGAGAGAGAGAGAGAGAGGGAGAGAGAGAGAGAGAGAGAGAGAGAGAGAGAGAGAGAGAGGGAGAGAGAGAGAGAGAGAGAGAGAGTGTGAGAGAGAGAGAGAGAGAGAGAGAGAGAGAGAGAGAGAGAGAGAGAGAGAGAGAGTAGGAGAGAGAGAGAGAGAGAGAGAGAGAGAGAGAGAGAGAGAGAGAGAGAGAGAGAGAGAGAGAGAGAGAGAGAGACTGAACGACACTCCAAATTACGATTGTGCCGAAAACGAACTTTGGTGTGGGCGTATTGGTCTTTCGGAACACCGCAGGTCGCAATCAGATCGAGCAAAGAATTAATTGGGACGAACAAAAACGATAACATTGGACAGAAGGAATGAAATCACGAGAGCAAACAAGCAAGGTTTTGACTTGTCTTTTCGAGTGTTTTCTTGAATCATGTCAGCAGGCCGATCACATGTTGCTGAGGAAAAAACAAAAATAAACGTTTTTCGGTGGAGACCGATCCTGCAACCTATCGCGTGATAGCTTGGCTCGAATGCAGTGCTCTACGAGATTTCAACTTCATCATTCTATCTTTTTGTACTCTGAAAACACGTCATTTACCGGGCCGAGAACAATAATAGCAGAAAAAAAATGTTTTTCTCTTTTTCCGTCTTTCGCACACCCATTAGTTTTTTGTTGTTATGTTGCAGCGAGGTCGAATCGGTCAAATCGATGCAGCGCTGCAGCGCGCGGATCGAACAAATTGAAAATTAGCTTTGCACCTCCGGGACACGACGCGCTTTCGAACAGCGTTTATACTGTCTCGAGCCGATGCCTATGAGCTAGGAACGGACCCCGGAAACACTTTGTGATCAAATAGCGTTGTATTAATAGAATAGATGTGAAGTATAAGCAGTACATAACGTGGGAGTGCACTGTGTTCCTGTAACCTCTTCTATGTTAAACTAGGACGAAATCCACTAGGCCACAAATATTTGATAGTGAGTTGGAACAGTGAAAATGCAAAAATTAACAACTTTGTACGGGAAGCGAACCTTTGACTTTCGCATCCTATTTCCACACAGGAAAAAGTTCTACCTACGTTTCACGACAAGTTCAAATGTGATCGAGTAATTTTAACAGACCACTCACTGAAATGTATCATATCACTTTATCATACCACTTACTAGATTTTATCATAATAAAAAAGGTTATATCGTTTGCTCAGAAGAAAGTGTTCTCATTTCCACACCACCCATATTGATAACCTTAAGTCTACGTCTCTTCTGAACTCCGAACATGGTCGAATGACATGAAAATATCCCGAGCTGAAGAGTTCATCATCTAGAACTATCTTTTTTTTTTCGCAAAATCCTTTCAATTACTTTTTCCAACAAATCTTATGCCGTTCATATACTTCTTGACGGTGCACAAGTTTAGTACAAGCATCTTCAATGACATGCCGACAAGGCTCATCATTGTCTAAACCAATATTATCCTATAGAATTAGTTGGCTCGGTATAATCGCTACCATATGACTGAGCAAATAAGGGCATTATCTATGTATCTCTTTCTTCCGATGCTCTTTAAGTTGATTTTCGTGACATTTCCGAAACACCTACAAATTTTTCAAAATTACTATAAGTGGATACAGTCGCTCTGCAACCGTTTTGCAAGACTTTCCGCGGAGCGCGCTTTTTATTTTATTTTTGAACATTTCCTAATGTTTTAACTTTTTCCTCGTCTTCTTATTTCTATAAACGTTGCGGATTGTTCTCATGGTTAGTTTCGTCTATTTCAAACATTTTTTCGTGGGATGAAAAAAAGGTGACAAAAATAAAATTTTTGAATTACAGAAACTGAAATTTTATCTACTAAGTCATTGCCCCGCCCCTTGCTTTGCTTTCATTTTTCTACTGCGTTTACCGCAGTGTGGTCAATCCCATTATTTTTGCATCGAAATCTGTTATTTTCTTAGCTTCGATGTTAGAGAAATTATACGGTATTCGCGCTAAGCGCAGTAGAAAAATGTCAAGCAACGAAGGGAGGCGACCAATAAGCAGCGAGCCCTAATCCCACCCCTCCGTTTTTATTACCTTCTCGATACAGTAACCAGAGGCTAGGACTAACATTTACTGAGAACTTTGAATTCCCGCCTCGAAATAAAAGTTTCACGTCCCCACGTTTTTATTCCCTTCTCGATACAGTAACCAGAGGCTAGGACTAACATTTACTGAGCATTTTGAATTCCCGCCTCAAAATAAAAGTTTCACGTCCCCACGTTTTTATTCCCTTCTCGATACAGTAACCAGAGGCTAGGACTAACATTTACTGAGAACTTTGAATTCCCGCCTCGAAATAAAAGTTTCACGTCCCCACGTTTTTATTCCCTTCTCGATACAGTAACCAGAGGCTAGGACTAACATTTACTGAGCATTTTGAATTCCCGCCTCAAAATAAAAGTTTCACGTCCCCACGTTTTTATTCCCTTCTCGATACAGTAACCAGAGGCTAGGACTAACATTTACTGAGAACTTTGAATTCCCGCCTCGAAATAAAAGTTTCACGTCCCCACGTTTTTATTCCCTTCTCGATACAGTAACCAGAGGCTAGGACTAACATTTACTGAGCATTTTGAATTCCCGCCTCAAAATAAAAGTTTCACGTCCCCACGTTTTTATTCCCTTCTCGATACAGTAACCAGGGGCTAGGACTAACATGTACTGATACTGAGCATTTTGAATTCCCGCCTCGAAATAAAGTTTCACGTTCCCACGTTTTTATTCCCTTCTCGATACAGTAACCAGAGGCTAGGACTAACATGTACTGATACTGAGCATTTTGAATTCCCGCCTCGAAATAAAGTTTCACGTTCCCACGTTTTTATTCCCTTCTCGATACAGTAACCAGAGGCTAGGACTAACATGTACTGATACTGAGCATTTTGAATTCCCGCCTCGAAATAAAGTTTCACGTTCCCACGTTTTTATTCCCTTCTCGATACAGTAACCAGAGGCTAGGACTAACATGTACTGATACTGAGCATTTTGAATTCCCGCCTCGAAATAAAGTTTCACGTTCCCACGTTTTTATTCCCTTCTCGATACAGTAACCAGAGGCTAGGACTAACATGTACTGATACTGAGCATTTTGAATTCCCGCCTCGAAATAAAGTTTCACGTTCCCACGTTTTTATTCCCTTCTCGATACAGTAACCAGAGGCTAGGACTAACATGTACTGATACTGAGCATTTTGAATTCCCGCCTCGAAATAAAGTTTCACGTCTCCACGTTTTTATTCCCTTCTCGATACAGTAACCAGAGGCTAGGACTAACATTTACTGAGCATTTTGAATTCCCGCCTCGAAATAAAGTTTCACGTTCCCACGTTTCTATTCTCTTCTCGATACAGTAACCAGAGGCTAGGGCGAACATTTTCGAACTAATCCTACTCTTTGCGAACATTTTAGGGTTAAAAATGTCGAAAATTTGAACATTTTCGGGATTCTTATCCTCCATTATCAAGTTACAGTACTCCAGAGTCAACGTTTAACACTTCGTAACTAGGATTTTCAGGTTTTCACTCACAATACTGCTTACTGTACATCGTATTACTGTAAGAAATTTGATCTGCAAAAAAATTTATTCATTCTTAACTACACGGAGCCGCATTCAGGTCGTAGTTGATGTCATCTTTTCTGAATCATCTATTAACGATTACTTCTTCTGGTAACCTACTTTGTCACACTTTTCCCATTACCAAAGATGTTCGAGAGGAATCTGTCAATTACAGTACACTGTTGTAGTAGGCCAAAAATAAATTACCCGTCACTTTTTGTCTCCTCTTTGAGTTTTCGAAGTACTTCCTGCTGTGATGCAACACTGTGAGCCGTTTGGACGTCTGGAACTTGAAAGTACAGTATGTTTCAACATTTGATCTACTGATACAGTAAGCTTCGAAGATTTGATCTACTAATACAGTAAGCTTCGAAGATTTGATCTACTATTACAGTAAGCATCAAAGATTTGATCTATTGATACAGTAAGCTTCGAATATTTGATCTACTGATACAGTAAGCATTGAAGGTTTGATCTACTGATACAGTAAGCTTCGATGATTTGATCTACTGATACAGTAAGCTTCGAAGATTTGATCTACTGATACAGTAAGCTTCAAAGATTTGATCTACTGATACAGTGAGCTTCGAAGATTTGATCTACTGATACAGTAAGCTTCGAAGATTTGATCTACTGATACAGTAAGCTTCGAAAATTTGATCTACTGATACAGTAAACTTCAAGAAAATGAAGAAAAAATATTAGGCTCAAACTTCGCATACTGGTATCTTCTGAAGATTTTCTACAGTAACAACTCTGGAACGAGTCTTGTGAAACACCCAGTAGTTCAAAAAACTAACCCATCAGAACATCGGGTATGGTAACAATATCAGCATCGTCCTCTCCATCAATCGATTGTTCGACAGTCTCGATGAGCTTCGCTTCTCCAGGAACTTCTATGACCGTCTAAACAAAGGTTACAGTAACCGCTACCGTAGTCAAAGACCACCCGGCGAGTATTTGCACGGCGGACTATGTGTTGTTGACGCTTCGTGATACCGTAGTAGGCCAATGTTATCACATGGGTCAAGATCATCGTTTGAAATAGGTGGGGTACACCTGACGTCATTTCGCAGAAATCAGGTTCATACACTCACGCAACAATGCAGAAACTTGGTTTAACCGCGAAATTTGAATCATTGATTTGCTTGAATTGAAAAAAATACTACAGGAATTCTCATTTTTCGTGAAAGTGAGAACTTCGCATCACGCCACGTCAATTTGCAGAAATTTTCAAATTCGAATTCTGCCCACACTGACGCCATCAAGCAGAATTTTTATTTTGCCGCGGAATTCAATTTGCGTGTGAATGCGTCTATTGTGCACACTCTCACGCCGAATCACAGAATTGACTTTTCACTTCACCCACCGTATTAGCAGAGTATCCGGACCCGATTTGAAAGGCTAGGTCAAAAGCTTTTTGAGAATTTTTCTGCACATTTTTCGACATCCAGGTCCTGCAAAAATGTCTCTAGTTGAGTGGTGAGAGCGCTTGTCTCAAAATTTTTATGCCAAGGGTTCGATCCTTCTCCGGGGAATTATTTTTGCCTTTTCAGTACGTATAGATTGAAAACGAACTTCAAGTTCTTGTGATAGGTCGGGACCACGTATCCTGAGAAGGATAGCGCATATCTCTGAAACTTTCACTCTTCTCTTCACTTTTTTTTGGGTTTTTTACCTGTATGCAGCTCAGTCCACTGTGATGGACCTTTACATGGACTATTTTGACTGATTTCGGCTCGAACATAACACATTGAGATGTGAACTTGACTTTGTCTTCGTTCGAAGCTACTAGTTTCATGACGAAGGACTGAAATTTCTCTCTCTCTCTCTCTCTCTCTCTCTCTCTCTCTCTCTCTCTCTCTCTTTCCACTCCTCACCTTCTCACTAGTGTTTCTAAAAATGATCTTCTTCTCAACTGCTTCGGACGATTTGTTATTAATCAAGATTACTTGTGGATTCATTCTGAATCATCTTCTAAGCTTTCAGATAAGAGTGAACTCACCTCGGCAAACCTTGAAATTCCGTTAAAATGAAGAAAATAGTCCTAGAAAGTGAGGTCAGGCCATACGTGCACGTTCGCTCCAACCATTTTTCATTGTGAATTTCGCATCACTCGAGACACACTAACATGATCAGCCCGTGAGTTTTCTACAAATTGCAAAAGTCCCAGACGGGGAGCGAACCCTATAGCATGTTTTCTTAGGCTAGGATCCACTGCGCTACAAGTTTAAAGTGACTACGGTATATTCCAGACAGCAAAAATCGGATTCTGCCCCACGACCACTCACCGTCACTAGTTCCGGAGTCCTGCGACGACCAGTACCGACCGATGAAGAAATCTCACTGAGAACGACAGAAAGTGTGACGAAGAATGCGTCTGCGAAATCTCCGGCAAATAGAAGATTCAGAGAAGCTGAGCCGCTTGTTCACAGGTAGCTTTGAAAACGCAGATATCGATCCCGAGCTTGACTATTCACTCATTGAAAAAAACGTGATTGTAGCGTGAAAACGTGGCTTGAAAAAACGTTGAGATCGATCCCAAACTTCACCCTTTACTTATTGAAAAAATATAAAAAAGGCTCCAACTCTACCATTCATTGGTACAAATTTCAGATACGACAATCCAAACGAGGTGTACATCGACTTTGCCCCAAGCGAGAAAGTTGTGACCAGGAAACTAGTCTTCCGTAACAAATCCAAGAAAGAATTCGTTCTGAAGCTAGTCCCATCGCACAAGTTGATCGAGGTGGCGACTCCTTCTTGCGTCTTCCCACCGCGAAGCATCAGAACAGTCGAATTCCGCGTCCGCAACAACTTTGGCACATTTGAAAAGCATATGCAGAGTCTTCGCGGTTACGCTGTCCCTTCTTATAAGAAAGATCTCGAGATGTGGCTTGCCGGCAACGTCCACTGTCCCACTCAACTCGCCTTCGAACTGAACTTGAGAATTGGCACTGGTGGGTACTCTGCCCATGAGACGATCGTGGACCTGCCAGGGACAGCCAGACTGATTGAGAAGGTGGACATCTCAATGGACGAAGTCGATGACAATGATTGTGTGACGATCAAGGGGATTGAGGAAGGTGAGTGACAAATGCAAAAATGAGGGGACGGATCGAACTAGAGGATCAAACTAGCACCTTTGTTTTTCTAGCGAGAGCTTTATTCATTTAGGTACACTTTGCAAAAAACAAAAAATGCGCCAGGATCGATCGAACCGACAACTCGAAAGTCATAGGCAAATGCGCTGACCACTAGGCTACAAGCACAAATCCACAATCACTCAAAATCTAAATTTTCAGACACCTTCACTGCTCACGAAGCCGCATCTCAGATGAGCCTGATGGAGAACCTGAAAAAGCCCGCTGCTGCGTGTTGGTTGAGTTCTCTTCTGACGTCAGTGACTGGACAAGAAACCGAGAAAAGTATCCGGAAGCCTAAGATCATCAGCGGAAGGGCGTGAAGAATGGGATGATAATAAAGATGTCGATAATTTTATGTTCTTGCGAAAATGCAAAAAATTGGCTGCCTCGGGTGGGGATCGAACCCCTCACATTTATCATGGGTGTAGTGAGCAAATGTCTTCCATTAGAGTACACGTGGAAAAAGCAAAAATCAACTGCATCGTGTGGGGTTCGAACTTGCAATCTCTAACTGTGTGAAACTGTTGAATCGCGTACCTTCGAAAAAAGCAAAAATGAGACTGATCTTCTTCCATTTCAAGCCACATTGCCAAAGTTGAAAATTTATACTGTTTGACATAATGAGAAGAAAGAAAACAAATACACAAGAGAATCGGTAATCAGTACATAGAGCTCTGCAATTGATCTAGTTACTGTGTTGTTAAGAGTGACCGGTATACGGAGCTAGTTAATGCAAATCTCAGATTGTGGAAGTATGAAGTGCAGCTACTCATGGAATTGAACATCGAGATTGTACCAGAACTTCACCGAATCTGGTCTAGATTTACCAGAAATTCACCTAATCTGGTCTAGATTCACCAGAATTTCACTTAATATGATCTAAATTCACCAGAATTTCACCTAATGTGGTCTAGATTTACCAGAACTTCACCTAATCTGGGATAAATTCACCAGAATTTCACTTAATATGGCCTAGATTCACCAGAACTTCACCTAATCTGGTCTAGATTCACCAGAACTTCACCTAATCTAGTTGTCGCAACTCGCGACTCGATGTCGCAACTCGCGACTTCGGTTAAGGCATGGCCCTTAAGACAGGTGTATCGGGGCCTCGCTTAAGGGACTTCACCCCAGGCTAATATCAAATCAACACTTTCAACTCATCTACACAATCAAAATTCTCTCGCGCGCGCGTTGTCGTCACCGAGGCAACACCATTTACCTGCGCTAGAAGCCAAATCTATCTCTACTCAAATCTCACAACACACTCCAACTCCTATCTCCTTTCAGATCCGTCAGCTGTCTCGAGAAGTCGAGAGACTGTCGACCCTCATTGGTCAGCTGGGTCAGACCGAAGGCCGGAGGAACGGACGTTCGTCGAGTGAATCCGACCAGGAACGACACCAGCAATCTCCGAAGTCGTTCAGCAGCTCCAATTCACGAGGATTCAAGTCTCCCCCGAAGCGATCTTTTCACGACGTCGCGAGACCCAACCGAAGAGGGCCATATGAAAGAGCTACGACAGACCGAAAGACGGAAGGCCGAGTGAAACGCTGCCGATTCTGTCGAGCAACCAATCATGACGCTTACCATTGTCTGGAGGTTCTGACCAACAACGAGAGAAGACGGACTATGATCCGGGCCGGAGATTGTGACTCCTGCGGATCCGTCAAGATGTCGGGACACACATGCTCATCAAAGATCCGATGCGACGTGTGCCAAGAACCCCACCTTTCCTCTGTGTGCGATGTGGACGAGGATGTCAGGATCCATCGATTGTTGAAGGCCGCTGGTGTGAGGAAGAGAAACTTGGACAAGGATTCAGTATGATCCCAGCGAGAACCCCGAGAATGTCAAAATTGTGAGAAACCTATCCACTGTCCACAAGTGAGAAACCTGTGCCTTGATTTCGTGAGAGCCCTATTGCAAATGTTGTGTGAGATCCCTAAAAATTCATTGATCCCCTGAGACCTACCTTCCTTAACCCACCGAGACCCTCGAAACGGTGGCCGATCACTCAACGTCGTAAGCCGGGAGTGTCGCAACTCGCGACTCGACGAAAAGAAAAATAAAGTAGAAATTCGTGAGTATTGATTGATCGCGCCCACGCGCCCTATTGAGAAAATCACCGTGGGTCCTGTTTAGACGAGCCGACCTTTACCATAATCATTGTGTGGAGGCCCAAAATATTTATTTATTTTAATTTCCCAATTTCCTTGTTTTTACTAAGCCAATTACCATATGTTATACTTCAACATGTTCATTAATCATTAACCTGTAATTAAATCGATTTGAGTAGTGAAAGGGGCACTCTTCACAATTTCCAATCCTCCTTTCCACTACTCAAATCGGTTTAATTACCCTAGTTTGAGGTGTCAATAAATACTTCAATTGGAATCTCAAATCAGCAGACGAAGTCCGACCAGACCAAGGTGCGGCAGAAGTGGTTACAACAGAAACGGATTATAGTTAAGGTACGTAACTTCGAGTCGGGGGCAGTTCGTGTCACTAGTCTAGATTTACCAGAACTTCACCGAATCTGGTCTAGATTTACCAGAAATTCACCTAATCTGGTCTAGATTCACCAGAATTTCACTTAATATGGCCTATATTTACCAGGATTAACCTAGAATACCTGAAAAAACTAGGATTGCCAAATTGGCCCCGGCTTGTCGATTTTCAATTCCACGAGTAGCTTGGGCGAGTGAAAATCTGTCATTTTTCTTTTCGATTTTCGATCAATATTCATACGGATGCAGATTTGTGACTCGTCTCAACATATCAAGGAAGAATATGGTCTCATAGTGGCAAAAGGTCTTGTCCTACCCAAAACGGGTTCCCTTTTCACCTCATGAAAATAAGCATTTTCTCTTCTAGTAAAACATCAAAATGATCTTACAAGCTTGGGAACCCGCTGCGGGTCGGCACCATGATTACCTATCCCCCTCGAATCAGTTAGAATACACTTTTACCATGGGAAACTCGTCAATTTCGGAATTTTTGTGGGCACTGGTAAATACATGTAGAGATATTGTAAATAGGGCAGTGATTGTTACCTTAGAAGAGCTTGACCACGAGCTCTGCTCGTCCCCCGATCATCGTGATACCCCATCTCCACCATCCGACTGCAGTTTCTGGTTCTTGTCTTCTGGCTGCAATCAGGTTTCGGAGCTGGCGAAGGGTGTCAGTGTTTTGGTAGGTTCCTGAAATAGATGACGTCAGGAATCTAGAGCTCATATGGTTAAAATCTTTCTGGAACGTTCAGGATTGCTCTCCATAATATTCTCATGGATATACCTTATGAAAAAGGGACATAAAGGCAACATATCGGTATTTTGTCGTTGAATTTATGTAAGTAGAAATTTCAAAAATTCGGTTTTTTCTTTCCGAAGATTCAGTTTTTTCTCTCCCTCTCTTTCTCTCAGATTTACCCGTTTCTCTCTCACTCTCTCTCTCGCTCTCTCTCTTTCTCTTTCTTTCTCTCTCTTTCTTTCTCTCTCTCTCTCTCTCTCTCTCTCTCTCTCTCTCTCTCTCTCTCTCTTTTCTCTTTCTCTCTCTCTCTTTCTCTCTCTCTTTCTCTCAGATTTTCCCCTTTCTCTCTCTCTCTCTCTCTCTCTCCCTCTTTTCTCTCTCTCTCTCTCTCTCTCTTTCTCTCAGATTTTCCCTTTCTCTCTCTCTCTCTCTTTCTCTCTCCCAACTTACCATGAGCATAGTGAGCTGCCGCTGCCAGTTCCAGGCTCGGCGCTGCTTCAGGTTCTTGAACAACTGATGCGCTCTGAAACATTCCATATTTAGTGAGATTAAAAAATTGAGCCGAATATTCTTGAAACACCTAACATTTTTAAATGAACAACTAACACCATCGTTCTATTATTACTAACACACTATTGGTTTCACCATTTCCAACCATCTGCCTCAAACAAATTCATTCAACTCACATTCTCCAGCAGGATCCAGAAGCTTCTGTGGCTAGGTGGTTGATGTCCATAGGTCAGGAACACAAAGTACGTGTCACGACGTCCAAACTCATCAATATCCAACTCGGTGAATGACCATTTGAGGAGTTGATATCCAGCCAGTGGGGTCACGTGGAGAGACATCTTGTCGTATCCACCGCGCATCTCGAATGTTAGGTTCAGATGATTGGCTCCGATGAGCTGACGGTCAATCAGCTTCAGATCGATTGGGTGTGGAATTGGCACCGGTGACGGGACTGGAACCCACAGGGAGTGCCTGGAATCATTGATTCAAAAAAAGGTTAATACAGACTAAACGAATGGTCTCAGTGATGGAACGCCCTGACTGCGAACGCACTCGCACGACGCCAACCTCTCTTATTTCGCTTCGCTCTGTTACAACACAGACCAGAATAAAATGGTAAATTTCAAAAACTAGATTAAGTACTTCAACCCAAGAAAATTTGCACACTTATAGTAATCATGATTCAATGATACCACCTACCGTACTCAAGTATGTAGAGGTTATCACACTAAATTTACTGAAGTTACCGTAACCTTCAAGAAACTCTCGATTACTGTAGTTTGAAGAAAATGTTACAGTGTTTACCCTACAGAAAAATTCATGGGAAACATAAGTCATGGACAATTATGACTTTTGAAATCTACAGTAACTCACTCTGGCGGGAACAGCTCATGGATTGCCGTGTAGTATGGCATTCTGCAGTACTCATCTTTAACCCCTGAGCAGTTCGGAGCCGAGCTTCCTTGTAGGAACGAGTGTGCTGGGAGGTCCTTGGCTCCTCTGAACGTTTCTTTATGAAAACCTAGACGCATTCTGGATTACCTGAAGTCAAGCGAGTGAATGAACAAGGCATTATTTTTCTCCACAACGTTTCCTTCAAAGTCGTAGATGGTTCTGTTCGAGTGCTGAAAGTGTATTTTTTTAATATCTTACATAGAAAACATTGAATTTGTTAAATAATTAGTTAATTCACGATGTATCAAGAAAAAGCTAATTGAGTGGAGGCGGAGTTTCAAATAAGGCACAAGTCGGTCGACCCCAATCAATAAATTCAATTTTTGGAATGGCCTAAACTTTTGGAATGGTCCAAACTAAAGTACTGTGGGATTCTGTGGCTCAGAAGGCAGTAATCACGGCTCTCGAGAGCAGAAATTTTCAACCTTTGTGATGACATATTAAAATAGGCCCGAATCATAGTATTTTCCTATTTTCGCGTAAAATCATGAGAAATCCATCAAAATGTAGACATTTTCGAGAAGCTACGGAACTCTGAAATATTCGTAACTTCTCAAACCACTCACCAACGCAATGATCCTTCTCAGTCTCGGGTTATCGTGTGAGTACTCGTATGGGTGACCTGCCTTGGTCGTCACAAGGATTACCAAGAAGAAGACAAAGATGAGGCTCAGAACTCTAATAATGTAGTTCATCCGTCTGGAGATGTAGAACAGGTTGTTCTGAATGGTGGTTATAATGTCATTATTTTCCATTTTCTCTTAATTTTTTAATCTTTTGAAAGAGAAGCCTAATATTCTCAGAACTTGTTCAATACTGCAAAAGCTGTGACTTTTTACATATTGTCTTGATGTTTGTTATTTTATCCGTCTAGACTGGTTTTTTCAAGTTTCATTAAATTTTATAACCTTTCATTAAAAAAAAGTTATTAATACTCATAGAAATAGTTCGAAAATTCCACAAAAGTTACTGGTTATTTTACATCTAGTTCTCAATTCGGATCAAATCTCACCACAAACAAGATGAAACTGGACGCGATGACCAGTCCTATCGGTCCCATGATGAATTCTGGATTAATAGCGTTCCCAAGTCTTCCCATAACAGGAACAAAGAAATCAACGCATTGACTGATGGCGTAAGCGGCGAAGACGAATGGTGGGATGAAGCAGATGATTTGCGTGTACAGAATCACTCGTGGCGTCACTCCTGGAAAATTCAGAATCCAAATTTCTCAAATCATTCTTATAGCGCAAAATACTTCATCAGACTGTTTCTGACGTTCTTTCAGAATAAAGTTTGATGAGTGACAGGCGCAGAATTTATTATCATGGAATCATATGAACTTTTCCTCAAGTTTATAACTAAACCTGTCCCTGTGATGAAAATTCGTCATTCTATTCAGCCAATTCTAATAAAAGTGCAACATTCTCGGTTTTCAACAGGCTTTTTTCAGCACTACCAGAACATAGGTCGATCACGTCATTTAGTCAGAAGAGCTAATGTGAAGACCAACAATCCAAAGCGGGAACAACATATTTACACGACGGTTTAACTGATGTTAGGTATGGTACATGCTGGTCTCGCCACTACAAATCACAGAGCGTGTGTTTTTTGTAGCTCAGAAATTAATGAAATCACAAAATCTAATAACTACCGACATATAGACTTTTTAAAACTTATTTGGTAGAACTCTGATTATCCTTCTCATCAAACCATCATATGACTATGATCTTTTGAATGTAAAAAAAAAATCTGGTGTACACTTCTTGTGATCTTAACCCTCATTATGCCGCCTCCGTGCTGACGGCGCGAGGTGTCTCACAGGCTCCAACATTGTCGACAATAAAGGTTACTACAGACATGTCGAGACTTCATGGTATTTTTTAGATGGTCTACCAAACAAGTTTTTTTGCTTACGATCACGAAACCAGCATGTTTGAAACTTCCATTAATCTGATTGATCCTAGGAACTACTCCCATCACTCTCCTATCTAGAGGGCAGTAGCCACGCTTCGGAAATGTGCTAATTAGTTTTTTTTTTCGGAGCCAGAACGTCATTTAAGACATGTTCGTGAGAACAACCCAAAGCGGGAACAATTTGTTTGCACTACGTGTTAAATGATGTTAGGTGTGCTGCAGATTGTTCCGATCACTACAAATCACAAGGCAGCAGGGTTACACGGAAGGGAACTTTTTCAAAACGGAAATCATGCGTCGGGAGCAAAAAAGGAAAAAAAGTTCAGAATCTCGTGAAGCTATGTAGAGCAAGGGTTCTGGTCAATTTTTAACAAATGCCATATTTTGTTTCCTGACTCTAAAACTTTCATTCCTACGTCAAGATGATTTTTTAAAAGAAAAAAGTAAAACACTCACGTCTCACAAGTCCAAGTTGTCCAAGGATATAGATAATGACATCCTTGAAGGATGGGAGGACCAGGTAGTTGAGGACGTAGAATGCTGACGCTAGGTTGAACCTGAAGGGTAGAAAATGAATTCAGATGATGTTAAACCTCACCAAGTCATGAGGAAGAGAACCGTCGCTAGTGAGATCAGGATCGTGTCATATTGAACCATTTCAATGTTACGGATCTGAAAAGCTTGATCCTTAATTTCCTAATTTTTTAGGCAACTGGAAAGTTGGCCATGAATTCTGAAAAATAAGCTCTAGCGCAAAACCAGAAAAGATTTTTTGATATAAACAGTTTGGCAGCACTCATTCCATGCCACGGCTCTACATATTTCCAAAAGTTACGAGTTGTTTTGTAGAAAATTATTTGACTTTTCAAAAAAAAAAGTCACACTTCCAAGACTTATCAGTTTGTACAGAAAAAAAAGTGAGAAAATCAAGTGGCACTATTTTTCTGACACAGAGCTTTTTTCAAGTGTTTCGTGTTATAGAGTTGTGCAATTTTTCGCTCTCCTACTTCATTGTGGTACCGAAAAAACGATGAAAACCATGGTGGCACTATTTCCATGACACAGTAAAAATGAACTACTCACCTTGTTATGATCAGCAAAGTAGGTGTGAGTAACAGCTCCAACAATCAGCATCGGCAGGACATAGAGAGATCCAACCATTTCTGGCAGTTTGTACCAGCACATGACCAAATCGAAAGCAACCACAAAGCCGATCAGAGCCAGCATGGTGACCGCCATCGCCAGCAACGCCACAATATGGTGAAGATATGCTGTGGCCAGGTCCCCGACAGAATACAAGCCTACGCTGATTCTGTAGGCGACAAGGAGAGCTGTCAGAAGACATGAAGAGTAGTTGATCAGTTCTCCTGAAGAAACATTTTTTAGAAATGAATTCGGAAAAAATCTGATTAGTTTCTAGGATGAAAATTGTGAACCTCGCGAGGTTTCACCTCACTCTATTATGAGAATAACTTCTTTTAAAAACACTGGTTTGAAATTTCAATGATTTTCTCTACTTTCTACAAGAGAATGATGATTTGTGAACCTCGCGAGATTGAAATGTATAATTTATGCTGCTCTGAAAACAATTCAATTCTAAAAATGGTGCTATTGGGTTTGTTTTCTACACATTTCCTGACGAATTCTATTAAAATTGATGATCTAGAACACTAAATTTTTCAAAAGATATCGACCGAAATATGAGTTTTGAGCATGTTTGAAAGGAATACTGTAGTTACAGTACTCAGCACGGGTCAAATTGAAAATCGGAAGCTCACCAACAGTAACCGTATAGTAGACAGTGAATAGTCCAACAACATCATAGAAGACCCACTTGTTCGACTCTTCGAAAAGCGCTTCCTGCTCCAGGTACGGGCTCTTCAGGATGGCACGTACTACTGCGAGCACATTCTCACCAGCTCTGAAAGGTTCAATTCTGGGTTTTTCAAAATCAATCGAACCTCTGAATAGCTCCCTCTTCAATTCTCCACTCCTCGTCGAATTCTGTATGGTAGAACCATCCATTCTTCGTGTAGGCGATGTCCAGACCTGGGAAATTTATCAGTCTTGCAAAAATAAGATTTTCATTAATTTACTTCGGGAAATTCTAAAATCCGCGTCAAAAATTTTCCGATGTTCTGTCTGAAGGCAACACACATATCTAGCAAAAAGTCTGGCCGATTTCAAACGCGCGCCAGTCGCTTTTTTGTAAAATGAGTACGGTAGGGTCGGGACTCTCGCAACGAACAGTTAGATCTTTGTGGATTTAAATTATCATTCTTACTTTCAGTCCATTGAAATTAAAGGCGCATTACTTAATCGTTCTTGTATTTCAAGGCGAAACTGCTACGGTACTAAGTACCCGAGGTCAGACTTTTTACAGCTAGAGGAAGCTATGTGCAACATGGAAATAATTCAGATTATTAGACGGAAAAGTTGAATTAATTACGACTTTTTTCGAAAATAGGCCGGACAAGGAAAAACATACCAGAAATACGTCCATAATCACGGAAGATTCTGAAATCAGTGTCAGACGGAATGATTCCAGACTGGAAAATCTCCTGGGCCAGTACAGAGCAGAATGGATGAGGGGCGTTCTCAAGGTACGTCTGAAGCAGCCACGAGTTTCCGGGTCCCGCTTGGAAGAGAATTTCACGTCCTCCAGATCCGGTTCCTTCGAGGTTGATGAAAGCTCTGATCGTGTGCCTCCATGGGTGTTGGTTGATGAATCCATGTGCTGCTTGCAAGAAGTTCTCTTCGGCTGAAATTGAGCTCATTGAATTTTTCTCTTTACTTACGTTTTAAAGTCATTATTTCACAAAAATATCATTTTTTTCTAATTTTAACTCATCTTTCTTCTCAATATCCTAAATTTTTTACGCTTCATCATTCATTTACAAGTTTTTGAACCTATAGAAATAGAAATGTTACCTCCATTGAACAAGAAGACGACATCATTCTGAAGGGGAGTGTTGGAATGAGCTAGCACTTGTAGGACGTCCATCATGATGGCGCATGATACCTGAATTTGAATTCTACAAAAATTATATTAAAAAAACATTTTGTTTTTTTCTTTTTTGCTAGAAAATTTTATCATCAACTACATCTTCTAAAAACAACTTCTTCGAAAAAACGTATCTTTCTCCGTTTTAATTTCACAAAACTTGAAACCGACTACAAGCTTCAACGAAGAAAACTGGAACGTGTCTTCAAATCTGACATGATGTTTTTATGAGAAATATTGGTACCTGTTAAAAGACAAATATTTTACTACGTTTTAACATCAAAACTATTGTATACTAATGGAAACTGGAATTTCTCTGGGAAAACTGAAACTACAAGAGAAATTAATCATTAAAAACAAAAATCAAATCATACCGCATCATCCGTCGCTCCAGGAGTGTCCGGCATCGAGTCAAAGTGGCAATTTAGTAACAGTGCCTGTCCAGTCGGTCCACTCGACGGCCCGATACGCACGGCGATGTTAGTAATCTCGTGGTAGCAGAGGGTGAAACTGCTGAGAAACTTGAGGTCGAAGCATCCAGAAGGCCTCTGAACGTCTGATTCCACTCGATTCACGCTGTTCTGCTCGACGATCCTTTGGATTCCTGTGATACGCTTCTGGAGCATGTTGAAGGCGTGAACCTGAAATATTCGGGATTTAGAAATCAATATTTCAGAAATTGTCAAACTCATGTCCAGATTGAAAAAACATTTTTTTCTAGAGATTTTTGCTTGCTGAATATCAGTTTAAATTGTCTTATTTAGTGATGAAAAATACAGATACCAAAAAGTGAAGCTTTTAAAAATACTTCTACTCAGAATGCAAAAAAATAAACGATGATAAAAGTGAAAATTATAGGAAAAGTGAGATTCGTCAAATTTACTCATTCAGAATATAAAAATCGATGAGAAACTCATCAAAACCATTTCTGAAGTTTTTAAAATGAAAAATAACCAAAAAAAAACCTCTAGGTTCTTCGATCCACTCGGTCTTGGTCCCAGTGATGTCAGTTCTTTCAGAAGTACTCTTGCACGTGCTTCACTGAATTCGTTGGCTACCTTCGCGTCTCTTACTGGCGGCATTTTTCTGTGCAGAAAAACGACTCCAGCGTACACCACAGCGATGGTGAGTACCAAAAGGATCCAGTGGCGGAACCCGATGGCTTCCTAAAATGAAATAGAACTCGCATTTATTGGTTTTCCCCACCTTGTTTCGAGAAACTCAGCGTTATTCTTCACTTTACTCTGAGAATGTATGAAAAATTATAAATTGCAGTTTCCTAGATTTAATCATACTCAAAAAACGTTTCAGTACTTTTAATAACTTCGAAATATGGAGCTATTCAATGAAAATGTATGTAAAACGAACGAAAAATTCAGTACAAATAAAAACTATTTTCTTTATATGAATCACAAAAAAATCATCTCTAAAATTTAATTAAAACATAAATTTCAACAACTCACCACAGTTCTCTTCGACTTCTCATCGAGTCGTTCGTAGTACGGCTCGGCGAGCCCGTTCGACGTATGGTCTTTTCGTCGACGTACTTCCATCGGCCCTGGATAAATGATGAATCACAAGATAGTGACTGCGAACTATCGATTTTTGGATTTCCTAATAGTTCAAAAGTGCTATATCCGATTTCTAGGATTTTCTAGCAAGTTTGAGAAATGTTACTAAATTCGTGGTAAAATCAGTTTTTTGATACAGCTGAAAATTTCAAATCTAAAAACAGAGTAAAGATTGAAACGCTTCATGAACGTATGCAATGAAATCGTGCAAGTTCCAAAACATCCATTTATTGAATAAAACCAATGCATAGAAAGTTAAATGTATAGTTTATAAACCAAGAAAACAGAAATAAATTATTAAAACATTAGACGAAAGATGAAAAGCTTTGTTCGTGGAAGAAAATATGAGAAAGAGAGGCATTGCTCACCACATTAACATCCTCCATTCATCTACGATCGCGTCTGTAAAAAGTGATATTAGATTGGTTTCCATCTAAAATCGTCTTCAGAAATTCGTGATACAGAATTTTCAAGTAGAAACTAGAAACTTCAAATTCACAGTACATATAACTGAATACTACTTCTGGAAAAATTATCTTTTCTCAGAGACACAAACTGATAAACAATTTGTGCTTATCTCCATCTTCTTGTGATCAATAATCAGAATTTGTAAATGGAGGGGGGAGGGCACAAACCATACCTTGAATCCCCACGGTCTCTTCTGTCTCTATCGTCTCGCCGTCTATCATCACGTCGATCATCTCTTCTGTCACGCGAACGGCTGAATCATTATTTCAATTACTATGAAGATTAATAGTCTTAACGAGGTCACTACGTAGACTTTCTATTGTGAAATTTGAATTAACAGTGCTGGAATGATCAAAAAGCCACGCAGAAGCGCGCAACTGGATAGAATTTTTGCACACCTATCAGATGCCTTTCACATCGTTCAGATCCGAAGTCTATAAGCGGCACCCTTTTCTATTAGAAAAGAAAAGAAACCTTCTTCTACGCTCTCTATCATCTCTTCTGTCTCGGTCTCCTCCACGACGTTCGTGTCTATCATGGCGACCTCTGTTGTCACGGTCGCCTCGGAATCTGTCCCGATCGTCTCGTCGTGGACTTCGGCGACGGTCAAAGTCTGGAGGAGCATCATAGATGCCGGCTGCCTTACGTTCCTTTCTACGAGCGTCAATCTTTTCCTGAATGAATCACTCTTCACCAACCTTTAAGATGTTTCTTACTTCATGTTGTCAGAAACTACACTCAACAACTACTAGAAGCGGGAATGTAATGGCTCATTGCACGTCATATAGGTCACGTTTCTTATGTTTTCACGTTTTCGATAGAATTTGGAACACTTTGATGTGAATGAGCCACGTTTCTTACAACAATATTTGCTTTGTAGATCAAAACCAAACCTTCATCTCCTCATAAATCTCTCTCGTTCTGACCATTCCGATGTGCATCTTTCCGTTATAATGATCTGCGATGCGAGTCTCGTGGTCTTGTGCATTGAGCTGTGCACCGCAGTCTTCGCACACACAAAGCTTGTTGATGTTGGAAGGGCCAGTACGAATTTCGACCTGCTCGGCAACCAAAGTTCTACGGTTTCTCAGCTCGTCCACCGCTTTCGACGCCTTCATCGATTCTTCAATTTTTCCTTCGTTTCCGAGTGATTCGACTTCTTCCACTTTCTGAAACATGGTGGATTATTACCAACAGAGATGTTTTTTCAACTCCCTTTGCTCGTTCTTTTTCAGGAATGCACAAAAGGGAAAATGCAAAAATGTCTGCGAGGTTAGGGGTTCAAACATTAGTAAGCGTTCAAAAAATGGAAATCATTTTTCAAACGGTTCTAATTAGACTGTTCACATCATAATTTTTCGAGCAGATTTTTTGGAATGAATCAAAAATATTAGAAACATGACTTTATTCAATACACGTGGAACATATCCACCATGTTCATCATCGAAAAAGCGAAGAGTTCGCTTTTGGAATGACTGAAAGAGTCGGAGACGTGACAAAACTACATTTTCCACATGAAAACCACTTCATCCTATTCATTATTAAACAGAGAATGATCGATAAATCTTCTTAACTAAACCAAACCTCTTGAATCTGCTTGTCAATTTCATCCAACGACTGCTGCTTCAGCTGATCCGCCGTGTCAGTCTGGGCTCGTTGATCACGGTCCAGCTTCTCTTTGATCCGTTCAATTTCTATATCGACCACTTTCACCGCGTTCTCAATGATTTCAAAAGCCTGGAACATTCTTACATTAACATAGTGCTATGCAAACTCACATCAACATCATAAAAGTGATCCTTTTCACGCTGAGCGTTCTCATAGTCCGCCTTGTGTGCTGGTTCATGAATCTTTCTACAAGAGACCAAGCCCTGAACAGTGTTGCACGTTACAATGTGACCAATCAATATTCGATCCGCCTTATTAGGAAATCTCCATTCATAAAACAATAAACCCACTGGAATCGATGCAGGATGATGACCGCTCGTGTTTATGAGATCGCTTCAACAGCTCTGTTCTAACGAAAAGTGAAAATGACTCACGCGACCGGCATTGGAACTTTTGTGACGGGGCGAATTTCGAGTTAAAAATTAATTTGAGATGCCAAGAAGGAACTAGGTTAATGGAATAAACAAAACTTTTCATAAACTGACATCTTCATTTTCCAGCAGAAAGTCTTCATAAAGAAGGGGGATAGGAAACTCACAAATCTGATCAACACAATAGTCTCAACTCAAGCAGTGCGCAACTCGACATCGCAGAGAACTTCGGAGTTTCACCTAATTTTGCATCATTTGGTTGATTATGGTTATTTTGTTAGGTTTCAAGAGAAATTGTACAAGTTCGTGGTTATTCGTGAACAATTGTGGTAAAATTCATCAAAATTTACCTGTAGTCTACTGTCAGGTACTAATTCGTAGGGACATATGCCGAGTAGGTAAGCACGGCAAGCAGTGTGATGGTTGTATGGGTTTTTTGGTTTTCTGCCTGAAAATTGCGTTTTTGCGTCCTCATTCTCGTTGAATCCAGTGAAGTTATGGTTAAAACCAAGTACTCGATATTGTTAAAGTTTTTTTTACATAAAAATACTCAATCCTAGTCAAAACGTGTCTTCACTGTAAAGAACAAGGAAACTATCTCTAACAACTAAAGTGAAATCGAATAAATGAAATGCTTCAACAAGTTAACTAAAGCTTCGGCACATTAAACGTGTCCTCTAGATGAACTCTGCGATAAATGCAGTTTAAAAAGGATCAGTTTGAGTGAACGGAACTTACAAAATCTTTTTCACGCGCGCGCGTGTGTGAAGAAGAAGGAGGATAAAGGTTTTTCACGCTTCAAACTGATCCCTTTTTCACGAGAGATCAGTAAAAGCTGGTGATTTGAATCGAGTAGGAAACGGATAAATTTTATATTAGCTTCACCTTTTTTTTAAAAATCATTTTCTTATTTTTGATTATGACATTGATAACTCACCGAACTCTTCTCCACAGCTACTGCCCATGAGCTGAGCGATCATATCACGCATTTGCTCTGTCATCTGGAATATTCAGTTAGACGATTAACACGTAATCAAAAACAGTGTTGATATTAAAGCGATTGAACGCATCATAAAATAATTGATAGAATAAACGATGAAATCTTTATGAGCTAAATTCCACGTGTCACGTAATGGCTGTAACTATTCAATATGATAACACGTATTTCTTTAAATCTTTGCTACACTTCTGATTCTACTTCGTTCCTTTCTTCGCCTGGTTCTCCAGGAATCTCTTCCGGAGAAGACGTCCGTACTGTGTTCCGAGCCATGCGATTATGAAAACGCCGACCAGGAGTTCTATCAATCTGAAAATGGAATTTAATAATGAAAATCACACTCGACTACCTGATTGTTGTCATTCCTTGGTAAAGATCGATTTTGACTCCTTCCGTCAACGGAATTCCAAGATCGGACTCGACTTTTCTCACATCAGCCCAGAAGAACTTGGCTTCCTGTGGATAATTTATGGTAACCTTGTCTTCTGATACAGGCTTGCCATCAATAACAGCTCCTGGCTGCAGGAATGCGATAGCTCTTTGATGAGCTGGTGAGAAAAGGATTCTCTGTACTTCACCTCTTTTCAGGTAGTGGTCAACAAAGTGCTGATAGTCGATTCCTTTTCTGAATTATATAATTTACTCAATCTCCAATCAATAATCGATTTTCAGAATCACATTTGATTTTTTTAAAAGCTCACTTCGTGAAATCGTCATTTGTCAGATTGCCAGCAACCGCACGGTCTCCTTTGAACATGTCAGCCAGCATGAAGAAAGACATAACAAATGAAACTCCAGCCACAACGAGAACATAAATTCGGAGTTTCTTCACTGAAATATAGATATTTATTCCTCCATATGCTGAAACTTACTCATTTCGGGGCTCGGAGGTGGTGGAACATTCTGACCTTCTGACTTCTCAGTACCCTCAGAATTCTCGTTGAACTTTTGTTCTCGGAAATCCTGATTATTATCCTCCGATTTCCCATTGTGTCTAGTTCGAATTAAGCGGATAGCTGAAAATTTTCGCTACTTCAATTCGAACAAAGTCAGTTACCTCCAATTTGGAGACTTCGGGGAGTACAAACTGATGTTGTGGGAGAATGCAAAGAACAGATGGAAATTACGCGAATGTTGTGCAGATGGAAAACTGCAGGTGCGCGTCGAACGAGTAAAGAAGCCAACATAGCTGGAATTACAATGTGAAATCTAACTCTAAGCAATCATATGAAAACATCTCTACAAACTACTAACATTAATTATTTCATTATTAAAATCAATTTTGAAAGAAAAAAAATAAAAAGCGTGTGGGCGGAGTTTGTTGTTTACGTGCAATTGTGCACACTTTTCGTGCAGTGTGCACATAATTTAGATTTTCGAGGATATTTAAAAATTTCAATGGAGAAAATATCAAATTACGACTGTCTTCTCAAAACCGTTTCATCACGTGGACTGGATTAATAGAAGAGGTAAGAATGTTTGAAGATTTCCGAATAGTTAGAAATGAGTGTACGAAAATCTATTAATAAGATTACAGTACTCATGATGATCATTCTCTCTCATATTCAAGTTTTCTAGTTTTTCCTCGTTTTCGAGTCATTTTCATTTCGAAAACTTACATCAGAAGTCAGTGATGAACTCGAAATGCGTCAAATTGTGAGTAAATAGAAATTGGAAAACTAAAAATTAAAAAAATCGAATTGAATTTTTTTTTTCATAACTCTTCAACTTCTGAAAGATTTCACCGATTTGTATGCATCATCAACTTTAAGCATCATCGACATGGCAAGAACACATAATTATGTGCGTCAAAACTTCGCTTTCTACCATACTGGACTAGTCACGTTCTGTGAACTGCTTTGAGGTAAAATTCTGTTTTCATGAAAAGTTTTGAAAAGTATGACGCATAGTTACTTTGCATAATTCGCTGTGTGGAGAGAGAGGGTCATCACTTTTTTGCCTAGTGCACACTGACACCTCCGGAAAAAAAAAATAATGTCATTTAAATGTTATGTGTTAGGCGTAGTTCATTTATGTATCGTATGGCACCTAGAAATTTTGCGAAATATTGTAGTGACCTTAGTGGGATATAACATTTAAATGTCATTAGTCACACATTATTAGGTTTCTCTGCATAGCTCGAATAGTGGCATTATAATGTTATGTGTTAGGCGTAGTTCATTTATGTATCGTGTGGCACATTATAATGTTAAGGAAGCATTCCAGTAACAATTCGAAAACTTTCGCATTCGGTCAGTTGTTTATTTTTCTTCAATTTGTTTCTGTTCTCTTTCTTATACAATCTTCTTCTTCAGATGTATGAAATTGTTGAATTCTCTCACGAACGTTGACTTTTCGTACATAATCTTTCAGAACGTCAAACTACGGAACACCATTACAATATTATTGACATTCTACAAAAGCCGTGAACTTCCCAACCAACCGAGAGTACCAATGAACTCGCCGTACTCGAGATAGGTAAAAAAATGTTCATTTGACTCTCACTTTCAGTTTCCAGGAATGCTTCCCACGGCACCTAGAAATCAATTTTTTTCCGGACGTACGCTATAGGGAAGATTATTATTCAATGTGAGAAAGAAGTTGGTGAAGAAGTGAAGGTAAACTCGTGGTCTGTTTCCACATTTCCTTAATGTTTTACAGCGGAGCCTTGAATTAAAAATTTCTCATACAACTACAATTGACTATTCCATTGATGAAGCAACTGTTTACAGTAAGTGATAAATCGGCGTATTCCTACAAGTATATTTGAGCTTATCAAACGGGAAAACATTTTTCAATTTTCCAGTTCCCAAATCCCTAAACATAATAGAAAATCGATTCTGGCACAAACGCAGAAAACCATAACAGGTGATTTTTAGAAAGTTAATGTATTAAATAAACATCAAACGTTCATTAAACATGTTTTACTGGTGAATAATTCAGATTCACTGATCGGGAGTATCGAAGTTTTGAACAAACCAGATGATTTATCCGACGCTCGAGTTAACGCCTTTTTCACTTCAATGTTCACATCTCACTTATCAAGCTTGATGTAAGTGTTATTTTCGTAACTTCAAGACATTGAATGTTTCAGTAACACCAAACGACATGAGCAGACGGTTAACAAACGTAATGGTGATGCAGAGATCACAATTCCAGAATATGTCAAGTCAGTCAACCTCCGCCAGTATCAGTAAACTACATGTCAGCCAGTCGCCGAAGAAGTACACGAATCACCATGTGTAGTTCGATAGTTCAACATTCCTTCTATGATGTTTTAATTCAATTTTAATAAATTTTTGTACTTAATTTGATTCGATATCGATAAATTGTTTGATGAAAGTAAGGTCATTTCAAGGTACCAGCAAGAAATTATTAGATGGGAGTAATGTCATTTCAAGGTACCACAAAGAAATTTTTAGGTGGGAGTAATGTTACTCCTAGGTGCCACAAAGAAATTTTTAGGTGGGAGTAATGTTATTCCTAGGTGCCACAAATACATTGACGGTACATTTCTTAATGAAATTAATGTCATTTCAAGGTGCCACCAAGAAATTTCTATGGACTAGCAATATTATTATTGGAACTTCGATAATGCTTCCCACAGCACCTAGAAATTACATTATTTTTTTTCCGAAGACAGTACTGCCATTTTATGTTCTCGTTTATGTTCTTGTTATGTTGTTGGAACAACTGCCCCGAATCGTCGTTTTTTTGACTTTTCTTCAAGCAGATGTGCGTGTGCGTTTGTGTGGCGGCGTTAAGACTTGGCGCGCAAGCTGGTTTCCTTATTTGGTTTTGCTAATGCTACTGTATACTATAGTTGTTCTTTGCCTGACATTTCTCTATTGACACCGTCTCTGTCACATAGTTCACCCATCTCGCAACTCCCAAACATAAATATTGTCGGCTCAACACACTTTTTGTTCATGTTGTTTGCCTGCGGCACATTTCAGTCTTCTTCTATGAAAAGTTTTCACCCAATTATCGCTTCGTTCAGTCCTTTCATTGCGCAGAGTCGGAAGCATTGAATGTGATGGATTTTAAGATAAACAGAGTTCGCGCACAAACATTTTAAACTTATGGGAACTTTCATCGTGTAGATTCAAGAGTTTTCCCAAAGTTTTGCTTGTATTTTATACTTCTTGCTCAATTTTTAAAAATTAAATTGTATTTTATGTCAGTTTATGAAATTTTCACTATCAGCAAGCGAAGTATAAATTGACGTATGCAGCTATTTCTGCAAGAATAAAAACAGGAACCAAAAAGATTATGCCTGTTTCCGCTCAACTCTGCTCTGCAAGCTTCCTCACATATATTCCTCGATAAAAAACAATATTAATGATCTGGACTATAGCCGAAATAAATGCCACGATGAACCGCTGTTCCGATCCCTTTGATCTATGTTTTTCATGGAGCATAAACTTGCGAGGGCAGCTGCTCTTGGAGCATGTGCATACCTGCGAACAATCTTTCTCGACCGGTATCACTTCCTTCACACATGAACTTTTTTCTCACCCACTCGAACCGAAGAACACCCCGTATGACTGGTTGATCTTCCTTGTCTCTCATTGTAGCTTTCATTCTTCCAATCACTACTCATCTCGAAGAAGAAGTCTTTGCTACGCTCATTCCGTTTAGATCCCTTCTTGTAACTCAAAAATCAACAATTTTTCGTCGATCGTCGCTTTTGCACGTGATGAATTATATTTTTTCACCAGTTTCTCTTATCTTATAAAGAGACTTGGTTTTACCTTTGCTACGCACATCCCCTTGAAACATCTTTTTGTGATTCAGATCAACTATTTTTTGCCGATTTTCGTTGTTTGTGATAGCTTATACATAATATTTCATTTATCCCGATAAAGAAGCTTACCCTCGCTACGCTCATTCGGGTAGAGTATTTTTGATTCAATAATTTTTTCATCATTTTTCTACAATCGTTTGGATCATGCGAAATTTGCATCACAAAAAAGTGAAGATTTTTTTCCACTTTTGTAGAAGGAAGACTTATTTTCATATCACGGCGGAACAGAGTATCTTATGATATTTGTTTTTTTTGTAGTTCAGAATGAAAATCTCTTTCTTTCTCTATCTCTCTCTTTCATTCTCTTTCTCTCTCTCTGTCTCTCTCTCTCTCAATCTCTCTCCCTCTTTCTCTCTCTCTCTCCCTCTTTCTCTCTCTCTTCCTCTTCTCCCACTAAAACTATTCGAACGCCAACCCAATACACTCTAATTTCTGACTCATAATATATCCCTCAATCCAGAAAAACAACGCGCCATAGCACCCACTCACCAGAGCTCAATCCACTCTAAAAAGTACCATCAAACGAAAAGTTCAGTCAAACACAGACGGAAATGATTGAAAACATCTGTGACTAGATATCCTCTCAGCCGTTTGTGTGGCCGAAATCCGTCGAAATAACTCTCGACCCTTTGCCCAAATATTTGTCATTCAGCGAAAAAGATTTGATGGTTTTACCGGTTATCCAAACTCACTTTCTTCATTATTATTACTCACCAACTGTCGCAGCTTAGCCACCCCCTTTTGTCATGTTTATTGCTTATGTTATGAAGCTTGAGCGTTCCATTCTTAAATTTCCTATTACTACAATCCACATATCTAGCAAAAAGTCTGACCGATTTCAAACGCGCGCCAGTCGCATTTTTGTAAAATGAGTACGGTAGGAGTCGGGACTCTCACAACTAACAGTTAGATCTTTGTGGATTTGAATTTTTATTCTTACTTTCAGTCCATTGAAATTAAAGGCGCATTACTTAATCGTCCTTGTATTTCAAAGCGAAACTGCTACAGTAACCGATTTACGGAGGTCTGACTTTTTTACAGGTATAGGAACTATGTGCAATCCAAAATCGTCATTTCTCGAGCAATTTACTCGAATCTTCAATACAAGTAAAATGAGTTACTGTATATACAGACAGTATTCTAATCAAGTTTCGAGAGAAAAACTGAAGTTTACAGCAGTGAAAATATGTAATGAATTAAAGTCCAGAACAGTTCTAGAAATAATGTGGAAATGTTTAAAAAAAATGTAAAATGACTGACTTAATTAATTCAATTTTAATTTTATTTTTTCTGAAGGTAAGCTCGATTCGCCCTGCTATAAATGGCTCGATTTCTCCACATGTGATACTCGTATACTGAACACTGAAAAATTCATCTTCAAAACATTCCCCTCCTTCTTCAAAATGAGCCCACAGGCATATTTCAAATGCATGGAAATGGTTGTTTGCTTCTAAAACACCTGTTTTTCCCGAGAAGAATATGTTTTCAGACGGAATTTCCTGATTTTGAGGTATTCTGAATAATATGTACCATTTTTGAGCTAACTCCTATTTGATTATTCTATCCTGGTAAAATAACGCAGAGATGATGAAGTTCGAGAAAATTAAAATAGCGTGAGTTACAGTAACCCGGGGTAGATCAAAAGTGATCCGATCGATTGGGACGCGAGGTATTGTGCACAATTGTGCACATAGCTTCCTCTACCTGTAAAAAAGTCTGACATCCGTAAATCGGTTACTTACGTTAGTACTGTAGAAGTTTCGCCTTAAAATACAAGAACGATTAAGTAATGCGCCTTTAATTTTAATGGACTGAAAGTAATAATAACAATTTAAATCCACAAAGATCTAACTGTTCGTTGTGAGAGTCCCGACTCCTACCGTACTCATTTTACAAAAATGCGACTGGCGCGCGTTTGAAATCGGTTAGACTTTTTGCTAGATATGTGAATTGCTCTGCAGCCCGTGTCGGTCTTACAAACACGAAACATGTTAGTTTTTGGTGAACGTGGTGTAGTCGAGTGCCCATTGACACACGTGTGAACCACCACCAAAAAACCCATTCTCTCTCTTTCTCCCTTTTTCTCCCGCCCGCACTACTCACGTTCACTGTCGGTTCCCTCGAGACTCACCCCACTACTTATAACTGAAGAGTGAACAGACCACCAGCCCCCAAAACTCTTGTTGACAATTTATCTGAAACAATCGGCCTGAGTGGTGTGGCATGCGCACACATCTGCCATCTGCGCTGTACAGAAAAGTTTGAAATGATTGGTGGCAATTTTGAAGGGTCAAAAGCCCTTTTGCTACCATCCTACGCAACAGCAACCAGTTTGATCAACGACTATTCTTGTCTTTTCCCTTGCCCCCTCCCCTTTATCACGCCTGAACTTGTACGAAAAGACTTTTGATATTTCCCCTCTCTCTCTCTTTCTCTCTCTCTATCTCTCTCTCTCTTTCTCTCTCTCTTTCTCTCTCTCTTTCTCTCTCTCTATCTCTCTCTCTCTTTCTCTCTCTCTCTTTCTCTCTCTCTCTCTCTTTTTCTCTCTCTCTCTCTCTCTTTCTCTCTCTCTCTCTCTCTCTCTCTCTCTCTCTCTCTCTCTCTCTCTCTCTCCACCATAGATCAAAAACAAAGGTTGTATCTCCAAAAAGGTTAAATCCAATCAAAGAAGCGTATCACATTTCACAGAGGAAGTATTCATATCTCATGCTGGTCCTTCTTTTAACGCTTTCACTTTACTTTTTTTGCAGTTGATGACTGAAGGACTAACAGCACAGATACAGACGAGAAGACCGTACAGGTGAGTTTGAATGAACATTTTTATTAATTACTAGACGAGTTGGAATTTATTCATTTTTGATGTTTCATCAATAATTGAAAAAAGTGCATCCTAAAGTGTTATATTTTTTCTATGTTCGGAGGTCTCGGTTACACATATCTTCCTCTATCTGTAAAAAAGTCTGACCTCCGTAAATCGGTTACTTATTACTGTAGCAGTTTCGCCTTGAAACACAAGAACGATTAAGTGATGCGCCTTTAATTTCAATAGACTGAAAGTAAGAATAATAAATTAAATCCACAAAGATCTAACTGTTCGTTGTGGGAGTCCCGACCCTAGGGTAGGCCTACCGTACTCATTTTACAAAATTGAGATGAGAGCGCGTTTGAAATCGGTCAGACTTTTTGCTAGATATGTGGGTTACTTAATACGAAAAAGCAGACTGAATCATATAAATTAAGAATGATTTCCTTTTTGTGTTAAATAAGTTCAAACTTTGATCAAATCTCAGCTTTGTGCCCAACTAGTGCTTTGAACCTTACCTAAGCCTAAAATTTGAGGTGTCGACAAAGATGAATGAAAAAAAATCATGACTCCCGATTCATGATTCATGATTCAATCTACTTCTTCGTATGAAATGGTCTCGATTTGGTCTCTATTCATCGTTAAATTTTGGTCTCTATTCATCGTTAAATTAACGGGTTTTCCCAGTTTTAACGGAACCGTCAATTTTTGAATCGATTTTTAAAAAATTTCGATAAATTCGTTGATTTTGTTATATTTCGTAAACATCCAATCTCATTCTGAACGACTTCACGTATGAATACTTCTTCCGACACGAAAGTCGATAATCATACTCCGGAAAAAAATAAATGTGATTTAAAGATTATGTCTGAATTGAAGTACTTTTATGTGCTTTATAGCACATTTAAATGTGATTTATTACTATTCTTTACTTTTGAAATGTCTAATCTTTAAATGACATCCAGTGTACATTTAAATGCTCTTTGAAGTAAATCCAGAAAATGCATAATCTTTAAATGACATCCGGTGTACATTTAAATGCTCTTTGAAGTCAATCCAGAAAATGCATAATCTTTAAATCTTATTTGAAAAAAATATATTATAATGTTATGTGAAATGGAAGTTTGAAAATACATTTGAATTACATTTACCGCCAAAATTTTTTTAAACCGAAAATTCTATATCTTTACCTTCATTGTCTTTCAAGTGTTTTTAAAAAACTTATCTTTCAACAATCATTATTTTCAGGTTTCTGTGCATTCTGTCAGTATTGTCGATACTCTTACTCCGTTTTTAAATCTGATACATGATGTTTTCTGTGAGTTTACAAAGTAATTTCTAATTTTTTTTATTGAGACTGAAATACTAATGTCAGCTGACATGAAAGAGTACTTTCACTGAAAAGAACGTTCGAGCGGAATACGATGTACTAGCTGAATGTGAGTTGTAAGTCTTAAGGAGACCGATAACATAATTTACAGATCAAGGCGAAGTTGATATATGAATACCATCTTAAATCTATAGATGTCACTTTTCTTCTCCATTTACTTGCTAAACTGGTGTCGTCCAAAACTCAAAAACCTGCAGGTACCATGGTCGGTTTCGAAATACGAATACTTAGCTGACCTGTAATACTTAGCTGATCATGGTAGGTTCACTACTACACACTGATTATAACTCAATTTCAGAACTTTAAAGTACTATAGCAGACCACTATTATAGCATATCAAGTCAAAGTGATTGATTTCTTGTCGAATTTGACCGTGAGTTATTTTTCTATCTAGTAAATTGCTTTCACGAATTATTCAATTTTCTAGCTTCTTAACGAAGAACGTTAACTGAGTATTTATCTGAAACTTTCTCTCCGTATAGTTTCGTTCTAGAACCTTTTTTGACACAATGATTCAGTCGGGATTTCAGAGGTGTTCTTGAGATATAACACAAAAAATTTCAGTTTTCAGAGCCCTCATATTGTTCACCAAGACCAACAAGTTACAACACCCCGAAGAACACTTCACACGTTCTAGCAGCACGAAGATACAAGTGCAACTTTTCTACTCGGCATCTCTCCGTGTTTTTGATGTTGAATAAAAATTTAAAAAAATAACATTTTAATGTTCTACAAAGATATCTCAGATACATTTAAATAATATTTGACAGGAAAAATAATGGCATTTAAAGATGCCATAAAGATATCTCCAATGTCTTTAAATAACATTTGAAAAAATAATGGCATTTAAAGATGCCATAAAGATATCTCAGATGTCTTTAAATTACATTTGAAATATCAATGGCATTTAAAGATGCCACAAAGATATTTTAATGGTCTTTAAAGATACTTGTGCTAACTTCAAAAATACTTCAAATGACATCTTTAAATCACATTTATTCTTTTCCAGAGTAGTTATTCACTGATAAAACGTGATTTCGAACAGAAAGTGAGAGAAAACGTGAAAATGCCAACATTGAATAGCAAAAAAGACGAGATTCTCGTGTAAAATATCCACGTATCGGTTTGATCGTTAAGAAAGTCATAACGACCGATGCAGTTTATCCACCTCAAAACTTCCTTCAAAAATGCCAAGTAAGTGGGTCCTGCCTTGAGCAATGTTGAGTTGAAGTAGTTATAAATTAGCCAAAGATTACCGTATCAATGAGTTTATTTTCTAGGTCAGTAGCATTCGGAACATGGAAGGTCGGTGGAGCACGAGACTTCAAGACTCGTACCATGACCGATCAGAAGGAGGTTGGATTCAGAAAAAGGTGGGTTTTTTATGAAGTTTTCCATTAATTTCTGATGATGAATCGGGAAGAGTACTTTCCACAAGCTGTTCCCCCCTATACATCTCACGATCATGTTCCAAGTGGAAAAGCACAAGAATAGTTACTTTGCCTTGTGCATTTAGGCTTATTATTCTGCTTGTGGTTAGGTAACATACTTCTCACTCGTAGGACCCACCTTCGGACCCCTTTATCCACATTTTTTTGTCTTTTCCCATTTTCATATTCCAAGAAGTAAATCATGAATATAGTCGCTAGGCCTAACTAGGCATGGGCATATTGCCAATCATTGGCAGTCGATTGGCAATGCCTCTTTTCCATTGCCAATAGCATTGACAGTCAGTTGTCAATGCAATTGACTTGGATTTTGATTTCTAGGCCTTCTTGACGTTAAAGATGGTGTTATAATAAACTGCATTGTCAATAGCATTGCCAATAGACTGTCAATGCTATTGGCAATGGAAAAAAGGCATTGCCAATCGACTGCCAATCATTGGCAATATGCCCATGCCTAGGCCTAACCCTACGAACTCATGGTTTCTTACCTTCTTCATTAAACCGACTTTCATAAAGACTTAGTGAGTCCAATTAAGCTCGGGGTTAGCTCCCCACTGTATTTTTTGCTTTTTCATGATGGGCGGTTCCTTACTTTCTCCACTTAACCGACTTCTATATTTGAATAATTAGGTAAAATGGAAAGTGACCGATAATGAGACGATGCATCCTACTTGTTTGCTACCATGCTTCTTCTCCTCCTTCTCATTAACGTCGTGACTGTTCACGAAATTCAATGAAATTAACAATTTAACGATTGAAGGTTTCATTAAATGTGGAAAAAACGCTAACTTCACGATTAACGGTTCCGATAGAAGTGGAAAAACCGCAAATCTCTCGTTTAACAGTTTCGTTAAATTGGAAAGTTTGTAAACAGCACTGATTCACACCCATCGTCTTGGAAATTTACTGCCCAATCTTTCGTTTCCCACATTTCGAACCGATTTGCGGCAGCTTAAATCGTCTCCCGCCACACTCGCAGTCACTCGTTTTATTACCAAAAGTGCCACTCGCCAGTCGTTTTCCCTCCCACCCTTCATAGGTGCTAATCCATACTTTATTAAGTGACACTCACCATAATTCATCTCGAAGGGGTTTCCCTCTATTTTGTGTTTTCCGCATAGTAGAAGTCTAACCCGAGTTCCGAATAGTGTGGAATTACTATAAAACTTACTCCAAAACGTTTCCTGGACCGGCATTGAACCGTAGATGGGCGAAAGTCGTCCCGGACGTCTGTCGCCCTATTACAGTCCAACGCCGGTCCATCTATCGCTCATTTACGGTCCAATGCCGGTGGGCCAAAAGTTTTGGAGTTACAAGATGACACTGCAAACATCTCCCCAGCGCTTCAATATCTTTTTTTCCATCTCTCACTCAGATTATAGTCGATTTCCTGTGCCTTCCATGTGCCATGTTGGTGCCGCACTGGTAACAGTTCCTTGAGTTACTACACGGATATTATCAGGTCTCAAAGTTTTCTCAGAGTTTCATGTCGGAAAGGATAAAGTTGAACACAAAATTTCAGTAGTCACTCGTTTTATTACCAAAAGTTCCACTTGCTAGTCGTTTTTCCCCAACCCTTCATAGGTGCCAATCCATACTTTATTAAGTGACACTCACCATAATTCATCCCATGCATGTGGTGCTAAACATAGTTTCCTCTCTTTTCTATTTTGTTTATTGCGCGCCCCGTGTTGGTCCCTCACTGGATTATATTCTTTGTTTATTCTCGCTTTTTATTCATTCCCTTTTCTACACACACACCTCCACAACGCTTCAGTATATTCATTTTTTCCATCTCCCAGAGTATAGTCAAGGTTATGTGCCTTCCACGTGCCTGATTGGTGGTCGGTTGGTAACGGTCACCACCAGATTAATCCCATGAACCTCTGTTTTCTACTTTCTCAGAAGGCTTTTTAAACTGCTCTTCAGAAGGTTTTTTAGTGAGACGCAACGAGTCCAACCCCAACCGTAGATGCATTAGATCTAATGCAACTCGGATTTCCTGAATACAAATTAATCTTTCCCAACCCCTTTGAAAAATTCTCTAGTCCAAACATCGTGACTATACCACTACTACAACGGAAATAGTTCTCTACCTCAGAATCCAAGGTTGTTTCTATTTGTTTATTCTTCTTATTCCGTTTCCATCCATGTATCGGACACCACTTGTACTACTCTTTGGACTTTTCTCTCTCTCTCTCTCTCTCTCTCTCTCTCTCTCTCTCTATCTCACTCTCTCTCTCTCTCTCTCACTCTTTACCTCTGTTTCCGGCCATCAGACATATCATGTGGTACAAGTATCAATTGTCAGCCTTGAGCCCTGATCCACCGCCTGTCAACACAAGTAAATCACCCTTTGCCAACTGGTTTTTTTTTCGACCGACTCACCTCGTTTTCTGAACCATTGTTTGGTGTTGCTTTGAAGTCGAACGCTGTTAGGTTAAACCTCATTTATTTATCGTTCTTCCCATTATCTATTGGGTTATCCAGCAAACTGGTACATTTAGGCTCGAGTAAGATTGTGTAGTTTTAGCATTAGGAGAGATCTACTTTGCAAATGTTTTATTGACTACACTTGACTCATTGACTGTATATTAATTCAGTGAAACATGTTTCTGCCGGTGGTCTTTGATCTTTGAATTCTTTTTTTCATATCCGATTTGTAAGGCGTCTTGAAAAACACAGAGAGTCCATTTTTTCTTTGCTTGGGAAATTTTGGGACCTCAATTTTCGTGGTAATATTTAATCAGTACTATTTGTATGCCTAGCTGATGTTCGAACTCGCGTCCCAACCATTCCTAAGCGAAGAAAAATAGGAGGCCTGCCCCTCTTCTTTGAAATTCCGATTAAGAAATAGTTATTTCAAAATCGAAAGTCTGTCTCAAAACATTGAAAAAAAACAGGAAATTGCATGTAATCAACACATCCTGTGAGATTTTGCCGAAAACGTTCTAAGCCTACCATCAATACGTTTGACGATGCTCATCGCTGTCTAATAAGAGAATTTCGCAAAAAATTCGAGTTTTGCACCTTTTCGTCAAAAGTTTCACTAACTTTCGTTTTCATAGACTCGAAAATATTATTGCAAGCAAGTAAAAATAACCAAAATTTGCTAGTTGAAGTGTGTTTCCAACAGTCAATTCCATTCTAAAACACGCCAAAACTAGTCCACCCAGAGGTTGATTCCATAGGAAAAATTTGCGGCAGACAGACAAGCAAAGCCTTGCATTCACCATTGACACCTATGCACGTTTCTTGGTTGTTTCACATGCAAATATTTGATCCGCAGAATCGACGGTGAAACCCAGAGCTCCCCTCCCCCCCCCCCCCACAGCAGACCACTACTATGTTCTTTTTTGAACCTCCATACGTCTGGAATTCACATGACAAGAGGTTCGAACATCGTAAAAACCTGATTTGTGACTCTGAAGGACGGAACCTTCCCTCTCATTTTTCTATTTAGAGAAGTATTCCGCAGAAGCGACTGTGAAACCCAGACCCCCCACAGAAAACAATTTATGTGCCCTTGTTTTCGACGCATTCAAACCTCGATACGCTTGGTTGTGGGATTCTCATGTTAGATGGCTCGAACATCGTGGAAGCCTGACTTTCGACTGTAGGCTCAAATCCTTCAACTCAGTTTTGCTTTTTCTCCACCTATCTCTTTTTTCTAGAAAATTTCCGCTTTGAAGCACTACTACGTTAAAAAATCACCATAGTAAACTCATGGAGCGCTAACGGACCTGGCACTCCCTCTCTCGTGTTTTTGCATTTTTCAATCCTCTAGTGCAAAAATGTCATGTTCTGACTGTATTCGAACTCGCACCACATAATGCCAGAGACTATGCCAAAACTCGCTGCGCTATAGCTTGTGTTGCGAGAGGCAGAGTGACAGGTTTGTTACGGTCCATCTGCGTCCATATCCTTTCATAGTTCAGTAAAGCGTACTGCATCAAAATCCATTTTTAAAAACGATGCGACGTGTGCAAGTGTTGTTTACCAACTGTCTGACAATAATGAAACCAATCGAACGGTCTATAATCCACTCTTAACCAACACCTTTTTGCTCTCATCTCTCTTTCAATTTGTCCTGTTTTGAAGAGTTTAACTAGTTTAGTCCGTTTATTCATAGAATTTTAAGCGTTAAATGTTGTTTTTCCAACAATAGTTATTGTTCTGACTTTGAAAAACGTTCTACAAAATAGAAAATACATTCGTCTTTCACTCTCTGTGATTTTTTTATTTTTTGATCTGAAAAAATGGAAAAAAGCATCCCGCTCACTCATCTTGTAGGAAGAACTTTTGAAGAAAGTTGTTTCACTAATAATTGAATCAATTTTTCGTCAATTCTTGATATAATTTGATGAAAATAGTCCCGTTAACCCAATAATACGGAAAAATACCCAGAGTTGTCATTGATTGATTAATCGAAATCCCACAGGTAACCAACGAGTAGACTCAACCTTTATCTCTGTTGTCCCAACCACTCGAAACACACGGCACTCGAGAGCCAATTTATTTTTATCAATCGGTTACTTTTTTGTGACACTGCGTTGGTACATTGAAAGATTTCCTCTTTCTTTCTCTTCCTCCCTCTCTCCCTCTCTCTCTCTCTCTCTCTCTCTCTCTCTCTCTCTCTCTCTTTCTCTCTCTTCCTCCCTCTCTCTCTCCCCCTCTCTCTCTCTCTCTCTCTCTCTCTCTCTTTCTCTCTCTTCCTCCCTCTCTCCCTCTCTCCCTCTCTCCCTCTCCCTCTCCCTCTCTCTCTCTCTCTCTCTCTCTCTCTCTCTCTCTCTCTCTCTCTCTCTCTCTCTCTCTCTCTCCCATCCCAGAAAAGAAAGCAACAGATCCCATTAACAAGAAGTCGTTTCGCGTGTTCTTCCTCTCTCTCTCTCTCTGTCACTCTACAAATGTTTATATTCCGAGTCTCGAATTTCGCCCTAAAAGAGCTTGGTGCGTGCGTTTGTCAGTTTTTTGCGCTGCTTGACTTGTGAGAGCAAATTAATTGCATTTTGGCTACGGTAGTTGTAGCGTTTTTGTGGTTTGCGAGCTATCTTGTTACCAGTTCATGGCACGTTTGTGCTCACAGCGAGCCTGAAACGTGGTTCTTTCTCTCTTACCTGTTTGTTATGTTCCACTTTGAGCCTTATATGTGCTCATTTTGTGTCTGATAGGTGTCCACTTTGTGTCTCACACGTACCCCATACGTGTTCTCTTCGTTTCCTACATTATACTAGTGCAAAACAATGTCCTACAGATCAAAGTTTGTGTTGTTACGTTTGCATAGAGAGTGTAAAGGTTAAGCCTGGATTTCCGCGCCGAAAAAGTTTGAATTTGTCGGATGACTGAACCTGGAGTGCGCGGTTGCAGTTATAGCCTATCTAACTATGTTTTATGTTTCACTTGAAAGTTTTATGTTGAAATTGTGTATCGTTATGGTTTTTCTTGCGCGGCTGAAATGGCAGAGTCTTTTTGTCCATTTGGAGAGAATTTCAATGTTGGCTATACTGCACACTACGCTAAGCGCAGTAGAAAAGTGTCGGATCATGCAGCGAGGGGAGGCAACCAATAAGCAGCAAGCACAAACCCCGCCCCTTCGTAAATCCTACATCGCCGTAGATCAAATTACAGTTACTGTAGTTTAAAAACTTTTTTCTCTGACGTTTTTACATATTCATGATAAAAAGCTAGTTACGAAGGAAATTCACATGATTTGCAATTTTTCAGCAGCAATAGGCGAAACGAATTCACTTGTTAAGATGAGAAAAATAAGACAGAAGCTCGGTGTGTACTGTTGTGCCGATTCTTTTTCCTTTTCAGTTTAACCTTTAAGTTAAGAATTCTTCGTCAGAAAAGTAGAAAAAAGAGTGGTTTTTTTCGGGTTTTTAACCTCTTTGAAAAAGAATTTGTCAGTTCGAAAAAAAAGGTAAAAATGAAGTATTTTAGTTTCTAAATATTCTTCGTATTTCAATGATATTTCATAAGTAAACTTAACCCGTATGAACTTGTTAAGATAATGTGTTATTGAGCATACTGTAATGAACGTCTTGATTTACTTTTAACGAAAAGAAATTTTTTTTCGTGAAAAATGACGAAAAAAGCGTGAAATCGTTTCTACTCAGTCTGGAACTGACCTATCACCTGTTCAGAATGCGCGGATATACAAAATCTCTGGGTTTTACAATTTTTTTGCACTCCCGACTACCGTTGAAAAAATTCTACTTCCGACTTCCGTTTTGAAAAATCTTACTTCCGTGCAACTCTGGTACCCACTATCGTATACTAAGGGTCCGGATATAGAAGGAAAAATCATTCTACCTTTTCAACAAAAATGCCCATATTCTATTGTAGTAGTTCCCCATCCCACATGAACACAACAACCTAATGCAATTTCGCCTTGAACTTTTTTTCTTCTAAAATTTCTTGGTAGAATCCACTAGTTTTGCCTCAACTCTTCATTATTCTTTGAACATACTTCCACCCTTCTCTGCGTCATTGATTCTGAATTTCACTCCAAATCTTGTGAATAGGAATTTTCGAGTTAGTTTTTCAATTTTTTGGTGTTTCCAAAGTTCTAGAAATTTGACAGAACTTGAAGTAGTTTTCATCTCTTAATTCTCCCTTCACTAAATTTAATTGAAAAATAGATAGAAATATAATTTGTTCATTGAGATAAAAACTGTGAAACTTCAGAATTTCTACTTGAAATCTTCACTTGAACTTCATATTAACGATATTTCGTTTCTAGAATAGTTGCTCTGTGTTCCTTTTTGGTGTCCAGCACAAGTTATAACTGTGATTCTTTGCTTTGAACAACCACCCCCCCCCCCCCATCCGCTCTCTCTCTGACAGCTTTTTCATTACGATGCCTTGAGAATTTGCATGAATGGCGGTGTATTGGTGACCACCATGGTGTCACGTTTACGACACAGTCATCTTTCACCCACCCCCTCCCTTCTCCCTTTTACAGCCGCCACGAACAAATTCAATGAATTCAGCAGTTCGCCGTCGCAAGTCTACTTGACCCGAAGACTGCAATTGGACAGAAACAGTCGACTGGGAGAGAGCAGCCCCAACCTCAGCAGACTTCACCATACAGAGACACAGTATTCTCTTGGTAAGTCTTGATTTTTGGAATCTCTGGACATTTTAGTGAAAAAAAGTAGCCCAAAAATGAAAAACAAAGAGTAGTACTGCGGGTCAAAGTACTATCCATGATCACCTTTAACACCGCTAGGAACAGATATGACCTCCATGCTCTATGTTCTTATTCTCATCTGAATCAACTAACAGGCTAGATTCTTAGATGTTTTATTCGAAAGTTCATAGAAAAGAAAAATATTGATCTTTTCTCTCCCTCTCTATCCCTCCCTCTCTCTCTCTCTCTCTCTCTCTCTCTTTCTCTTTCTCTTTCTCTATCTTTCTCCATATTTCTCTAACTCTCATTACAAACCGAGGTAAAGTAAAGAGGAGGGCGGCAGATCGGTTTGGTTGTTCTTTACACGAAGAAGGTGGCAGTTAATGGCGGCAATTTGTCGCCACGACACGCTTGAAGAATGACCATCACATCCAAACCCGTGCTGTCCCTTCGGCATAACCCAAACAACCTTTTTAGTTATCCTGATTTTGGTTTCAGTCAGTGCGCGCGCGACCTGTCACAGGCACCCTTTTTTGTCCGATCTTGGTTATGTTGAGTTGGAATAGTAGCAAAGTAGACTATCATTCTATCCCAGAAAGTTACTCAATTCCATTTTACTGACGTTAGAAGTTTCACTTTGACATATCCGGACGATGGAGTTGTAGAACTAGTCTGAAACGTTTAGAAAATTGGAAAATTCTTCTCAATCGTTTTTTTTTCACAGTATAAAGAAGTTCCTATCTGAAATTCCAATGTTGAGATGTGTGTATTTCTGACGATTCTCAAGATTTATACAGAATACAACTTCATGAAAAGTTGTGAAACTTACTAATAAAAATAAAATGTGTATTTTACAGATCTTCCGGTCCTCAGCATGGCGCACTCGATCGACGATAGACTTGGAAATAGAGTGAACGACTACTACTCCAGCTCGGAGTATTGTCAGTACGTGAGCGGACATCATGAATTGGGTAAGTACTTTGAACATGTTTACCTAAAAAAAATGTTAAATTTGAAAATAATTAAGTTAAGCTCAAAAATTCCGTAAAAAATTGAAAGTTGAAAACGTTTTTTAGTGGCTTTAACATTTTAATCTCGATCAACATTGGATCTGTTAACAAAAAAGGAATGACGATTCGAGAGATTTAACAAAATTACGTTCAATTTTTTGGAGTATTAGATGATTTTTTGAGTTGAAAAAAAAGTTAAATTAACATCCGAAAATTTCGTTAAAATTAAAAAAAAATAGTTGATTTAACTTTCGATCGTTGAATCGAAAATTTTAACCACCCCTGATCCACCCCATATGATATGATCAGAAAACAATTGTCTCAAGTGTTCTCGAACACTCTTTTCCTGTACGAGGGTGTGCTCCGATAAATGACGTGAAGTTGAAGTAAACATGTTATGAAGTGATGTAAGGACGATATTCTCACAATTTATTTAGAGAAAAATAGAGAATTCCATCTGAATTCAAAAATTCTTATTACATCACGATGATTGTAAAAAATGTTGTTCTATGATTGTCATAACAAGTAGTATTTACCAGAATTCATGAAATTTTCCAAAAATGTACCGGAGCGTTGATTTTCATACATGGTACAGAAAAGGGTATCATCGTGGGTGGTCCTAGGTAAGGTCAGGCAACTGACCAGATTTTATACGGCCTAACACTTAGAGAGTTCGGAAATTGAGATTGACCTAGCTTGTGTAGTACATAACTAACCAGCAGGTATTCCTCGCTACGCTCGACCCAACTTTTTGTTTTATTTTTCTGTTTCTCTCTCTCTCTTTCTCTAACTAATAGTCACTTTCTGCCAATTAAGCTTGTTATTTGTGTGTTTGTTGCCACTTCGTAGTGTCGCCATCGAGGTGTAAAACATGCGACAAGTACAAGTTGACAAATATCTAAGCAAAAGTTGAAAGAACACACACGTACAAGCAGAAGAGAGAGAGAGAGAGAGAGAGAGAGAGAGAGAGAGAGAGGAAGAGAAGGAGGAGAGAGAGAGGGATGAGAGAGAGAGAGAGAGAGACTATCTCTCGCTTGCGCTCGCAAGAAACAGGACTGCGTGTTAGCTGTGCATGCGAAATTTTGCGTACAACCAAACACCTGCTCAGTTTTCCAAAGAGCTCTATTTTCGTCTCGTCCCCCTTTCTCACTAAATATTTCATTTTGAGACGTCGTCACTGCGCCTGAATCCTCTAACCTAATTTCCAAGCCGTAGATCTGTCGATTTTACTCCAATTACGTTCTAAATAGTGTTTGAAGTAGTTTTTTCAGAATAGTGGAAATTTATTAGATGTTTTGGTTGAGTATGTCAAGTTTTACCAATGTAGTATACATTTCACCTACGAAAAATACCGTATTACTTTACAAATTTCCTCCAATCTCTTTCTTACACTTGTCGAACAAGAAATCCACATGTTCTGAATTAACGACAACACGTGTTTCGATGAACACATTCACCACCACCGAACACAGCAATTGTGGAATAGTACGAATTTGCTAGATCCTAGTTTTCTCTCTCTCTCTCTCTCTCTCTCTCTCTCTCTCTCTCTCTCTCTCTCTATCCCTCAGCCTATCAAAAACCCGGACTTGTTCTTGATGTCAAAGATGGAAACTTCCGTCAGAAGAAGATATTGGAAAGCGCGCAGTCCGTTTTTTGTTGATGTCTATCCTAATAGAGGTCAGGCACGAACAATCAACAAACAGATGAGGATCCATGAAGATGTGGATTGTTTCAAAGCGATGCGGCTGGGCAACGCGTGCTTGTCTAGCGGTCATGACCCCAAACTTGCAATGCACAAAAAGACACATGATGGCGCTGTTTCTCACGCATGATGTCACAACATTATGATTGTTTTCGGGAAATAAAAGAATGACTGAAAACAGTCAGTTGGCCATTGTCACACTTCACCCCGTTGATTCTAATTTTTCGTGTTTCAATGTACCCTGTTAGTGGTATGTTTGTGGCGACATGTTTCAAAGTCCCTGTTATGGGCTCCGGTAGTCACTTTTTGTGGCGCATCAGATTCCCTTCTCTGGTGTTTGTCACATGCCCAGTTTGTGGCATGTTTGTAGCGTCAAGGTCGATTCAATGAGCCCTTTATTGTTGTCTTGTGATGCTTACGCGGCCAAAAGTTTGATCTTACGATAGGCAGACTTTGTAATTCGTGGCTTCTATGGGTTCGGTTTGTGTCGTTTTCGTGCCGATCACGTTCTTCACAGCAAGATGATGTTTGGCATCAGTGTAGCCAGCTTTCGAATAAGTGGCCTCTATGAGCTCCGTTTGTGTCATTTTTTTGCACTGCTCCATTTTCGTAGTATCGCAACACCACGGTAAGAATGATGTGACCTTCCTGTGCCCCGTTTGTGCCTATCAGTGCCGATCACGTTTGCTCTCACAGTTTTCGAAGTTTCACAATCCTGTGTGGTGTTTGTGTACTCCTTTTGTGCTTTGTTTGTGGTGCGAACTCATCCGCTCCCATGTGCCCAATTTGTGCCCAGTTGGTAGCCAATCTCTCATGTTATTCGTTTTTGTCATTGCTTCATCTTAATCAACTGATAACCCGGAATGCAAACAGCATGCACCAGCACACGTGTTTTCTCGTCGGAAATACCAGTAGTCAGCTTATGCTCCTTCCTGTTCATTCTACGTAATCGACACGCTTGTTATACGTTTTCTGGGCTCACCTTGTGCTCTGTTTGTGTCCTCTTCACTTTTATTTTGTTTCTGGAACGTTCTAGCGACAAATTGGGCACCTTCCCGTTTGTGTTTTACACCTGCTAGAGTAATCACTGATTCTTGTTCATTTCTCAGCCTTTACAATATATCACTCGAATTATTCTCTTAACACGTTCCAGCCACACCCCGGGCACGTTCCCCGTTTGTGGTCCCAACTTGGTACAATAGTTTTCTTTCTCCAACGGACAAAATGCTGCTCCGTTCGAAACGAGAACAACAGGTGTTCTGATCGGTTTCTCCTCTCGAACCAGACTACTATTTTCAGTTGATCATAGTGGATCCGCAAACATTTGGGGGTGATTTGTGGTACGTGTAGTTTTTATCTCCCACACTCACGATTGCCAACAAAGTGTCAACAGCATAGAGAGAGAGAGAGAGAGAGAGTGGGTCAACCACGAATGAAGAGAGCTTTCAGTACTCAGAGGTCTTCATTGTCATGTGAAGCTCACCTCAAAGAACCCTTGGATTTGGTCACTCCAAGATGTAGGACACATATCCTTCAGCAAGCTATGTAAAAACTCGTTTCTGAGCCCATATGACCGACTCCTCAGTCAGTCAGAAACACGCAATATCAAGTAACGTACTGGTTACAAAACTTCCCTAAAACTGTATCAAGATATAGCAAATTAAGAGCGAGATGTGAAGAATTTTTTTGATCGGTCTATTATGATTCTAGTATCTCTGTGACATGACGTCACAAGTTCGGTTTTTACCCTATTCCTTGCCTGTTCATGCAAAAATCTACCAGTCACAGTGAAAGTCTACGTACTTCTGATTGCCTGAGAAGTCGAAACCTAGGGGTCTCGAGACTGGATTATCTGTAAGATGTAGTGGTTGTTTTTCATGTGAGACATAACATCGCCATGTTAAAAATCAGCGACCACTAGGTTCCCGCTGGGTATTTTTTCTAGAACTGCTGGTAGTTTGTTATCTTTTGCGACATGAAGTTGATGAGTTGATCTGAACAACCTCCAGAAGATCCCCTCCGATTTCCCCCAGTTGACCTGACGATTTCCACCCCGTAGCAGGGCGGGATTTTGCCCCTGGCCCCTGCTGATAGTCGGTACGTGAACTTGTGTGTGATTGTTCCTCCCTCACTCACTCTCGTCGCATCGGCAACTTTGCAATTAGTCGCGACTTCCTCCGTGTTTAACGTCGTCACCTCCAAGAAGCTGTTGGCAGAAAACCGGCCAGAGATGACGTACGAAATCACCTACTTGTTTGTCGGAAGCGGTATGTGATTCTTCTCGGAACAATGAGTTTCGATTTCCCTAATACTCTCCCTCTCTCTCTCTCTCGCTTTCTCTCTCTCTCTCTCTCTCTCTCTCTCTCTCTCTCTCTCTCTCTCTCTATCTCTCTCTCAAGTGGACATTGAAATGTTTTGATTGAGAAGTAAATTTGAACAAAAGATTACCGAAATTAAGATGATCAAAATATTTTGGTCAGCATAGGTATAAATCGGACCTCTTTTTGTGGTAGGTCAAAAAGTTACTGTAGCTCCGTTCCCTACCATTCCATTGGTGAAAATGAGATTTGAACAGTGGCGTTCATTCCAATTTCTTCGCATGACCATCATGCTACCAATGGTAATTACCTGTTGTGGGTTGTCCTTGAGATCAGAGTCGTTTCGGCTCCGTCTTGATTTTCCCATTTGAGACGGTTTGGCTAGCTCACATGATTTCGATTTGCCGTTCTTGTTGCTGTTCCCCATAAAAATTGCAGTTTTGGTGATGTTTTTTTAGAGAAAAAACCGATTTCATCCTTCTCACCTTAGTCCAATGAATTAGAACCTATCGAGACCTCGTTGGTTTTTGATTAAGGATAGTAGAATGATATTGGGCTCGCTTCTGAGAGCTTCAACTCCATTGGGCTTAAACTTCAGAATATTCTGTCTGAAATGATTTCAATAGAGCCAATTAATTCTGTGTTGTTTTAAAAATTTTCGAATGTTTAGATTTTCGCGTCTTCAGAAAGCCTTATTCTTGTTTGAAGTGAATTCAATGAAGGTGAAACATATGAAATTTGTCCGATTTCGAAATGTTTCGGACTTCTAGAAATTCTGTTGGCGACTTCAGAAGGACCATAGCTATAAAATCTTTATCTCTCACATATTACCAGAAATTTCGAGTCTTTTCACATCCGTTCGCGAGAAAACTTGACTCACTCCAAAAAAGACTCAACAGCGAGTTATCATGAACATGAAATTGAATAAAGACGAACGAACTCGTCTTACATACACTTGATTATCTACTATTTCACTGCATTTCTCTTTAGATGCTCTTACGCGTGCAGCGATGACATTGTTGTCCCTCGCTCCTCGACGACGTCGTTGCATTTCATTTCCGCTGTTGTCTCTGCTCACGACGAATATACTCGAGAAATTTGAGCCCCCTCCCCCCACTTCTTCTCACCCGTTTGAAGATTACGGATTGTAGCACTCTCCCTCCCCATCTTGAGCAAGGTTCGATCTCACCAGAGGCTGTCCTTTTTTGCGTATCTCCGTTTTCTAGACGCATTGAGCGAGCTTTAAGAGGATATCTAATCGTGGTTTCGATCCCCGCTTGGAGCGATGTTTTTTGCATTTTGAGTTTTCTTATAGACTCATAGAGATATCTCACATGTCAGCGCGGTTTCGATCCCAGCTTTTTGTAGTTTTTTTTTGCATTTTCATAGCCGCAGTGAGTATGCTTTGAGTCGACTCGAGTTCAATCCCAGCTCTGAGCAGGTTTTTTTTTTTGCATTTTCGAGGTGTCCGATTAGTCATAATAAGCGTTCTCTATGAAGATAGGCTCATTGCGGGTTCAATCTCCTTCAGGAGCAATATTTTTGCATTTTCTGAAAAGTAACCCCGAGAAGTTTTGAAGCGATGAGAATGCGAAGTTTGACCCATCTCGTCCCAACATCGGACCACAGACACGACCTGTCACGGGCAGAGCAAGTTTCAGTTTAAACGGATCGTTTTTTTCTGCTCACAAGTTTAACGGCAACAACCTGCAGAATGACCTTTCCCCCTTGCAGTGCACACCTATCCGGTGTCGCACTTTGCCGTTCGTATTTTTGTGGTCGTTTCAAGATATCAACTGACGAACTGATTGCAGACTCGCTGAACGGCAACCCAACGATCCCGGAACCGATCCACGAAGTGTTGAAGGGAAACATCAGACAGAAGCCGCTGGAGAAGACGGCATCATCCAGAAGGAAGAGCCGACAGCAGTTGACGACGGACAGAAACCATCATAGGTGAGCATTTCAACTTTGAATTCATGTTTCAGTGAGGATTTGAATTATTGCCATCCCTCTGTTTCTGTTCCCTAAACCCATTTTTTCCGAGTGAAAAGTCAAGATTAGTACCAGTGCGCCTTGGGCCAAACGTTTTTCGACCAAGTTTTTCCTCCTCAAGTGGTGAAATCGAAAAAATGACGACTTTAAAAAGTTGATGTTTGTAGCTCCAAATACGCTGAGTCAGGGCTCTTTTGATGTAGTACCAATTTTTCGAAAGAGAGAGAGAGAGAGAGGAAGAGAAAGAGAGTGAGAGAGAGAGAGATTCGAATGTTGCCACCATCGTCCCACCACCTTGGTGTCCGAACGGTTACACAATAGCCCATTAACCAGAGACACAATCCACCATGAAAATTTGGGCCAATCACGCCAAAAGTGGCCACCATTTGGAACGGCTCTGAATGTTCACTAGCGCTCTCCATTCTGTGCCCCTCACCATAAAACTTATATGATTAACAATAAACGATGACCCGCGTCCCGTGTAGAGATACCGCATGACGATAAGAGTGTACCGGAAGGTTTGTTCCCATGCCAAATGGTGACCAACGGGTGGCAAGGTCACCCCCCCCCAAACACCCCATATGAGTCATGGGCACCCGGCTGCAACCAAGACAGATGCAATACCCGCTTCAAACACTGTTTGGGTTACATCTAAAGACCATATGTCGCGGTTTTCATTTATTTTCTTTTTCTCGAATTATGACCCTTTTTGATATAATACTGTAATTCTTGGTTTTCCCAAAGAAAGGTTCCGCATGATGTTGCACAATCTCGAGCTCTCCACTTTTGGCAGACAATGAGAGCCCACTAATTATAGTTCATGACTTTTCTTGAAAAAAATCATTTATTGTTCGGCATGATGGAATATCCTTAATTTTGTTTTTTTCCTTTAAAGAAATTTCATGAAAAGTGGACAATATTTGATCTTTTCCAAATAATTATTTCACTTTTTTGATTTTTTCCTAAAGAAATTGTTCTCACAAAGAATGCTAAGTTTCTTTCCTACCTCAAACTTGGATAATAGAACCGACCGCTTGTAAATGAGCATTCTCGAATTTACTCTCCTGACACTGACATGTTCAACCTATCAACCATTAAAAAAATGATTTCAGATCGCAGAGTGCCGGTCCGGACACAGTATACACAGTGAACGCATCGACATCATCCGGAAAGATGGGCGGCCTGGCGAGAGCCCCGATCAGCTCGACCGACGTCAGCGGCGGAACCACAACGTCCAACACCAAGTTCCTACGAGCGACCAAGCGATTCTTCAAGAAAATTTATACGACAGCGACGTTGCCGTCAAAGAAGTCGACATCGGCATCGTCAGACCACCTTCAGAAGCAGTGCAGTGTTCAAGTACCAGCATTCTTTGAAAGGTATGTTTTTTCTCCTAAAGTTGTATAGGAAAACCTTGATTATTGAATTCCTATACCATTGGTTCAAAAAATGTGCTTTGAACTCCTAGACCACTTTCTCTGACGAATTGTGTGTTCAGAAGTTCTAGACTATGTTCTTGAATAATGTTGAAATGTCCGTTCGAAAATATTTCTAGTCGTGGAATCATTCGATAATGAATGTTCTAAACCATTTTCTCCGATGAAATTTATATTTAGAAAACCTAGACCATGTTGTAGGATGAAATTAATGTTTTGAGGTCCTCGACCACTTTTGTCGTGAGAAATGCTTTAAAAAAATTCAGAACATCCTCTGATGAAAATGATTGTTAGAATTTCTAGGTAATTTTCTCTGATGAACTTGGTATTCTGACATCCTAGACCGTATTATCAGATGAACTTGATGTTTCGACTTCCTAGAATTAGACTTCTTCGAACTCGCACTTCTTGAATGCATAAAAAAACGATGTTTCAGACCAGACGATGCTCGCCTCGCTTCAGTAGACGTCGAAGACTACGGCAGTGACTGTGAAGACGTCCAAGGTGGAGTATCCAAGGCGACGACCCTCGACGTCAGCTACCCAGACAGTGGATTCGAGGTGGACAGCTGCCGAGCGTCGACCCCTGACCATTCTGTCGAATCCATGACGTCATCGTCCAAGACGTCTTCCTCATCTGGATGTGACTCGGCGTCGACGTCACGGCAATTTTCGATGACGTCACCAGGATCGTCGGGATCTGGAGAGCAATTCACTCCATTTGGATCATTGTTCGAGCAGTTGAAGAAAGAGATGGTTGGTTTTTGATCTACTTCTGGGTACTGTAACAAGTATTCCTGTGTCAACTTAGTTTTGTGGAAGTAAACGTTATAGACTATCGAGTAATTTTCAGTAAGTTTCAATATAAAATTGTCATTTAAAAAAACCATATCACTGTTGAAAAATGCTATCATTGAAGCCTAATTTTATCACAGCTCATAGGGCTAGGGATCGATACTTCACAGTCACTCTCATTTTTGCTTCTTTTAGACGGAAATGCGCGAACGAGATGCTCAGATCCTGGCAGACCTGCACCGAGTCGAAGAGCAAATTCAAAGTGTTCGGCTTGCTCAGATGGGCTATGCCGACCAGTCGACCCTAGTCGAAAGTATGCCCCTGTAGATAGTTCCCGATCGATAAGTAACGACACAATCAATCAATATCCTCATCCCTCTATCCTCATGAAAAATCTAATTAGACCTGGTGAACTTGAAATAATTTAAAGATAACCAGATCGTGTATGAACATTGCGGGGTCTTATGAAGGGCGGGAGTAGATCAAATGCAGGTTGTCAGGTCTAATCAGTTTTTTTCCCGAGTCGTAATAGTAGCCTAGTCGATACCCATCCTGCACACATTCATTTTTACCTAAATTCATCCTTTTTTCACACCCATTTTGTCTACGGGTGCGACATTATAACGTTTGCTCGAAAACCGATGACTTCATCAATTATGTATTCAGCCCATTTCTTTGTAAAATGTCGAAGGCATCGTTTTGAATACAATGATTTTACCCAAATTGGGCTGTCCAATTGACTTTTCCGTAGCTTTTTTTGATGATGAAAAATGGATTTAATGATGCCTTTGTGATACGGAACCAGTGTAACCAGTCTCACCTACTTTATCCCACTGAATTGTGCGAGTCAAGATGAAATAGAGACGAGAATTTAATAAATTTTGCACGAAAAGTTTTATTAGTTTGTAACAGAAAATATGTACAATGGGGAGATTGTGTAGCAGAATTGCGGCTTATAGGAAAAAGCAAAAATGAAGGTTGCGAGAAGGATCGAACTCTGATATTGAGGAAGACTGGCTGAAGGGTTCTGTCTCCGAGCTAGGGAATTTCGAAAAAGCAAAAATAAAATACTTGAGACAGAACGAACTCGGACGTCGAAATTAGGCATGGGCATATTGCCAATCATTGGCAGTCGATTGGCAATGCCTCTTCTCCATTGCCAATAGCATTGGTAGTCGATTGGCAATGTAGTTTGTTATAACACCATCTTTAACGTCGAGAAGGCCTAGAAATCAAAATCCAAGTAAATTGCATTGCCAACCGACTGCCAATGCTTCCGACAATGGAAAAGAGGCATTGCCAATCGACTGCCAATGATTGGCAATATGCCCATGCCTAGTCGAAATGGTCAGGCGAAAAGCTGATCCACTAGGCCAAAGCCGCAAGTCTGCTATAAAATATTACATGACTCACTTCCGAATCGGAAGATAGTTCTGGTTGTAATAAGGAGGGTTGTAGTAGTAGACACCATTTGAGTAAATGGACGTGTGCGGTGTGAAGAGACGTCGCATTACTTCTGGATTCTGTTGGGTGAAGACTCCAGGATTCGAAGCTGTCGGAGTGAAATGAGTGGCCGCAAGTTGGGCCGGTTGTTGCATCCAACGGGGGTCCATTTGAGCCCATGAGCCGCGTGGAAGATTGCTGGGGAACATCTGCAAGTGCGGGGTTAATCGTCTTGGGTGGTCTTTGATAAATTTACTGCTGTTTCTAGATCTTAGAATAACATTATAGAGTGATTTTAACTACTTGGGTGGTCTATCCCGAACTCCTCCCAGTTTGTCATTAGTTGGCTTATTATCTTCGTAGGTGGCTATCTATCAAGTCTTACTAGACGGCCTAGAATTCATGGATATTCCTCTATTTAAAAGAATCGTAATGAAAGAACCTTAAACATCTTTGGTGGTTTGTTTAACCTATCTCTAACTTCACCCAATTTTTCATTATTAGACGATCCTCTTCGCGGGTGGTCCAGTTTATTTTTTCAAATAAATACTTCGTAGGCGATCAAATTGAGAAAGAATTTTCTGAGAAAACATAAACATCTTTTGTGTTCTCTAATCTTTTACAGTTTACTGAACGTAATTAGCAAGGGTGAACTTTGACAACAATCCTTGAAAAACATTAAAGTCCTGGGTGGTCCCAAGACCTTGAACTAAAGCATACCTCTAACGCTGTGAAAGTGGAAGCAGCGTTCGTAATTGCTTGTGGAGCTTCAGTGACCGGCTCGCTGAACGTGTTAGATCTTCCAGATGACGTCATCGATGGTGGGAGCATTGGACGCAGTTCATCAGGTTGAAGGAAGTAGAATGGGGTGAAGATGGGAGCCAGAAGGTGCGCGACAAGGCGGTCCACTCTCTGAAAGAGGTTATAAGTTGTTATCTTTGTGGGTGGTCTTGTCTGATTTTAATTGAAAGCTGGGAGTTATTCTCGAATATTTTAATCTTGGGTGGTCTTTTTGAAGCCGTGTGCATTCTTTTAGAAGGTCACTGCTCATCGTTGGTAATTTCAGAATCATTTTCTGGGTTGTGTTTTTTCAAGATATTTTGAACCTAGGTTCTTAGCAAAATGTTTCAAAATAGTATAACTCTGAAATGTACCAAAACAGTTTTATTCGTTGGTGGTCTTGTCATTTCGATATGGTCGAGATTTGGTTATAATATTGCAAGAAAATTGAAATTTGGGTTCGAAAGAGTTTTCTCCATCGGGGGTATTTTTTTTTAGAAAGATGCTAATCCTAGATTCCTACATAAACATCTTTGAATAACATTAAAATGGGCTAGTATAGTTTTCTACTTGGGTGGTCCTCTATTTTTTTAGAACACCGAACTCAACCGCGCGCCAGGGCTGGTTACGAAATTTCGGATTTAACGAAACCGTTAAACGTTAAATTAACGGTTTTTCTAAATTTAACGAAACCGTTAATCGTTAAATTAACGGTTTTTTCAAATTTAACGAATCCGTTAATCGTTAAATTAACGGTTTTTCCAAATTTAACGAAACCGTTAATCGTTAAATTAACGGTTTTTTCAAATTTAACGAATCCGTTAATCGTTAAATTAACGGGTTTTCCAAATTTAACGAAACCGTTAATCGTTAAATTAACGGTTTTTCCAAATTTAACGAAACCGTTAATCGTTAAATCAGCCAATATTCCAAATTTAACGAAATTTAACGGAAATTTTTGGTAAATCGGTCAATTGAACATAAAATTGGGATTTTGTTAATTTTTTAAGTACTACGATTGTTGAAAAATGCATTATTGACCAAGATTGTGACAGAAAAATCACTCAACTATGGTGTTCAACTTCTAATTTTAACGGAATTATTGATCGTTAAATTAACGTTTTTTTCAAATTTAACGAATCCGTTAATCGTTAAATTAACGGTTTTTCCAAATTTAACGAATCCGTTAATCGTTAAATTAACGGTTTTTTCAAATTTAACGAATCCGTTAATCGTTAATTTAACGGTTTTTCCAAATTTAACGAATCCGTTAATCGTTAAATTAACGGGTTTTCCAAATTTAACGAAACCGTTAATCGTTAAATTAACGGTTTTTCCAAATTTAACGAATCCGTTAATCGTTAAATCAGATTTAACGAAAAATTTCGTTAAATTCGTTAAATCGTTAATTTCGTTAAATTTCGTAACCAGCCCTGCCGCGCGCGTCTGACCACATCGCATCCTACCGTGACCATTGTCTTTCCTGTCACTCTCATTGCACGTGTTGTGTGAGGTCATCGAGACCCGTTTGCAAAAGGGGCGGAGCCTCTTGAATGGCCCTCTCAACTCACATTTTTCAACGACGAATACTTGATCTTCATGCCACTGCGAAAACGGTACTTTATTCGGTCGATCTGCAATCCGTGCACATAAACTTTGCAAAGGATCGAGGGGTTGGAAAAAACTCTGTTCAAAATTATGTGCTGTTGACTTTTATGAAAATTTTAAATTTCCAAATTTGTGAAACTTTTGCTCACTAACCTGTTGTAAACTTGAATTCTGAGAGCTTTTTCACAAAAACTAATCTGTTTTTGCCAAATAAAATGGATTACAATAAAAAACTATGCTAAAATCAACATTTTTGTGCAGTTCGAGTGTTTTCTTCACAAAAATGATGTTTTTTTTTGTTTTTGTCAGAATTTCAGGAAATGCGATTGATACTAATGGGAAAAATCGGATTGTGAACAACCCACAATGGCTTGCTGCTCTGGATCCTTGTTCATTTCGACGTGAAGTTGAATCGGTGAGAATTCCATGACGTAGAGAACGAGACGACGTCGAAGCTCAAATTTGATCATTAGAAGGAGAAGGGGAAGTTTCAGATTTTCAGGCTACTGTAGCGTCACCAAAATGGCACAATTGGAGTGTAAAAGTTGGTGCTATCAAAAAGGCACGAAAAAGACACAGGAAAAGTGTCAGAGGGGTGTTTTGATGAGCTGAGGTAGTAAAGGAATATGACGGTCACTAAAATGTAACTTATTCGTCACCAGTTGGAAACTCATCGGCCACTTGTAGGACACTTAACGGTCACTTGTAGAGAATTTACTGGTCACTTATAGGGAACATATTGGTCACTAATAGGAAATTTACAGGTTACTGGTAATAAGGAACTTATTGAATATCCAAACGGGAGAAAACGGTCATTAGTAGGGTACTCAACGGTCACTCATAAGAAACTTACCCCTCACACCAGTAAGAAATTTAGAGTTCATTGATAGGCCACCAACCGGCTACCATAGAGACACATAATAGTCATCAAAAACAATGAAATTCGAAAATTGTGGAAAAACTACTTAAACTCATTGGGTGGTCCTGTTTGAAAGACTCACATCCCCATTGAACTTTCTTCCATTCCTCACAAAATCTATGACCAGGTCTTCAGAATCCTTATCGAGCTGCGTCAACTTGTCCTCAATTGTTTTCTGGAAGTCGACGGTGGTGACTGGTGTTATGGTTGTGGTGGTGGAGCTTGTAAAGTTTTCCACCAAAATGTCATTCTCATCAAAATCAACCTGTTGTGCGAGTGACGAGGGGAGTAGAAGTAAGAGATGTAGCAGCATCTGAAAGGGACGTTGAAATGTGAAGAAGGGGGATCCAGAGGAGAAGAGGTGGATGGTATGGGTCAGGAGTGTTATTTTATAAGCCGATTATAGTACTCAACCTTGCGGAGGTCATCTTGGATTCTGAATTGAATATGAGTCAGAACGCCTTGTACTTTTCCGAGAAGGAACATCCCCCCTCGTGACCACTTCGAGAGGAACAAATCAGAACGCTCAGACAAACGGAATACAATAAGTTCTCTTTGAAAAAAAACAGTAAAAAACGATATTTCTATGTATTTCTACTGTGATGATCGTTATGAATTCCGCTAGTTTTTGTTGAAATTGAGAGGGTTGCCAATATTGATGCATTCATTCTTTTTGATATTTATGTACAACTAAAATGGGTTACTGTAGTGTTGTCGATAAATTTGACCTACTAAACTTTCATTGATAAAAACATCAGAAAAACTTTAATAAAGCTTTTATCGAAGATACTTTTTCCAAAATTTCCGTGGTAAACATTTTTGGACGAAAATTGAAGAAATGGACGGAAAATTTTGTAGTTTCTCACTTGTTTAAGATTCTGAGCCTTGATTTTAGAAAAAGGAACAAAGTTAGGAAGGAGAATGTGAAGAACGTCTTCTAATTGGCAGGTTTCTGAAATATGATGTGAGTTTGGGCGGTGCGAAAATGACCGAAGATGGGCAAAAAAAGAATGGAAAGTTGTCTCGAAGAGAAGTCAACTACTCGACGACACCCATTAGAAGGGATTTGCAAAGGTCGCATGGTCCTAAGCGGATCATGAAATACTGACGAGAACTTGGATGCGGAATGGGTAAAAATAGATTCTTGAATGATATAGATTAACTTCGTGGGTGGTCTTGGTGTTGAAACAGTTTTTTTAAATTGTTGAGAATTCAATAAATAGTTGTGAATAGATTCTTGAATGATATAGATTAGCTTCGTGGGTGGTCTTGGTGTGAAAATAGTTTTGATTTGGTGAGAATTTAATAAATAAGTACAAATATATTTTGGAAGACATATCCATAAACTTCGTGGGTGGTCCAGGTGTTGAAACAGTTCTGAAGATACCTTGAATTTTTGTTGTAATAGAAATTTTTGAGCTCTACGAAAAAATTTTGAGAAACCATCAATAAACTTCGTGGGTGGTATTTCAAATTTTTGAATTCATCTAGACTTAATTATATTTCTTTCCCTAAAAACTGGCAACAATCTTAAATTAAGATGTTCCTGTCAATTTTCCGTGATCAGGACTGAACTTCTTGGGTGGTCCTAGTTTCGAAAACGCTTTTTCTCCTCAGACCAGGTCAAAAATCATTTTTCCTTTTCAATTTCCGAGTATTTACTTTTTGTGTGGTCTCAGTATCCACGAACCTACTAAAACACATAAAACGATCTAATGAGCCTTAAATTTTAGTACCAGTAAAATGCCTAATGAGGCGTACAACTCTGAAATTTCTCGAAACTTCATTTTTGAGAGTGGTCTCTTTAGTATTTATGAAGAGTCAGACCACAATTTGACAGAAGTGACCCTCTTGAAACGATTTGCGGCGAAGAGAAAACGTTTCCGGTGTTCAAGACTGATTGGAGTTGTGACAGAATGATGAAGTTTCGAGTTTTTGAACAAAGTTCTGAGAAAAACTACAAAAATCAATGAAAAGTTTGGTTTAATTATCAAAGTTTCAGGTAGAAAAGAAATTCCAACAATAAAGTTACTAAATTTCGGTTGCCAGCGCCGGAAAGAAAATCCGCGAACTAACAACGGCTTAGCCGACTTTCGATGTTATTTGACCTACTGCAAGACTACAGTAACTGCGTGACGTCACGCAAGGTTTTGATCTACTGGAGAAGTTACTGATGGCATTAACTTGAAGAAATCACAGATAGCTTTGACATTCCAGCAAAAGTGACAGTAAGCTTTTCATTTTTTTTCCATAACTACAACTACAGTAACCCTAAAACAAAGTTACATGAAAATTTTGACCCATTGCAAAAACTACAGCAACTCTTTGATTTTACAGAAGGTTTTGATGTAATGCGAAAAATACAATAACCTCATGAAGTCATGTGAATGACTTGCAAAAAACAGAAACCTAGTGACATCACTCACGAAAATTTTCAACTTCTGAAGAGGATACAGTAACTCTTCCACCTGTTAGAGTATTTTTGACAATCCTATGAAGAGACATGAATATTTTGACCTACAGTAACCCAGTGACATCACTCACGAAAATTTTCAACTTTTGAAGAGGATACAGTAACTCTTCCACCTGTTAGAGTATTTTTGACAATCCTATGAAGAGACATGAATATTTTGACCTACTAAAACCTACAGTAACCCAGTGACATCACGTGAGGTGGTGTCCACGAAAAGAATATTAGATGAGGCTAAGTAAATTCAATCATACACACAAGTCTTCTTTCAGCTTTCCTCACTCGCAGGTTCCCAACATTATTATTATTATTATTATTTTCCCCCATCCCATTTTAGTTTCTTTTTACACTAAAAACTGCTATTTTTACGCCTTCTTTCAAATATAATTCAAGCCAGTCACTGATAAATGATCGTTGTACAGAGTGTCCCAAAAAAACCGCACCAATATTCATAGTCATAACATTTTTGGTTTTAAACAAGTTTTTTTTGTTCAAATTTGAATTGGTTGTTTTACAAGCACCTAGGATCATTTTCATGATAAGAAAGCGATATTTGATACATCACTAAATACGCGTAATTGTTCACGTGTCAATGATTCAAGAACTCGTGACTTAATAAGCACCAAATTAGCACACTTACAAGATAATATCATTATCTTCCACTAATTAGGATAATTATCCTACAAACAGGTAGTCCTCGCTACGCTCAGAGCCCCTTTTCCCCTTTTTTCATCAAATCTCTCTCTCTCTCGCTCTCTCTCTCTCTTTCCCTCTCTCTCTCTCTCTCTCTCTCTCTCTCTCTCTCTCTCTCTCTCTCTCTCTTTCTCGTTTTTTTTCTATTTCTACCAAACGTCGCGATTTTTTTGTTCAAGAGGCATTGCAATAGTTTAAAGATTTCAGTTCTTGAATATTTACTATTTTTGAATCTCTTGTGACCTACAGTATCCCAAGAATAGATCAAAATCTGAAAAATCCAGCAAAACTAGCTCCGCTCTCCAGTAAAAGTCCGCTTATGCTAACTAGCGATAGATGAGATAGAACCTACTTCTCTTTAATAATTACAACATTACATTTCTGGCTGATCCAGTCTTTATTCTGAATCACTCTTTGTTTATGTTTCCTAGAACTAAACAGGAAAATTTTAGTTTTCTTCCTTTGTGGTCCACTTTTCTTGCCATTTAAGAGTGTTGATGGAGTTATTTTGTCATTCGGTCACTTATATTTTTTGCAGATTGATTATCTTCTCGAACGTTGAGTTACATTTTCTTCTTGGGTGGTCCTTCTTGTCTT
>OZ022251.1:14326893-14381893 GCA_963978915.1 Caenorhabditis parvicauda | reverse complement strand
GGTATGCAGAAGGGTAGATCAAATCCAGGGTTACTGTAGGTTTTGGAACACCTTTCTTTTGAGAATACAGTGGCCGCTTTCATAAAAATTCAGTATCCATAGCCGTAGGTCAAATTTCGGTTACTGTACTCAAAAATGGATACCTTCAGGTCTTCTTCGAAAAACTGGGTGAAATCGAAGAAAAAGACCAAGGGCTGTTCTCAGCTCCATTCAACTTTTCCCTGGACGTGCTCAAAGGGGTAAGTCACCTGGCAACCTTTTTGTGAAACACCAATTTAAGAACCTCGACTCTGACCAGTCTCTCTTTGCTGATTACCGATCCAACGGTCATAAACTTCTGATCTTCTTCACGGATGGAATAGATGAATGGCCATCGAAACTTATAGATGAACAGTTCCAAACGAAGAATAATGATTTGGTAAGAGTATTCTCTTAACTGAGCACTAATTTGGACTTCAGATAAGAATCTTTGGTTATTCTTTGGGGTTCGGAGTGAAACAACTCCCTCTGCCTCAGTTCCTAGCTTGTAAGACTAATGGAGGTCATTCTTGTAAGTTGTTATAGAAAAGCTCTGAAAACCAGAAATGAAATAGCGCCGATATGAAATTCATATGCGGTTGATATTAACAACGCATTTACATCACAGTTCATAGATATCTACAGCCTATGGACTTCACAGAACATCTATCATAAAATCTATCAAAAGCGCATGAACTTCATAACTAGCCAGCCTATAAACTTCGGTATTTCGTTTCTAGTTTTGTACTCAAATTTGGAAACTCTGAAGGTGGACCTCCAGAAGTTATGAGCTGATCTTGACGACAACTACCTGTGTTCTGGCGACACCCCGTATCCAATGAGTTTTCACGCTGCCATCGGAGTCAGAAGCAGATAGATTGAAAGTCATAAAACAAATTTTGTTTCCATATTTTTGATAGTCATAATGTCAAAATTTGAAGACATTTGATGAATTCTGCGCCATGTGGTAGACTGTTATGACTGTTGATCATTCCAAAAGGGGGCGTTTTTTTAAATTTTAACATTGGCAGTACACTTATTACATATGTTGAGCGTTCGAAGTACATTTTTCAGAGTTTTCCTTCAGAATGACTTACTCTCCTACGTTTCAGTGATCGACTCCATTATGGATGTCAAGCCACAATCTAGAATTTTCCTTGACGCTCTTGGAAAAGTCCAAGGATTGCTTCTAAAAGATACCCCGGCAGCTAAACGGGAACCGAGTTGGTAAGATTTGGAAAATATAAAATTCCACTATTGACTTTTTTTGGTTTAAAATGCCGTAACATTGTTATTCCTTGATGAAGTTGGTTGAATTTCCGCAGAAATGATTGAAAAGTAAATCATTCTAACATACCCAAATTTGAAAAAAAAACTTAAAATTTATGGTTCAAAAACTACCCCGTCCAAGTAAACGAACGATTACTGTACGCCTATTAGGTAAAATTCACGACTTCTCCAAATAGACATCACAAACATCAAAGATCGGACGTTGACTATTTTAGGACAAGGCTCTACATGGAAACTCAAGGATTGGGAGCCACAATCAGCTTATCTTCACCTATTCTGGCAAATGAAGACATCATCTGGAGAGGGAAAAAGTTGGCCGGAGTAGCGGGTAAGAGGTGTTTCAAGAAAACCGTGCCAGAAAGAAACATTTGGAGCAAAACAAGTTGACAACCTGTCAGTGAAACAGTAATTTTTCAAGTTTCCGATCAGTTCTCTACAGAAATTTGTCATTTTTTGTGATTTTCAGGCGAAAAAAGTGGCACGCTTTTAGTGAAACACTTTTTCAGGGATCGACATTGGCATCAATGAGCTAACAAAGTCACTACCACTTCAAAGCGAGCAGATGTACGCTTACATTGTTGACAATAACGGAGTTGTAATCTATCACCCGAAACTTCAAATCCCGGTGAGTTTGTCCCTAGTGTAGTGGTTAACGCTTTTGCCTACCGCTAGCAAGACCAGAGTTCGACTTCACCTCGGTGCATTTTTTTTGCATTTTCTCTTTCAGAAGACAGAAGTGTACAGCATAAGAAGAAGTGCGTGTTATGATTCGTCTCATGTCAAGAGCAAGTCAGGATCGGTTCTGAGAGTAAGTTTTTTTTTACAGTTTCGTGTTAGTTCTAAAATTATAGGTTCATTATGGATTCAGTGATGAGCGTGTGCACCGGCTCATTGGACTGCTAGATAGCATCCCAACTATCGATATGGTAAAAATAGATGAAATCAATCGATATATTCATATTTTAGTACGATCTGGAAGGGAATGACACCACGATTAGGGATTTGAGAAGAAGGATCGTTACCAAGACATGCATAGACGAGCCGATTCGTTTTGTAAGTTTCAAAAATCGTAGCGCAGTTGGTAATCATTTTGACCATCTAGCGAGAGGTCACTGGATCGAGTCCAGGTGGTGGGAAAATTTTTTGTTTTTTCACTTCTTTTCTGGGATATGGTAAATCTGCTGTGCTGATGTTTTCCAAGCTTCTTACAATAAAAAGTTCAGGAGAACAAAGAGTACTACTGCTCCCACTTATCCCACAGTCCATTCACCCTGGTCTTGGTCAACGATTTGTCTTCGAGCACGTTGGTTTATGGAGAAAAAGTGGAAACTCTGAAGATCCCGCAAAACCCGTTCTTGGGGTACATTTATCCAAAGAGGTGAGGCCAAGACAGAAAATGCTACGGTACATACTGTATCATTCCGGGTTATTCCAAAAGTGGGCGTTTCAGGGGCGGGGCGACTAAGGATGGTAGGTCAAAAATCGCGTACTCATAAAATTATCAATTCGAGAGTTTTATAACATTCTCGATATCGATAAAAAATCAATATTGATCTAGTTCCAAGCCAATTTTCAGAGAAACCTGCGGTTGGAAGCTAGACAAGTTCCCCAACCTAGACCGGTTCAAAGCCTTCGCATCTTTGAGTGAAGCAGAATGTCAAGATGATTTGAGAATGAGCCGAGCGATGACAAACGCCGTGTACACATGGGCGAGGAGCTGGCCGACTTCAGGTGAATTGTTATTTCTCTATCTCTCTCTCTCTCTCTCTCTCTCTCTCTCTCTCTCTCTCTCTCTCTCTCCTCTCTCTCTCCCCTCTCTCTCTCCTAAAAAAACAAATTCAGAACAAACCAACCTATCGTGTCATCTAATGCCAGTACCTGACAGTTTCGACGGTCAACATTTTGTGAATTCCTTTGTTCATACAAGAGGAGACGTCACTGTTTTCTATCCCCTATGGTGAGGTTGAACCTAAACTTCGCTGAGTCAGAATTACAGCTCGGATCAATCCATGAAAGAGGTCATCAAGAAGTTCGGGATGGAGAAACTGAATGAAAATGATGAGAAACTGCTACACTTTACCGTTAGGGCATCCAACATTTTTGCTTACAGGTAGAATTTCATGTTTAAAATTATGAGAAATCAAAAAAATTGAAGCAGATCTAGTAAAAATTGGAGTACCTATTCCAATTCAATTTTCACTAGATCTAACTCGTTGGATTCCGACCATACCACGTTGAAAAGTCAAGCAACGTTGGGTAGAGTTAGTACTAGGATCGGAGATGACCTGGGAATCCTTTATGTTGTAATCGTTTGTGCAAAAATTGTTCTTCCAGAACAGTCGGAAAGGACAGCACAAGACTGGCGGTCGTTGGAGCCCAATGGAGATGGGATTATATGGATAAGCTACTGGATAAATGGATCGCGGATAATTCTGATTGGAATATGTGCTTAAAGGTTGGTTTTTGTCCCAAACCACCCAAGAAGGAAATACGTTCAGAGCGATTGCCTCCTGGTCACGAGGAGTGGCCATGTTGTGGCATCATCCATGAAACACCGTATGGCCCATCTTTCTACGTTCGATCCACACCTATATGAATCCCTATTCAAGTCGAAACTGGTTTCAATGTTAGTTTTTCATTTTTCTGAAAGCTAGATCTGATATAATCTATAATTCTGAATCTATCGAGCTAGGTCTCGCTTCATAAAAGTGTTCAAGAGTCGAGTCACAAGGTGTCGAACTACTTTAACTTCAGAAAAGGGCTTAGATTCATGTAGAACTATGATTTTCATTTCAGAGAAGAAATCGTTGACGTCCAAGCAGAATGTCGTGCTCGGCTGGTGGCTCCATGGAGCAGTGCCAGTCCTTCATCGAGCTCTATTTTAAATTTCATAGTCAAGACGTTCTTCAGGTTGTTCCAGTCTTCTTTCTGGTGAGTACTATGCTCTTGGCAACATTGACCATTGATCGTTCAGGCTGAACATGCTCGAGTCCCTGGTTCAACTGACAAGTGCTCAACCTTCCATGAGGGGTGGTATCTGCAGATTCCAGAAGATAAAACCATTCGAACGATGTTACTTGAAGCACTACTTCCATCGATTGATGCTCAACGTCACGAAAAGACAGATGCAATTGACTTCGTTTGCGACTTGTTCAAGGTGCGATCTTATACCTGGTGTAGTGGTCAGAGCACATGCTTGCCATTTTTAACATCAAAGTTCGAACCTCCCTCGACGCTGAAATTGTTGGTTTTTTCTGTAGAAAACTCGAACTCAGTAAGCTGAAAGCCACCAAAACGACACGTGCGCGCCACATGCTTTTCCAAATCTAGTGTAATGGTTAGAGAGCTATACCCATGACTCACAACATCCATGTTCGAACCCCCATGGCGCCAAAATTTTTGCCTTTTCCCAGAAAAACTATAAGTTCCAGATACGCCAACGTCTTCACAGTGCCACAAACAACATTAACGCTGATCGTCGTCGACCCATCTTGTCCAATTTACAAGCCGCGGAAGCTGTTCCGCTCAGAACCCGAGAAACGTAAGACCCCTTCCCGCCATAATCATATTCGTCGCGCATACCTTTATGTCCGTTATTTCAGTCGACGGTTGCAATGTGATGCACTCCTACTCACGGAGGTCCCCTTATGAGTCTATGAATGTGGTCGCTACGAACGAGGTGACTTTGCCGTCACTTTCATGTCTAACATGGTTATTACAGGAATTCGACAATGACTGTTTCGCCGACGAATAAGAGTCAAGAAGGTCTTTCGGTACTACAACGGGTCTATTGAAATCAGACAGAAATAAACATGATTTATCGTGTAATACTTATTCACAGGGTGGGAAAATATGAGATGGTTAAGACCCGAAAATTCAACAGTAACAGTTTAGGAGGGTAAAAATAACTTCGAGGTTAGTTTGGATTACAGTTCAAGATGATAAAAGAGATAGGCAGGACGGCTGCATTTTGGGTAATTTTCTTCAAACCTCGCTAGGCTCGGGTGCATAGCTAGAGCAGTAGATGTGAGTCATTTTGACAGAAAAAAAGCTATATAAATTCGTTGGAAATGAGTGAGAACGTTAGAAAATTTTTTTTTCTCAATTTTCAGACAATTTTCGATCAATAGCGTCTCGCTACGCTCGTGTCACTGATTTAATGTTTTGGCTAGATTGGAAAAAGATATGAAAATTTCTTCTCGCTAAATTCTCAGACTTTTTTGATCAATGGAGGTTCGCTACGCTCAGCTCACTGGTGTACAGTTTGACCGTAAGTTTGAGCGGATGGAAAAATGTTTTTAAAATAACTTCTTTCTCTATTTTCAGACCTTCTCAATCGATCAGCCTAGCTACGCTCAGATCACTGGTTTAAAGGTTAGATTGCGAGACTTTGAACGGCTAACAAAGATGAATCAAGATGATTTGAGAAATTCTAATCTTGGGATAAAAGCATTTTTCGGCATATTTTCATCGTGCTTAACCTACGTTTTACAAAATACCCAATATGTCGTCCGCTGCATACAGTCAACATTAGTAAATAGGAGTAATAAAGAGAGAAGCTACTTCTTAATCATATAGTAGAGAACAATAACTTGGAAGAATAGAACTAATAACATGAGACCCACGATCACAACTTGATACTTCGACCCTTGGTTGTTTTCCAATCTCTGTTGGCTGACCGACGTGAAAATTGAGTCCGCTCTGAAATAACCAAAATCAATGAAACCAAGTTTTCTGAATTATATGAACTGTTTTACACTCAGGAAAAAAATCTGGTTAGACCTGGCAACTTTGGTATAAGACTTGATAAGTTAATAATAAGACCTGGTAACCTCCACATAAGACCTTGAATATTATAAGACCTGGTAACCTTTGTATAAGACTTGCTAACCTCTGAATTAGGTCTTGCCATTTATTTGTTCACTTTTTGCAGGTCTTATACCTAAGTTTCTAGGTCTAATTAGATTTTTTCCTGAGCAGCTTGATTAATTCTTATTCTGAAAAGCGCTTCACATATCTAGCAAAAAGTCTAACCGATTTCAAACTCGCGGCAGTCGCATTTTTGTAAAAATTAGTACGGTAGGGTCGGACTCTCACAACGAACAGTTAGATCTTTGTGGATTTGAATTATTATTATTCTTACTTTCAATCCATCGAAATTAAAGGCGCATTACTTAATCGTTCTTGTGTTTCAAGGCGAAACTGCTACAGTAATAAGTATTCGATTTACGGAGGTCAGACTTTTTTACAGGTAGAGGAAGATATGTGCGTTTCACTCTACTCAGGTAAATGAAAGTAAATTAGATCTAGGAAAAAATCAATGAGATCAGGTCAAAAAGTAAATTAGATCTAGAATGTGACTTATTTTTTTGACAATTTTCAATTTTATGAAAACATACCTCGGTGGTGATATGCTCCTGGCCATCGATCTTGGTCCTCTGGTCTTGGGCGTTCCAAAAATCGACTGATTACCCTAGAAAATTGGTTTCAATCGATAAATTCTCTATTTTTATGTTTTAGAACTCTCGGAAGCAAAAATATCGTGTTGAACATAACAAAAAAGTCACAATTTTGGTTATTTCAAGAAAAAATGGAAAAATTCTATGAAACCCACAATTCTAGAAGCAGTAGGTGTTCCCTGAGGTTCTTGTCTGGATACAGACGTGAAAAACGACGGTGCCTGACTTCTTGCCGTCGATCTGACCGTCGGAGTACGCGCCGCATAACCGCTCGCCTGCGAGCCGAACAAGGATATGTTCGCGACCGATGGTGCCAGTTCTCTTGATGGGGTCGACTCTCGGAGTCTTTCTGACCGTAGCGATGCAAGCAGAGATGGCTGGAAGAAGAGAATTTGTCTTAAATTCATCGATTGAGCGGAAATTTCGCACAAAATAATGTTTCATCTTCTACAAAATATTCAGTTACTGTAGTTCCAAAAAAAATTGGTTTCCCTTCCTTTTTCGGAAACTTATTTTAGAAGTAGGTAAAACTACCTTAACAGGAAATGACCTTCAGCGTAATTCGGATCCAGAATTGAGACCTAGCCAGATGTGTTAAGCAGGTCGAGGGATGAAGTTTTCATGTAGAAAATTTTTGCACGTTTTTTGTTACAAGCGAGATATTTTAATTTAAAAATTTTAAACTCCAAAAATGAGTGCCCTCTCGCACGACACAATTAGATCCAACAGGAAAAACAACTAGCGCGGTGGTGGAGTGGTCAAAGGTTCTGCGTTCGAACCGAGAGGTCTAGGGTTCTATTCCATCCGCTGACGACTTTTTGGTCATTTTTTTGCACAATGACAAAAATGTGCGCAAATTGTGTGGAATTACTCTTTTGCATGTATTTAAACCCTTCTACTCATGTTAATACTCTTCGAAGTTGCCAAAAGTCTATAGCCGATCTCATCTATCACCTCCTCCATTATGAAGCTAGTGAAATGGTCTTTACAACTTTGATATTCATCAAAAACAAGATTTTCGAGTTCGAGATGCATTTCTATTCGTGAACTGAACGGTAACCGTTCAAACCGGAACTATCCTCTAGAATTCCTCAAGTCTTGAGCCAGAAGCATCTCGACAAGTAGCTGGATGAGTATGCAAACAAGAAAAAGTTGAATTCAACAACTTCATCTTATGAACTTATTTATTGATAATTTTATAATTAATGTTTGTGGTTGTTGTTTGGTGTAATCTGGGCGGTCATGAGATTATATCCATGAAGATTTTATCAAGGTTTGTGATTAGAGACCCTCATCCGGCCACTTGTCGAGATGCTTCTGGCTCACGACTTGAGGAATTCTAGAGGATAACTCCGGTTTGAACGGTTACCGTTCCGTTCACAAATAGAAATGCATCTCGAACTCGAAAATCTTGTTTTTGATGAATATCAAAGTTGTAACGACCATTTCACTAGCTTCATAATGGAGGAGGTGATAGATGAGATCGGCTATAGACTTTTGGCAACTTCGAAGAGTATTAACATGAGTAGAAGGGTTTAAATACATGCAAAAGAGTAATTCCACACAATTTGGGCACATTTTTGTCATTGTGCAAAAAAAATGACCAAAAAGTCGTCAGCGGATGGAATAGAACCCTAGACCTCTCGGTTCGAACGCAGAACCTTTGACCACTCCACCACCCCGCTAGTTGTTTTTCCTGTTGGATCTAATTGTGTCGTGCGAGAGGGCACTCATTTTTGGAGTTTAAAATTTTTAAATTAAAATATCTCGCTTGTAACAAAAAACGTGCAAAAATTTTCTACATGAAAACTTCATCCCTCGACCTGCTTAACACATCTGGCTAGGTCTCAATTCTGGATCCGAATTACGCTGAAGGTCATTTCCTGTTTAGGAATAATCCACAAAGTTTATAGAGGAGAAGAAGGAGGAAAATAGGTTAAAACATTAGCAAAAACATTCGAAACAAAATTGAGGTAAGTGCGCTCCGCGGAGGGTCTTGCAATGCGGTTGCAGAGCGGTTATATCCCCATATTCCTGTTCCACAATGTGTGCTCCAATTTGGCATGTTTTAGGAACTAAAAATCACCTTGATCGGGTTACTGGTATAGGTCCTTGCAGTCTGCATAGTCGCCACGCTCTCGCCATCTTCCCAGTCCATTTCGTCTCCAGTGTTGTTCATTCTTTCAATCGGTGACTTTCTCATGGTGACGTTGAACGGCGTCTGCTGACGTTCACGATATCGGATAAAAGATTCTGAAGGTTTTACTGTTTTCATGGTTATAATCGAGTTCTTGTTCCCACTCTTTCATGATTTTTAGTACTATACAAGTATCAGGGGCTCTGGGAAAACTTTCGGTGCCTGTATGGTTGCTAGTATCCTAACATTAGTTGAGGCGGTATCTGTACGAATCTGTCCAGACACCGTTTTTGAAATTTTTTGTTTTTGAATACGGTATCGAAACCTGTATCTTTTTCTTCCCTGTCCGAATTATTTTGGACACCAAACGTTTTGCCTGAGGTCGAAAGTAAAGACATAAAAATTTTAGTTGTTATGAAAACAAAAAACTTCGTTATATATAATTTACAAGAGTTCTAGAACATTCCAGACACAGGAAAAAGTTCGAACAGAAAAACAAAAATTACCAATTAAGAGATCATTTGAAGCCATACAGGCATCGACTGAAACCATACAGAAACCGTTTTTGAGAACGGTGTGTGTATGAGTTTATACAGATACCGCCTCAACTAATATGGATATCAGAAAAAAATTGAGACACCGGATATTATCCCTGAGGAGGCAATGTTCTATAACCTCCTGAAACGAATTATTTTTGAACAATAATAGTATTTTATACTTTTGACATTTAGTAGATCATCATGATGCAATTTTTGATTAATATCAACCGATAATAAATAACCCGTGAAGCACAAAATTCGTATAGAAAAGGTACCTGGCGACATTCTGACCCTTTCCGCGTCTGGTGAAAACGACTCTGGTTCTTGTGCTGGTGAAGGACATCTGGTATCATCGAGTACTGTCATGTTCTGTGATGAGCACTGTGAGACCGGGGTTGATGCTACCGAAAAAGCGCTGAAAAATGAAATTGGATGTTTATTTGTTTTTCAAAAACTTTCTTTAATTTAGAATATAGTCAATTCATGCCAATTTCGTCTTCATAAAGAGGAAATTCATGTAAAAATGAAAATCTTCCTAATTTCTCGTCAATTTTTGTTTACAGATGGATTAAAGTGAAAACTTTAACTATTTTCAACAAATTTTGGATCAACATAGATCTAAATAGTTTGAAGTTTTTGCTGATAAAAATCGTTATTCTATCACACCTTTTCTTTAGAATATGCCGTAAAAACGAGTTCTATTTACTCGATGACATTTCTACTTCAAAAAGTGAATAATCTTTGAGGGAATAAAAAAAACCTCGAGAAAATCCGATTCGACCGCTTTTTGTGGAGCATTTTCCTGGGGATGAAAAATGTAGCAGCAGCCAAAATTGTTAGAAATGATGAGCATGCACACTTGCAGATATTGACGTCTTCCGTATAGACTGCCTGAAACTTTTAGTGAGAAAAGTTTCCTCTCTCTCTCTCTCTTCAATTTTGGTCAGAGAATATCCATTGGGGGTTGAAAATCGACCGAGTCCAGGTAAATCCTGGCCAGTTCTGGTAAATTTATGCCAGATTTGGCATCAGGAAACGTCTAGTTTTTCCAGGTAAATCCTGGTAAATCCATGCCATGGTGGGTAAAATTCCGGCCAGCTCTGGTGAATCCAGGTCTGGCATGGATTTACCAGGATTTACCTGGTATACCTGAAGAAACTAGAGATTTACCAGAACTGGCCAGAATTTACCTGGACCCTGTTGATCTTTAATTCCTACAGAAAGCAACGGTGATTAGAACATACTCCCAGAAAAAAAACTCACATCATCCGGAACTAAGTTTGACGATAGATAAATGGCTGATATGATGGGAAGCAGGAGATCTGGTAGGGTGAAACGACATCTGAAAGATTCAATTTGAAATCTGCACAGAGCACGGAATTCAAACTTCGTAGAGACAGCTTAACAACATTCATATTTCCTGAGAGAGAATTTACCTTCTGTCTTCTATTGAGAATACTACTACAGAGAAGTGAAATTCTTAAACGGAAGTCGCGAGTGTGTGCGATCGGTGGTATCTTTGTGGTGTGATAGAACGCTTGAATGAATCAATATTTATTCCTAGTCGAGTGTAGACCTCAAACTAGGGTAATTAAACCGAGAATCACAAAAAAGAAGGAGATCAGGACGAACAAAAATACACATATGGGAACAAATAAGATTACAAATGAAAAGGGAGAGGGTGATGACATAAAATGGCGCGCTGAAAGCTCTTACAGTTTTGATCTGGAGCGAGAGGTCAAATCTTGCTCGCCTTTCCAGATCGGTTTTAGTGCGTTTGTTCGCACATCCCCTACCCTGTAAGCTTGAATGACTTGACTAGGTTTGCCGCGCCTGTCAGCCTTCGTTCTTGCTTTTCGATCTTTGTTTTCATGTGGTGGGTGAGCTTGGTGGGGGATTTTCTTGTATTCATATTTTCTGTATGAGTAAACCTTCAGCTCTTCGATTTTATTGCTTCCGCCATTGTCATTTGTTCTGATTATCTCCTCGTGATTGTCAGAGTGATGAGTTTTCCGTAGGTTCGTTGTGTTATTTTCGACATGTTTGCGGAATTTTTGTCCTTTCTGGACGGTTGACCTCGCCTGCCACACGGGTTTTGTAGTCTCAGCCGTGCGATGAGATTGTTTCCTCTCTCGCTTTTCCAGACTGTTGAGTTCAGCCGGACAACGTTGTCCATTTGAGTTGATAAGAGTTTCCAGCTTTCTCGTTGACTGACGCGAGATGCCTTTTGAGGATTTTGTTGGTATCTCCTCTGTTTGACGGCGATTCTTTTTCTCATGTTCATATAGTACTTGCAGGATTTTCTGGTAGCATATGTTGCTTCTTACTCTGAGTTTCTGACGTTGTTCTTGGCCCTGTTTTATTTGTTCCTGATGTTCTTGTATCTTTCGTTCATCTTTTCTTATTTTGCGGCAGTGTTCGGATTCAGTTGTGGATTCGTTGTTCTGATCCGTTTCGTTTGAGATAGTGTTCTCTTTGCGGGTTTCTTCCGTTTCTCCTTTCATGGTGTTTTGTAGTTTATGCGTCATTCTGACGACCTCCCCTACCTTGTCATTTTTGAGATTATTGTGGGATTTGTCGCGTTTTTCGTTTGTTTTCTCCACTTTGTTGAGATTCGTGATTTCTGTACTCTTGGGTATTACTTTTCCATCATCTCTTTCGATGTGGTTGACGACTGTATAACCGATTCGTGTTTTTATGGCGGTGAAGCCAGACGGTAAATTAACCTTTTCCCCTTGAATCAGGTTCCAAAATTCTTTTCCTCCGAGTAGGATCTCTGGTTTGATGACTTTTTTCATTCTTCGGGTGGTTTCTTCTTGTGACCAATTTCCGTTGATTATGTCGAAGTCTCTCGTCGTGAGCTCTGGTATGGTGACGTTTCCCATCATTTTGTCGTCTTCTATTGCTATGACTTGTATTTTTCTAGTTTCATCATTGTCGAGTTTCAGTAGCAATTCTGAGCTTATTCCGTCTATTTTCATTTCTTTCTCTCCAAATGTGTACACTTTCAATTTTACTTCGTCGTTTAGTTCGAGACCCATTTCTCTTGCAAAGGTTTTCGACACGTATGATCTTGTAGACCCACAGTCAAACATGAGTGGTGTTTCTATCCATTTCTTCGCCGTATCGCTCCAAGCTTTCGTTACAGTTGTTGGGATTATTCCTCGATTTTCTGTTTTGAGATTTTGGTTCGTTTCAATGCATGCGTTTGTTCGATCATGAGGTTCCTCATTTTGAGTAGACTCTTCTGTCCCTTCGTTGGGGTTGATTGGCGTGAAGTGTGGTCTGTCGTTTTGTGGATTCCTCATTCTTCGAATTCTGTAGGCGGTGTGATTCGGATCGATTTGTGGTGAATATCTTTTTTGTTCGTATCTGATCTCACTTTTGTTCTGGTTGCAGAGAGATTCATGGTGGCTTCTGTTACAGTGTCTACAGTTCAGCGCCTGACAGTCTTGTGTGTGGTGTTTTTCGAAGCACTTGCGACACAATCCGAGTTCCTTTGTCGTTTTCCATCTTTGTTCGGTGTCGATGACCGTTCTGCAGAATCTTGTTGCATGATTTTGTCGTTTGCAGAATTTGCAGGTTAGATCTGATGATCTTTGTGTATTGCTTCTATTCTGTGTCGTTCGTGTCTGGGCATGTTCTTGATGGTGTTCTTTGACCAGTGTGTATTTTAGCCTCTCTTGACTCTCTCTCTTTTCTTGAATAATTTCCTTGATCTTTTTCATGATTTCTTGTGTGGTTGATCCGTTTTCTTGCATTACGTTAGCTCTATATTCTAGCATCCATCTGGTGTGTTGCTCGAATTTACTCAGAATGATGTCTATCGTGTGAGGATCTTCCACCTTGGGATCTTGTCTTCTCTTTAGTGCGTCTATTTTGATTTTAATAACGTCTAGAGTTAACAGTTCGTCGTTCGCGTCTTCTGATGCTTGGGGTATTTTCTCTATGTCCGCCCATCTTTCCTTGTTTGTTTTGCATCTTGGTTTGTAGTTATCTTCTAGGATTCGCAGTGCTAGTGTGTATGGGTTGGGTTCTTCATCCAGTTCGGCGATTACGTGCTTTGGTCTGCCTTCGAGACATTCGAGTAGCTTGTTGTGCTTGGACTCTTCCGAGATGTTGTATTTGTCAATCACCTCTTCGCAGTACAATTTCAGTGTTTTGTAATCGCTTTCGTTTCCCCCGAATTTTGTTTTTATCCCGCTGTCTCGTATTGGGATGCTTGATATCAGTGGGTTTCTTTCGGAATTTTCACTTCTGTGGTTGTTCGTTTGACCTATGTTTCGATATCTTTCGGTCATTATTTTTTCTGATTCTAGACGTAGGTTCATTATTACTTGGTCTAGATTGCGCAGTTCTTCGTGTTGACTTCTAAGTGAGACCAGATTTGACGATTCTGTATACACGATATTCCAATGTGCTATGCAGTCGTCCATTAATTTTTTCGCTATTTCCGGATCTTTTGCTGTTTTCAAATTCTCGACTCTATATTTTGCGGTTTCTATTTGATTTCTTGCTATGTCCATAGCTCTCTCTTGGATTATGGCCTTACGATCGGCTTCGTCCATCTCCATTGTTCTTCGATTCTTTATTTATTCAATACAAAAATAATGTGATAATTCAATATGTGACACGATGAATTTCTTTTTATTTGATAGCAAGATTTACTTTGATAACGAGTTTTGACCTATGAGTTCTCTGTATTTGATGACAATATTCAATACGTAATAAGACAATAGTTTCTTTATTCGATAATTATTCAATAGATCAATAAGCTTTTCTTTATTTGATGACAAGATTCAATATGTAGTAGGACAGGATTTTTATTCAATAAATGCGTTCAATTAAAGGACTGATTTTATTCGATTAACTTACTTAAGAAATTCAATGGATGATATGATCCTGCCAGGCTCGCGTGGATGTTGAGTGTTTGTACTTTGTTCGTGTTCACTCACTCGAGCTGATTCTGACTTTTCTCTGAATTCTTACGCTTCAGTTTCTCGTACTGGGAACGCTTCAGTTAAGCACTGGGGGCTCTTCGGTTTAAATCGTACCGGATACGCTTCGGATATACGTCCGGAATTACTTAACGGTTTCTCGTACCGTAGACGCTTCGGAAGTTTTTTACGTTCCGGTAATTTATTTTACAGGTTGGTCTCTGACTTTTTGTCTTCGACCCTTTGTAACCTGTATTTCGTGCTGGCTTTTTTCTTGCCGTTTCGTGCTGATTTTTCGTGCTGTGGTCGTTTGCCGGACGGACTACAGGTACTACTTGACTCACACGATTAGGACTAGATAATGAAATTGACAATAATGTGTACGGACTATGGACTATTGTACGTACAAATAAACAGATAATACGATAGATGACTATATGGACTACGACGGTACGAATTTACTGGATGCTACAATGACAGACAGTACGATGATAGATATATATACGATAGAATACTACAAAAATTTATGCTTCCCTAGGCTTAGATTGTATTTGACTACTCTTACTTAACGTTTCGTGCTCTTTGGACTATACGACAGATGGATTTTACGGATGATACAATGAACAGATATGCGTGCTCTGGTTTTGTTCACCAGATTATCTTGCTACGATGGATGAATTTTGCTTGTTTTCAGGCAAGCTGGACGGACTACACTGATGTTGTCGTGCTGGACTTTGATGGACAAAGACGGACAGTGATACTTACGATTAACACTTAAACTCACGTGTTTGGCCTCTGCACCACTTGTGCGATCAGTGTTATGCGGGTCTTGAATTGCCCGATTGATACTTCCCTGTCTGGGTCCTTGCGCAACCTCAAACTAGGGTAATTAAACCGAGAATCACAAAAAAGAAGGAGATCAGGACGAACAAAAATACACATATGGGAACAAATAAGATTACAAATGAAAAGGGAGAGGGTGATGACATAAAATGGCGCGCTGAAAGCTCTTACAGTTTTGATCTGGAGCGAGAGGTCAAATCTTGCTCGCCTTTCCAGATCGGTTTTAGTGCGTTTGTTCGCACAAGTGCAAAAAGTCAAATGAACAGAAGAATATTGTATATCTGCTTATTGTTGGACGATCTTGACTAAACATAAGAGGATCTTCAAGAAGGTCGACAATTGTTTCATGATTTTCCACGAGGCATTCGCTCTGTTCAACTTTAAAGTTAATTTCCAGACTTATCGAATGAAAAGTGTGTTTTTCATTAAGTCTGTGTCTAGAAACATGGAAAGATATTGTTTTTCGAAAAGTGCTCAAAACTTACTTGTTATTGTAACATGCGATGAAATGAGCGAAAACCAGTATTATTTGTAGGTGAGTCGCAAAGGCGAAAATCTTTGGGGTCAGTAGTTGGAAGTACTGTGGGAGCCAGATCAAATCGACTTCAGCGTCCTAAAGTGTAGTTTTGAGAGAGAAAAAAAAAGAGAGAGAGAGAGAGAGAGATAAATAATAGAAAAAAACCTTCTGTAAATGGTCAAAATGTGCCAGGAACGACACGACCGCAACTAAAAGCGTAAAAACTCGGAATGTTTCACAAGTGGTTCCTCCGGAGAAGAAATGTCTTCGAGATCTCTGAAGTTTTTACTTTGTACTGTCCAGCTAACCCTTACCTTTTTATCCGGGTTCACCACTCTGTCCACCTTCGATCCGATGAACGATTTGACACGGTTCTTGATCTTGAGAAGGTAGTCGTACTTGCTCTGAAATTAGTGTCTCGGTGGAATATAATCATAGGGAAAGTATAAGGAAAGAGTACCGTTCAGAAGTATACGAACACTAACATCCGTGAATTAACAAACAATACTGCCTATGAGTTCACGAACAGTACCATTCAAAAGTATACGAACAAAAACGTCAAAGGTGAAGAACGATACAAGTCACAAGTTTAAGAATGGCAGAATTCAAAAATATACGAACAACGGCCTACACGAGTCTACAATCAGCTGTTTTCCATTTCAGATTGATGAAGTTCAGCAGCTCATCGAGTAGGATAGTATGAGCGTATCGAGCTTGAGAGTACCACCCACGGAGAAAATTCTCACCCACCTCATGTTGGTCGAGGATTTACCTTTTATAATAAGCTTAGCTGAGGTTCGGAAAACGACTTTCATGAAGGTCCGAGTTTGGTAACGCATGTAAACTAAGAAAAAAAGAGAACGTCGGGCCAAATATTAGACAAAATCGTCGCGTCTATAGAATGTTCACGGACCACCCAAAAAGAAAACGTTTGACCCACCTTATCAGCTTGAATCTTTCCATGTACTGCAAGTGTACAGTGAGCACACAACGGATAGATCCGGTCCAGTTTATACTTCAGCTCATCCAGTTCCTCGTTCCATCTGTCTTCATTGCTTGGCTCGAACTGTCTGACTTGGTTCATGATGATCTCCTGGTTTCGGTTGCACTCCGCACATAGACCGTTCGCAGATTTAGCTGAAATTTGTTTTGATTGAAAAAATACAAGGTAAAGGTCGAAATTCTCTTCCTTCATTTCTTTATTTTGGTTGAAATCATTTTTTTTCGGTAAATTCATACCGAAAACCTATCAATTCGTCCTGAAATATACGAAAACCATCTTTATTTCTCTCTCTCAAGACTATCATTGGGGAAAACTAGATTAATAGCGCTATCATACCAAAAACGTATTATTTTCGCTTCAAAACATTAATATAACTGTCTGTGTTTGGATAAAACACTCAACTTATTAAAATTTCTATATAAAACTCACCTCTACCAATATGCATGCCACCCAGGCGATCCGGGATCAAATCAGGTTGGTTCCGCTTTCTAGCGTCACCTCTTTGGCAGAATACTGGCGCCCTGGTCGGTGTAATTCTTGCCTGTCCTGGGATGTTCTTGTTGTAATCACCAGATTCGTCAAAGCCATTGTACTGCTGGCATGATGGGCAGACGAAAGAGTTTCTGAAGAGAATTTACAGAAATCATAAATTCCTTCATTTTTTCTGTTATCAATATTTTTTTAGTTTCAAAAATTCTTCTCTTTTTCTTCTTCTCCAAATATTTCTCTTATTTTCTTCAAATTTTTCCACTTTTCCAACATTTTTTTCTGTTGGCCAAAAAAATCAAAAAATAAAATTTTTCATCTGAAAAGTTTCGAAAGAGGTCAAAATTGGAATTTTCAATAGTTTTTTTTATAGCTATTGTCCTATTTTCCAATATTCATTCCCATTTATAACATTATGCTAAATTACTCCAGAATCGAAAAATCACCTCTTCTTCCACTCAACCTTCGAATTCTGATTGCAGAACCAACAGTTAACGGTGGTGTTGAAGAATCGTCTCGATGAGTAGGCAAGAAGTGTTGTCGCCGTGCATGCTCCTATGGCTATCGCAGCCTCCATCTGTTAATTTTGGCATTTAGTAAATTCCACCGACTTTATGTGAGACATAGCCAGGTCGGACATGTACTGTGACCATAGCCATTTCGGGCATAATCATATATCACTAATGAATCTTGAAGAAAAAAAACTTCTAAAAACGATATAATCTTTTACATTCAGTTAATCCAACTTCACTTCTGAAAACAAAGCAAATCAATTCAGAATTCGTTACTCTGGCAACGGAAGCTATCGTTTAACGTTCCTGAATCTATAAAAACCATATGATTCACAATAAAAATAACATTATCGGGCTTTTAACCCAAAGGATCATATTCCGGCAATTTTATATAAAATTTTATTCAAAATAATTGAGAAAAAGACTTTTTTTGCAGATACAGGTCATTTAATTGAATACTAAATCTCATGAATCAGTTCACTTTATCACAAAATTTTCCCACTACGGTTGGAGAAGGAGATATAAACTATAGGGAAAAATGTGGAATAGAGTGAGTATTACAGATATTTACAATGGTTTTTTATGTAATGTAAATCTATTGAAGGAATCGGAAAAAAATCATTGGGAAAATACAACTACTTCGGAGTGGCAAGTATGAACAAGGCTTTTTGTCATAATTTTTTGCGGCTCACTAGGGGTACAAAATCCGATTGTTTTCAATGTCAAGTCAAACTTTCCGGTGATTTCCAATCGTTTCCGGAATTCTACAAGAAAAATACGGAAAGAAACGACTCGGAAATCAGCGGAAACGACTGGTAACAGTTGTCTGAGCATTCAAAAATACGGTCGTTTTCGGATTTTTTCTAGAATTACGATACTTTTAGTAATTTCAAACAAAAACTCACCATTTCGCTTCGGAAATATCTGAAAATTATCGGATTTTGACATCACACATCTATGACCACAAATTTTTCGAAAAACCAACTTTCAACCGCAAACTGCGACCATTCTCTTCAAATATAAGCAGAAAACTCGGTTTTTTTTTCGAAATTTCGTCATCTGAACACAGTCGATTCAATGTCATGTGGCGAAAAATAGAATTCAAAATAAGAATAGAAAAAAACCCTGAGGGACAAGTCAATATAGTGGAGATGGCTGTTACATCAGCTGTTGCTGTTGCTCCAGATTCTCGAAGAATTTCTTCGCCGCTCTGATGTTCATCAGGGCACCGGCTGCGACGATATTCGGATCCGGGATGACGACCTAAAGTGGATTATTGATTTTTTTTTTATTCGTTAAAGCTTTAAATGAAAATTAATACTCAGATTTCTCAGCTTTTTGTCGCCTCCAATGCATTTATTCCATTATTTCTGTGAACAGTTCTATTATTCGTTTTTTGAACTCAAACATAAAAATCAGCGAGAATTTCTGAACACTTAATTTTAGGAAGGAAACGACGAAAACATCATCAAAGCCTCTATTAATATTTATTCGTTGAAATTTCGAAAAAAAATTTTCTGATTAACTTTTTCATATTTTTTTCAAACACAATTTCTTAACCGTGGATTTTCTGCGAAAAAAATGCGCAAATTCAAAAAACTTAGGTTCATGAAAAATAACTTCTTAAAATTGAATGTTTTCGACTCGATAATAAAAAAAACCTTACTTAACTCAACCCATCGAACTTTTTTTTCAAAACTTCAAGTATAAAACAAAACGAACCATCACAAACGTGTTGGGTGTAAAAGCGTCGATGAATGCCGAGAATTGTCCATTTTTCACATGGATAGACTCCAGATGAGAGCCCATTTTTCTGAAAATATTGATTTATACAATGGTCCGAGTTTTTAAAGTTGAATCGATTCTTAACCAGCACGATACGAAAAAAGGCTATAACCTCGGTTCATTCACGGTTTCTTATCAATATCCAACATTTTTTCGATCTGAAGCAATCAGAACGATTCCAAAACGTGACTTCAATCAGAAGGACAAATAGCTTTATGTCCCACTTCTTCTGAAACGAAACACTCACGTGCAGGACAACTTGAACTGCTTGATGATATTGGAGACCTTCTCAAATCGATGCACATCTTTGTGATCTTTCAGCTCAGCCTTGGCGATCACCAGGAACGTTGCCCGTTCGAACATGATTACTTCATCGGCGTCAAGATATCCTCCAAACTTCTTCAGTTTTTCTTCCATTAGGTTGACGTTTGGCACTAATTGGTAGACAATTTCTGACCACGCCTGGAATTATTGGAAATAATCATAGGAAGTTTCCTCAGCAAAAAATGCTCAATTTTTCTGTATATTTGCGTTTCCGAGTCTAAGCTTTTCACAAAAGCTGTTCTACAGATCAAACCTAAGTTTTTCATGAAAGAAAATTACTATTGGGTGCAAATTGCAGGTTGATCGTAGTACATGACGTCATGAACGCAACACTCCCGCCTTTCTAGTACTCACATAAGGCATCTATTGGGATGTCTTGATATTTTTTGAGAATAAAATACTTCTAAAATCGGTAGAATTGTTCAATAGTTGTAAGTAATCAGGATGGTGAGTCTGATATGTTCTCCATAAATAAGTTTTATAAAATAGAAACAGAAATTCGAAAAAAGGATGAATTTAGCCAAGATTTTCAAAAATGGATTTCGACAGAATGACGTAATTTACATTTTCGTAAGATGATGTAATACTTTTGCAAAGTTCTTTTCTTTCCATATCGATGGAAATGTCAACTTTCTCCAATTTTGATGACAATTTCTGTACATTTTCCAATTTATTCGCGATAAAATCACCTTGTACAACGTTTCATCCCAAATGCTACTTGGGAAGCACTGAGCGACAGCGCTTTTCGGGTCTTGCATTCCTTTGACCGCCGCTAGTTCACTGAACCGTAGCACATCTGACACCTTCTTCTCGAATTTCTGAAATTTTTAATTCAAATTTAACATATTTTTTACAGAAGAAAAATGTAGGCGAAAACACTCCAAAATTTTTATTTTTATCTCTTTTGAAAATTGAAACCATCAAAATCACTTAAAATATATAAAAACACTGCGTTTCTCTTCAACCCGTTTGCGAATATACCGGAAAAACATAACTATGCATGAAAATGTTTATTTTTACCTGCACTAAAAGTTGAATCGATCAAAATTATTCAAAATCTATGAAACCTACTATTTTTTAATTCATATAAACTTCTGAAAACTTCTGGCACATATTTTGAAAAAACTCAAATTATGCTCCTAAATGTTAATTTATCTCAACTAGAAGTAAAAAACACCAAAATTTTTACATGAAATTGTATAACGTCCTAATCTAGACAGCAAACTTTCAATGAATCTCTGCAATTTTTTATTTTCGATCCTAATGTAGGCAAAACCATCAAAAACTTCACATTTTCCCATTCATATAGTCAAAACTTCACATTTTCCCATTCATATAGTCAAAACTTCACATTTTCCCATTCATATAGTCAAAACTTCACATTTTCCCATTCATATAGTCAAAACTTCACATTTTCCCATTCATATAGTCAAAACTTCACATTTTCCCATTCATATAGTCAAAACTTCACATTTTCCCATTCATATAGTCAAAACTTCAACTCACATCCTGCCGCTCCGACTCCTCGATCAGATCCATTTTGTGCATTAGACAGAACACCTTGGCTCTAGGTGAGTTCTGTAGGAGCCCTTCGAGTATCGATTGATAGTAGCGGAGGTCTCGTTCAAACTCTCTACTCTCAATGTCGAACACGTAGATGAGAACCTGGAATCATTTTTCGACGGATAAGGACCGCCCCTTTAGCTCCGCCCACCATTGGGGAAGCTTTTTCTGCCTGTAGGCGAGTAGGGAAAAAGACTGGGACCGCCACTTCACCTCCGCCCATTTTACAAATCACAAAATTTTTCATGGTTCAGTTTTTTCTAGTTCAAAAGGAAGTAGGGAAGATTGGCTTCTAGAGAAACGATTCTATCAATTTGATCATGCTCACAATAGAAAATTACGATCGTAGCGAGGTGTAGTCACTTAATTCATGGAAAATGAATCAGTTTCATTGTATATTTACCACATTCGTGTCTTTGAATGAACATTTGATGTAGAAAAATGTACCTGAACATTCTTGAAGATTTGCTCCTTCTGTGAGACCAAGAAGTTCTCCATGAACGACTCCTGACCTCCGCAATCCCATAGGTGAAGGACCAAGTTTCCGAGGAATCTGAAGGAGTTCTCTTTCAAATTTTCCTTCAATTTCAGTGATTTTAACCGAAAAAGTAGGGTTTAATCAGAATCTAGGTGTAAAATGTTGTAATCTTTGATGAATGCTTAAGAAAGCTAAAATGAATAATAAACTATGGCATTTTTTTCTGCAAACAACACAGAATTTCAAGCAACAGTTGGAGAATTCTGGAAAAAGAAACTTCTCTCAATAAAGTAAAAGAATATCTGGATTCTTCTGCTTTTCTCGGAGTTTTTTGTAAAATAACTAACTTGGATAAAATTGAACTCAGAATAGACAGTACCCGACTCCTTTATAAATCAAGAGAAAACTACTCCTGCGCTCATTTTAAACCTTTTCTTTTTAGAAAATTGTAACTTTTCAACTAATTTGGATGAAATTGACAGTATTCTTATGAAAACCCCACTTCACATGCGCATGTTCAACATCAATGGTTGGTCCGAGTCGACTGCAGTCTCTTGCTATGTAATTCGCGAAGATGATCGACCTCATCGAGGTCTTTCCTGCTCCACTTCTGCCCATCAACAGCACTTTTCTTTTCGACATTTTGGGAAAAAACTGAAATTCTGAACATCATTGTGGTCATAGCGGGAAGACAGAAATCTAGCAAAATGACATATTTCTGGTGTAAATTAGTGAGAAAAAAAAATGCATTTTCCTAAATTTTATCAACACTTTCCAGAATTCGGAAGTAGGGAATCACGCCGATTTTTGCCGCAAGTGATTCCCAACCTCATTTGGAAGGATCTTCTCCACCACTGATTATAGACTTCACTTTTTGATGTTCAGAAGGTTAGCCTACGAAGAGTACTAAAGAAGATTCGAACAATGCTTGGAAACCGTGGTGATCTTCAACAACCCGGGTTCCGTCGAGTGACTTTCAAGAAGAATGACACTTCACCAAACCTGGATCGACAAAGACCACCCACGTTTACCTCTCTTAAATCTGGTAAACGTCAAAATTCCGAAAGTCTTCCAATCTAGAAAACAAGAATAAACAAAATAAATATAGATATCAAATGGTAATAGCAACCATAAAACGACAATTAAACTATATACGGCAGTATAATAATAATTTATTATTAATAGAAATGCTTATAATTACGCGCGCAACGCGACCAAAAAAGTAAGAAAAAACAATACAGAAGAAATGGAAGTTTGAGGTTTGTTTCTCGAAGGAAAAAAAAAGAAAAAAGTGTTCGCCACGTGTATCCGATTGAGCATACTCGTCACTAGGGGAACCGGAACAGAAGAAAAAAAAACAAGTTGACGAAAAGTGAACTGTTTATGATACTTGTATGTCCTGATACTCTGGAAATGGCTGAAAATCTTCAAAACGTTCACAATATTCTTGTAGATTTTACATCATTCCTTACGTAGTCGTATTGACGTTGTTTTGTAGAATACATAAAGTGATGACGTAACGACTACAAAAACATTATGCTCTACAAAATGACAATGTCATTTCTGCGACATTGTCACCAAATTGTTCGCAATGTTCAGAAAATACACTTTTTCTGCCTTTCCAAGAGTCACCAGATCATACCAAACCGTTCCGGAGAAAAAAGTGAAGAAAAAAGACGAAAAAAGACCAAATAACAGAATTGGACATCTCAACCGTACTATTGTCATTTTATCAGAATTTTTATCATCGTGGAAAACATTTCTCAAAAGTCGTTGATAAGAGGGCATACTTATCAGTTTATCTATAGAGTTCTTAGAAAAATGGTTTTTTCTTGGTTGATGTGAACGTGTACCTCAAACTTGGTTAATTAAACCGAAACTTATCCAAACAAGAAAAACCGTAAAATGTCTCGTTTTAGCTCGTTTTTCTTACGAACAAATATAAATTTCGAAAAAAAAATCAAAATAGTACGAGCAAGATGCCCAAATCATTGTATAGATGAGCATTGTCATAGAGCAAATCCCATTATCTCTCAGTTGCACAGGAAACTTTTTGTGTTAATAAAATACGGGGAACCCTCTAACCAGAATTTACCCATTTTGATTACCGACTCAAGCATAACTTTCATTTTTCCCTGAGATGTCTGTTGGCCAGTCGTCGTCGTCATCGTCATCCTTCTTTGTTGCGCTTGGAGCAGAAGCAGCGGCAGCTGCTGCGGCTGCCTTCAGTCTGGCCGAGGAACGAGTCTGAAATTTGGTTGATAACAGAATTTCCGATTTGAAGAAACCGTTGAATGGTGAATTAAATGTTATTCAATTTTAAAGAAACCGTTACACGATAAATTGACGGTTTTTTTTCAATTCTCCAACAAAAAAATCGAAAAAAATCGTAAACGGCCCTGGACTGAACCTTTTTCTTTCGTTGATAAGACTACAACTTTCAATTTTTTCCATGCGAAAAAATTATGTTTCAACTTTTTCGCTTCAATTAAATGAAAATTTCCAAACATGAACAGAATCTTATCTATCATTCACATCAAATCTTCGATATAAAACACTATTTTTTTATTCCGGCTCAAAATATTCTCACAAAAATTCGCCATTTTTCATATTTTCTACTAAAATTTTTTTGCGTGCGAACAAAAAGTTCTAGCCTCGAGGTATTCTCACAAAATCCGTCAACTTCATTGATTATTGGACTACTTCGCTCAGAATTTTAAAAATATTCAAAAATTTACCGGTAGCGGAGGCCAATCGCTTTCCGCTTTGCTGCACGATGCTTTTTTGTCCTTTTCGAGGGCTCCAAAGTCGGCCCAATTGCCGGAGTCAGCGGCGGTCGTCGCTGGTTTGTTCATGTCTTCAAATTTCGCATCTGAAGGATGAATTTAGATTCATCATTAAACATCAAAACTAACCAAAAGACGCTTCGAACATGCTTCCGGTCTCTGCTTCGGATGTTTCTGGAATTGAGCACTTTAGTAGAGTGTATGGCTACAATCCATTTTGTACTATGGAGAGCATTCTTTTGGGATTATGAATGAAAAATGAATATGAAGAAGTGTAAGTGTAAGTTTTTGAATCCAAAACATTTAAGCACGAGTTCACTACATCGTTAAGCTCTAAATATGCATTGAAGTGGAATTATTCCAAATCTAATTGCACTATAGAGACAAAATTTTTCAGGAAGTAAAGTAGTGAAAGGAAAGGAAAAGTGAAATCTTCAGAAACGCGATTCGGCCCAATGCCTATAAGTAGTTTTTCCATGTAATCTGCCAGTTCTAGTCCAACAAAAGCCATTTTTAAAAGCTATTGTAAGATTTTTCGAGGAGACTAACCAGTATTAATATCGAACATGTTATCAAGCTCTCGATTTGAAAACTTTGCAAGCTATGTTTGACCGACCATCTATACTCCCACTTTTGGAATGACCAACAGTGATTCACTGTGGTTTTCGAAGCGATAAAAGTCACCTTCAACAGCACCCGGCCACTCCTCCTTGACCACCTTCTCTGCTGCCGGTGTCGCTTCTTCTCTCCCATCCAACGATGCCTGCGAGCTGCTGAGCATTGAGCACCGCTTCCAGAACTCTTCCGCGTTCACACTTTCTTCCAGGTTCTGGTCAAACTCCTCTTTTGACATTCTTGGAGCGAGATCGTCGAAGCTGAATGATTCGCTTGTTATAGTTAAAAACGATAGTTAAAAATTACAAGGCTTATGAATCGTGCACATTCGAGTTTCACCGCAGTTGAATTGTTAAACGGAAGTCGGAAGCGGGAGTGCACAAAAGTCGCTTAAAACCAGCAATATTGTATAGCCGGGCATTCTTAGCTCATTCTCATTGCCTACGTGTTTTACGAAATTCATCTTACGAAAAAAGAAAATTTTAACGAAAATCGGAATCCTGTGCAAATCTGATTCACATATTCAGTACCTTCACTCGCAGCACTCTACTAATACTTTCGGACAGGTGAAATTTAAATCTTTAAAATTTTGAACTTTTCCATGTTTCAAATTACTCACTCAACATGTGGACCACCAGATATGGACGGCCTTAAGAACATAGATGAGAACTTTCCATCTTCCGCAAAGTCATCTGATGAACGTCCAAAGGATCCAGAGTCGAAACCTGAATAGCAGAATTTTGGATATATTTTTTTCTGAACTAGTGCAATTTACCTTGCTTACATTAAATATCGTTAATTTTTGGTAACTTGTCTTTTAAAAGTTTTTATTTCACTCTTCCGGTAACTTTGAAAAAAATGGGATGCGTTTTACTAAACTCCGGAAAATAATAAAAGTTATTCAAAGATTATGTCTGAATTGAAGTACTTTTATGTGCTTTATAGCACATTTAAATGTGATTCATTACTATTCTTTACTTTTGAAATGTCTAATCTTTAAATGACATCCAGTGTACATTTAAATGCTCTTTGAAGTCAATCCAGAAAATGGACATAAACAAAACTTCTCATTAAAAAAAGGTTTTTTTTCTAATGTTTTGTCCTCACCAACACATCGTTGAGAAAAGATGAATGAAAACAATGAAGCAAACCTTCATGAGACATAAAACTGCTCGAGTTATTGTGCTGTTCCGAGTCATTCTCCGATTCCGGGATGTCTATGCGATTCTCGTAGACGTACTTTAGAACCACACGCTCGATATCAGGCCATTCCGATTTCATCTGAAGCATTTTATTGTAGTTTTATGCAAGTTTCTGTGTTACCAAGAGCAACTGGCTGACAGCAGTAGATCCATATCGACTTTTGAACTTGAACATCGTCAAGCCAATGTTGATGTAGAAGGTTCTGTATGCAGCGGTATCGATTCGGCTCTCACCGGCCACTTGTTTCGCTTCTGCTTCGACCGCGATACGCTTGAGGATGCCACTCTGGAAAATAATTATGCTTCGGAAATCTTTTATCCGGGAAATTTCTGTCTAAACGCTCATTTATTAAAGTACAAACACTTTCGAAAATGAAAGCGGAGGTCGGCAAAGCGGTTGCGAAGCGGTTTTATTGTCTTATGCCTTTGCCTAGATGTGGGTAGTCAAGTTAATGACACTAGTATTCAGCGTTCCGTTGGCTCAAAACGTCTTCTTATTTTTTCGAAAAAATTGCTTCAATTAGTAAAATTTTCCCTTCTTTTTGTCATATTTTAATGAATCTTCGAAGATTCAGTGTTTAATATTTTTCACTGCTCATTTTCTTGGATTCAATTTCTTGAATTGAATTCAGCAGTTCCATATTGGCCGTGAAAACTTAAATTTAATTACTTTTAACGTTTGTGAAACTAACTGGATAGAGAACGTTCTACCGAGGTTGTTACTTCAATAGGAAATTATAGATACTTTTTCATATAAAAAAAGCCCACCTCCAAAATATACATCGCAAGCGGGCTCTTGTTATCATCGCCCTGTCTTGCGTACATCGGATACGTGACTAGTTGATGGAGGAGGGAGTGAAGTACAGACCGCTTCTTGTACTTTTTGACCGAGTCGAACATCTTAACATAATCGAATTGTGATGATTCAACGTCGATGACTCACGTCGATAAAGACCGAAGTCCTGAATTCATTGAGAAGAATGTCGTGAACGTTGAGGTCGTTCGTGTTGACGATTACCACGAGGAGCTTGAGAAGCGACTGCCAGACGACACCTCCGGCCTGAAAATATCGATTTATTCTTTTCTGACTCATGTTTTTTGTGAGGAAAATGCTCTACTCTTAGTACTAGTAATGTTTTGTGATGTAATCTATGCAAGACACTAGATCTTTCATCAATGATTCCAATTCCTAACCTTGTTCGTGAGAAGAATTAGGCAAAAACAGATCAAGACAAGTTCTATGTAAATTGATCTGCTCGACTATTTTCTTGAACCAATCTTTTCAAATCCAGATGTCTCTTCAATAATTTATTTCGACTTTTCTGTTCATTCGAATAAGTAAGCCAGATACCACTAGTTCACAATGTTTTCTCAATCCCCCATTTTTTTCATAACATAATTTCCAAATAAAAAAGAAACCTTCAAATCTTGATCTGTGAGGCGGATGATATCACTGACTCTGGTCACCAGGGTGTCGTAGATTGGTGGGCTCAGGTGCTCGAAAAATGCTTTCACTTCCTGTAAAATCAGCTTGAATATCATTTTTTGTCCATAATAGGCAAAATGAACATATTCTATGAAAATCTTGATTTCTTCATTTTTTTTGCAATAGTCATAGTTGAATAACATAATTCACCCACATTTCTCAACCATTCCGTTAAAAATGTGAGTTAAATAAAATTTTACCTGTTCCGTTTTTCCTTCTTGGAATTGGAGATGAGACAGTTCATAGTGTCTTTTGAGCGCTTCACGATCACAGTTGTCAGTGATCTCTTCGAGTTCCAAGACTCTTGATGGTATCAGTCCAAAAGTGTTTGTGGTGACGATGCAATCAAGCATCTGAATCATTTGTTCTGTGAAATTGTAGTTTTACGGTAAATTACCTTCGCCGTTGACTTCACAAGGGAGATGGCAGCGCGTGATGACTTGTTTTCTTCGTACTGAAAATTTAGAGTTTTACTTATCATGTTTCTACTACACACTGGGGCAAACGCAGTTGAAAAGTGTAAGCAAAAAATCGTTAGAGTAGATCAAATTTCAGTTACTGTAGTTCAAAAATTTCCCTTTCCCAACTTTTTTCATCCCAGATTCACAAATCGTGACGGAAAAATGTTTGAAGTAGAGAAAACTACCGTTGGGAACAGTCCGCAACGTTCATTATGTCCAGTGAAACATTTTCGAAAATGAAAGCGGAGGTTTGCGAAGCGGTTCCGAAGCGGTTTTTTAGTCTTATGCTTTTGCCGATATGTGTACTATTTTCGTAAATTAATTGTTTTTTCAGTGATCTCATCAAGCGTATATTCGTCAAACACATCTGCGGGAATTTCATTCACGCATTTAGTTCATGTTACCAACCAAGGAAAATTGAAACCTAGAAGTTCTAATCGAATAAATATCAAAAGTCAATACGGATTTACGTTCCTTCGTCTACTAGATCACGTTTCGAAGAAGAAAACATCAAAAACACGAATTTTTTAAATGGAAATTCCTAGTTTTCAATCTAAAAAAACCCTACGTCAAGCATGACATCTGTGATTCTGGTTATGTTGGCCGATGAATTAAAGGTATCAAGAACTTCTACCCGATCAGTACCTCGCACTACTGACTCATGAATATCTCTGAAACTCGTCTTGTAAGAGAATCACGCAAAATCTTACGTATAAACGTCGCAGAACAGATCCATGCAGTTTTCGTTAACACCGTCTGATTCACACTTCACCATAACGTCCAGAAGAATTTCAACAAAGTTTTCCTTCTGCCAGAACTGGAATATACTTGAATTTTCAATGGAAAACACGTTAAATTACCTCCGCCAGAACTTGTCTCTCTTCATACGTTTCACGAACTTTCAGGGCGTCAAAGGCGAGATCGAAAATCGCTCCCATGTGAATATGTGGCAGGATGTTCCTCCAAAATTCAGCGGTAATCAGAATCTTCGAGATCTGAAACGAATATGTCTTCAGAAATAAAATACTTTCAATACCTCGTCGAAGTTGTCCTTGAGCATATTACGCAAAATCTTCACATAAAACCCGACTACAATCGTATTCATGTTTCCTAGTTCTGGAAGGAATCCAAAAAAATAGTCGCTGAACTTTTTGGTCTGAACAGATTCTGTGATTCCTGAATTTCAAACTGAAACATACCTTGAGGATCTTCTCATAGAGAGATATTATTCTTTCGCTTGTGATTTGTGAGAATTGGTGTGCAAGAGCCAAAGCGCTCATGTTGGCCAATCTGAAGAAATGAATATTCTTTGAAAAATATAATCAACTACTTGAAATGATCTTTCAATGGCAAATCGCTGTCAATCGTGGGTTGAAGTGCCATTTGGAGCAACTTCATCATTGATTCCTCTTTGTAAAGACTGGAAAAGTATTTTCAGAAAATAAAAAACAAATGAACTAACGTTGCGAGTAAAACTACATTTCCGCTCTGGAACTCTTGCAAAAAGTACGGACTAGTTAAGATCTCTTCGAGTGTACTAGTCTCGGGATTCGGGATAGTACTGAAAGAATCTGAATCGTCAGCACCATTGTTGTCTTCGTCAAAGAACATTGCGAAATTGTTCTGAAAATGTTGGCGTCATGTAGAAATGCTTGAAATGTGGACGATTAACAAGACTTATGGACGTGAACATTAACTTCACAACATGATATTATCAAGGGTTCATTTCGTACAAAAATCAACGTAATAACAGTGCACTGTTAGAGGTAATTGCAAGAAAAACAATGAGTAACAAGCAGGAAGAAAGAAAAATATTCATTTTTTTTGAATGCATCACGTGCGGCAATATAATGCAATTCGTGCATAATGATATTTATTTAATTTTTATTCGATAGATTTTGCTCCTCTTCTTTTTTCGTGTATATATTACTCATTTCCAGATCAGATGACAGCCGAAAAATCATGGGCCTCGTACCGCTCACTGTAGAAGTTCTTCTTGTATTTGTTCTCACTGCTTACCTTATAAACAAGGTAAGACTAAGAAAATTATTCATGCAGTTTCAATTTTTCACTTTCAGTATGCTCGATTGCAAAATCAGAATGTGATAGTGACTTTGAGCACTTTTGTAGGATGGTTCTTTTCGTTTGTAATAATATTTGTGCTTCCTTTAGACGTCGCAATCGTAAGTTTCGAAAAGACTTACGCGAAATAATGAAATTCCTCAGACATTTTATCATAAATGTAACGCTAGAGAACTCGGTAATAGTTCTGCATGTGAACTTCCTGGAGGATACGTTAGCGATGATACGCTCATGGGACTCTGGCAAGTTACTTATTGGAGCGCGCAGATTTTGACATGGTATGGATGATGATTGAAACTTACGTAGTTTTTTTGCTTCAGGATTGTCCTCCCACTATTACAAAGTTATGTAACTGCTGGAGATTTTTCTTTTTGGGGAAAGTTGAAAGCAGCGGTGTTCAACAACGTGTTGTACTATGGATTGTATTTGTTCTGCTTTATCGTAATCATGGTCTATGCTGTGGTGAAAGGAGTTGATCTGAATTTGTGAGTTTTTCACTTTCTCAATCTCAAGTTTTTCTTAAAAATTCATGCCGTGAGTTCGAAAAAGTCGTGAAAATCTAGAAAAAAATTATATTTGCTCATTTTTAGATGAACTAGATAGAGTAGACAACGATTTCACTGTCTTTTCCCGTCATTTTTTACGGAATTCACCTCGCGAAAAAAAATTTTAATGAAAGTCGGAGTTCCGCGTAACTCTGCTACATATAACCGAAATTCAAGATGAAAAGTTCAGTGAACACATGAAGGTAATCGTAATATCGGCGTCAAACACATTCGGACTCTTCTTACTAGTTCTCCTTCTTGGTTACGGTTTGGTGGAAGTACCCAGAAGTCTCTGGCACACCGGAAGAAAGAGATATCGTCTCAACAAGACCTACTTCGATATCGAAAAGTTGGCGTCGGATAAGTGCGAGGCAGAAGAGAACGTGAAGGAGCTGTACAGGTATGGTCTCTGGATTGCTTGAAAACAGGTTGGATTCAGAAAAACCAGAGCAGTGATCAACCTTCTGAAGAATGACCACATAAATCGAACAAAGGCCCAGCAGATTGTTTCAAAGTTTCCGGAAGATGTTATCGATCGACTATTCCCCGCTAGAAGTGCAATGGAGTTCAACGCCCATAGTGAAACGAACCCAGCGCAAGTAGCTTCAGAGAACTTCTTGGTAATTTTTATATTTTACCTCGACTATATGAGAAGCTATATCTCGCTACGCTCAGGGGGTCCAATCTTTTCTTCCCCTTCCTCTTTTTTTTAAAAAATAATCATATAACCTCGAGTCATAAACATTTTTTTCAAATAATTGAAAAGAAGGTAAAAACATAAAAATGACATTTGAGATCATGTGGGCGCAAAAAGATTGAACACGTAAAAAAAATAATTAGATCCTCATTTTTCTTTCTTCTCTATCATGATAGAAGTGCGTATTAGAAATGAAAATGCCTCACAAAAAACGGGCGGTCCCCTTGTTTGATTATTCTCAACTTCATTCAGATAAATCTCCATTGGAAAGTTATTGTGGCTGTACAATCACATCACGCAACGTGTGCACAGTGGAGGTAATTTTTTTCACGAAGAAAATTTAGATATTCTTCCAGTGAGTTGATCAATCGAGCCATATTCCTGGAGAATATAGCTCAGGCAGAGAATCTGGGAACTAGGTTGGAGCTCCAAGATAGCTGGTTCTTGCCGGAGTGGGCTGCGCAGCTCTGGTATGTGACGTTAAGAAGACCTGTTTGTAAGGTGAGTAGTAATTAATATAGCCTATAGTTTGATGAACAAATGGTTGAGATACAGAAAACGATCATATTTTGACATTTTCCAAGAAGAGTATTGGTCTGAATCTTTAGCATGTGTTCAAGAAAACGTTTTCATTCACTAGGACAGAGATATTTTGCATGGTGAAAGCTAGATTTTGAGAAATTTAATTGGTTTCAGCGTAAACAAAAAATAGAATCAAGGATAAAAATGTAGTTTTATTTTTATTAAAATTGCGTTCATCAGACAAAATGTTCTCTCCAGTGAATGAATTAAAAACTTTCGGACTTCGTAAGACATTCCTAATAGAGATTGTTCGCCACAAATTCGATCCCCTCGCTGATTTTTGTTTTTTTCCACACGTAAGAAGATCCTTCAGCTGATTGGACTGATGTTGTCACTGATGACGTTGTTCATTTTGGTCAGTGAATGTACGTTCTTCGTCGTGTCTCCGACTCTCTCACCGGCAGCACTGTTAATGGACTATGCTGCGAATAGGTTCCACTACAAATACACTCAGGTTGGTTGAAGTTGTCCTGCGCGCTTTGAGTAACGGACAAAATCTTATTCTCTATGAATTGGTCATAAATTTAGATTTCACTTACGTTCGTCATAAGTTCAGAGAGATAGATCAGCTTTTCAAAAATTCAAATAAAAAATATGAAAAAAATATCCGGAAAAAAATTTAAAAAAAAACTTGTTTTGAATATCTTTTCTCACACTTTAAGAGTCAATCTGAATTCAATAGCGTCATCATAGGGGAAAAATTATCTTTATTTTTACAAATCTCATGATATTTCAGAAACTGTACCGAATAAGATTTTGTCCGATACTATAGTGGCGTTGGTGGAGTAAAACAGAATTTAGATTCTCTTTGGTATATTTCTCGAAAAAATCTTGTAAAAATATGAATTCGGCCGACTTCTGAGAATATTCTCGAATAAAGAGGTTTTCATGTAGTTTCATTCAAACATTTTTCAGTTCGTGGCGATGGCATTGATCTTCTACTTGTGTGCTTGTGCGTACTATACCATTTTCCGACTGAAGATCTACAAATACTATCATCTGGATCCAAGGGGTCATACGGATGAGAATAGTATGTTGTTCAGCGCAATGTATGTTTTGTTGTACGTTTCAAACTCAATTCTTGTAGTTTACCATTAAAAATTAAAATCAAAAACATTTTCTTCTATTGAAAAGTACGTCAAATTGATCGAATTCTTGAGAAATCGCAGTAAAAATGAAAAACTTTCTGTTATAAAACTATAAATTGTAGAAGACGGATTAGCACGAGTTTTTCGAAGAAATTATGAATGAAGATTGAAGCATAAAAAGTTGGTAGAAAATTTTTAATTTTTGAAAATTTTTGATTTTTATCACAGAATGGCATAATAAATTTGGAAAATGTCTACTCGGACCAGTATTTAACTGATTTTTCAGATTACTATGCCGTCTCACGCCTCCAATTTGTCTCAATTTTCTCGGAATGATCCATCTAGACTCTCACGTCGCGATGTTGAAAGATGGAGGAGTTGAAACGCAGTTTACGAAGGTATTTTTTCGTAATAATCAGAATTTACATAAGAAACCCCGTTTTTATTCTGTTTTTGCCACGTAAAATCGAAAAAAACATTCTAAAGTGTTATTTTTGAAGAGATATTTAAAAGTATGGAGAATGTAAACTTTTTATTAGAACCAATTCGGTTGTGGTAGCTATTATTGTATACCAGACAGGAAAAAAATATTCAATGGATCCTCCGCAAAAAAAATGCATGACTTCGAAATGAAGGATTTCAAAAAAATTGAGTCACCAATCGAGAAACTTTGATTTTAAGTAAATACTCTCGAAAGAAACATTGCGTTCGAGTCAAATAAAGCATATCTGACTCTTTTTCGTGTAAAAAAATCGAAAAATGAAAATCATTGCTTTCTAAATTTGATGTTAGGATTCTGAAGACGGTAGATGATCTATTGACCTCGTTTTTGGGATTATTCAGGAAAATAAAGTTTTGGTTTTCTCGGAGGCGCGAAATCTTTGAACCTAAATGAACCACTGTTTTCTCTAATATACTTTTTTCCAGTTGATGGGTCACCTGGATGTGATTCCAATCATAGCCAAAGGAATCAATATCTACCTCCCATTCTGCATAATTTTCCTGTGTGCGGTGCACTACTTTAGGTTTGTTTTCTGTTTGTGGAATGAGAATTCAAGCATAGCAACATGAACTGATCACCATGGTTTCAGAATCGCGACCTACTTGCTCCATAGCCTTGGATTTGACCAATACGTAGAAGAGGACGAATTTACCAAAAGTATGATCAACTCGGGAAAATCGCTGGTGCAAATTGAGAAAAATTCGATCCGACGGAAAACCGAAGTAACCGCGAGAACGGAACGATACAAGAAGCATACGAAGAAAATGAAAAGTTGGTTTTTTGCTTGAGATTTAGGACAAATTGCATTAGATCTGTCGAAAATAGAATAAAATTAGGCAAAAGTAAGGTCAGATTAGGCGAAATAGCAAAATTTTAGCAGAGTTTCCGTCAGATCTGGCCAAATTAGGTTCAGATGTTCTGTTTATAATCTGTGAAATAGGATCGTTTTTACTTATCTTGCAGTCGTTTTGGCTGTTTTTGCTTGCACCCCACCAGAGTTGCACGGAAGTAAAATTTTTCAAAACGGAAGTCGGAAGTGAATTTTTTAAACGGAAGTCGGAAGACGGAAGTGAAAAAAGGGCGGAAGTCGGAAGTAGAATTTTTCAACGGTAGTCGGGAATGCAATAAAGTTGAAAAAACCCAGAGATATTGTATATTCGCGTATTCTCAACAGGTTATAGGTCAATTCCAGACTGAGTAGAAACGATTTCATGGTTTTTTTCGTCATTTTTCACGAAAAAAATTTTTTGACGGAAGTCGGAAGTCGGATGTGAAAAAAGGGCGGAAGTCGGAAGTCGGAATTCCGTGCAACTCTGCACCCTACCCTTTGTCTCGAAAAGAACCGGAAACCTTACAAACTATACGGTTCAAGTTCGATCCCCGTGTATTCCTCCATTTTTTTTTGCGTTTTGACCCCGAAAGTTGAACTTCAAGAGCTTTTTTCAGACTACAAACCCCTCCCAGATGACGAACGACCGATGATTGGCTACGAAGAAGATGATGAAGAGGAATCCGAAGCACTAGGCAGCACGTCGATTCAGATGACGTCAACCCCACAGAAGTCGCACCCAACTTCGGCGAATTTCTTTGATGATATGTGAGATGGTAGAAAGTAGCCACAACTGAATGGATTTCATGGAGTGCTAAACGAACCTCTGGGAATTGAAAAAAGACAGAGGCCAGGTGAATTCTGGTCAGTTCTGGTAATTCCATGCCAGATTTGGCGATCTGGGTAAAATCGGGGAACCTATAGTTCTTCCAGGTTTGCCAGGTTAATCCTGGTAATTTCAGGCCAGCATAGGTGAGGTTTAAATGAATCTAATTTTTGTCGAATTTGATTTTCAGAAACTGTGCATGCGTGGTGTCATTTTTGACCTGCAGTCTAAAATTTGCAGCTAGATTTATCTATTGAAAATGTAGGGCTAACAATGAAGAGCCGGTATGAAAAATGAAGATGAAGAGCCGGTATGAAAAGATGCGCAAAGTTCTCAGGAGGTTGAAAATCTGGCAAGCTCTGGTTGATTTCGACAAGAAATAAGACCCATCTGAGAATTAAAACCTGGATTTACCAGATTTTTTTCTAATCTGGCATAGAATTACCTGGAATTTGTCGACTTTCAGAGTTCCCACTCCCTGTTTATCTAGCACTGCTTGTGATTCTCCAGAACTTGAATGCATTTATAGTGCAAGTTTTAAGAAATAGTGCAATGTATAGAGTGTAAGTCATATCCCAAACATAGGGTCACTATAATGATGATCTCATAATACCGACTGTGAATAAATAATTTTTTAGAGTTTAGAATAGATATCATGGTTGAAACCATTGGAATACTTCGATTTTCCGCTTTTTGTCCCCCTCCAACCAGTTTTCAGATGACTGCGACGTCGTCGAGAATCGCCATGGAAGAGCTCTTCGGGAATCCGTTCAGGCCGAAGAAGGAAGTGAAAGATGAGGTCAAACCGGAGGTATTCTTTCTAACTTTTCTCCACAAAATAATAATAGTCCTATTTCTGACCGTATTCTCAAGAAATAGATAATTAAAGTGCTGGTTTCCTCTAAATTTTTCAGTACGTACTGAAAGATCGCATACGAAAATTTTTTATTTCTGTTTTTGATGGTATTTTCACAAAAAAATAGATGAGGAAAAAGCAATTTTTGTATAGTAGATAGTAGAATTAAGATTTTTATGGTTTTGTCTCGAAAACAGAAATAATATGATATAAATTTTTTGAAAAGAAAAATGAAACTTTAAAGTTTTTTCATCACGAAAAATGTCCTTATTTCTAGTTTTAACGGTATTTTATGAAAATTCGATTAAAACTGGCAATATTTCTGAGAAATTGATGAAAAAGTTAGGATTTCATTGATTTTATTTTGAAAACCCGAAAATTATGCTTTTCTCAAGACAAACACAGAAAAAAAGTTCAGTTCGTATACAAACCATCAGCCTACGTTCAAATGATCGACCAGATGATTGGATCCAGGTCGAGGCCGTGGAACACGGAGAGGACACCTATCAAACCGACACAGGTTATTTTTTTGACCTACTAAGTTTGATCTTAAATCTGAAAACTGATCTTTTTTATAGTTCGATGTAGTCGACTTGTGAGAAGAGGGAAAAAACAAAAATTGAGGGGTGGAGCCGAACTGTGGTCTCTCTAGTTACAGACTACAGATCATAGTGCTCAAGATTTGTTTGGAATGAAGCCAATAATGACTTTTTGTACAATTTCTTCTCCGGAGAAAAAAGCAAAAAAATGTACACGGCTAGAGGGACCGAACTTAGGTCTTACTGGTTATAACTAAATGTAAATTTGCACATGAGGCGTTCATGATGTACCCAATACTGACTCTCTGTGCAGTTTTTTGATCCAGAGAGAAAGAAACAAAAAGTTGAACGGCTAGAAGGATCGAACTCGGGTCTTGCTGGTCACAGACCTACATCTCGACCATATGAAAAACCGACATTCCAGATGCTAACCCTACCCGAAATGACCAGAGAAGAGCGATTAATCTACTGGGGTCTGGAGAATTGTGCAGTGAAAGCAACCATCTCGGGAGTTCTTGGGTTCGGTGTCGGAGTCGCCTTTGGTCTGTTCACGGCATCTGTAGACCCGTCTATGTCGATGGTCGGAGGTGATCCTACCAAACAGGTGAGTGCTTGATCTTTCTCTCTATCTTTCTTTCTCTTTCTCTCTCTCTCTCTATCATCTTTTCTTTTCAGCTTACCCTGAAACAAACGTGGAAAGAGATGTCCGGCCGAATGAAATCATACGGAAAGAACTTCGGATCTATCGGATTTATGTTTTCGGGTAAGATTTCAATATTTACAATATTCTGAGAGAGAGAGAGAGAGAGAGAGAGAGAGAGAGAGAGAGAGAGAGATAGATAGAGAGAGAGAGAGAGATGATTCAGGAACCGAATGCGCACTGGAAACGATCCGAGCGAAGAGTGACTGGAAAAATGGAACATATTCTGGAGCGGTAGTTGGAGCAGTTCTGGGCTTGCGAGCAGGAATCGTGCCCGCCATGTGGGGCGCAGCAGGTTTTGCAGCATTTTCAACAATAATTGATCATTTTATGAGAGGTTGATTTTGTAGTAGTCGATACAATGTAGATTGTAGTCGAGGGGCTGTTCAACTTGAGAATTTTCGATTTTTTCGGAGTTGAACAGTGGCATCCTTGTGTAGGCCGTTGTTGTATTTTCTGTTGACTCGTCGGGTGAATAAACAATTTTCATGAAGAGTTAGAATCAAATGAAGAAAAGTCGTTGGAAAAAGTAACAATCGAGATAACTAAAAGTCCTGTTTTAAAAAAATGTCAAGAAGAAAAGTATTTACTGGTAGAACTAACTTAATTTTAAGGAAAATAGAGATCGAACCTTAAAGTAAAGCCGCACATAGCTTCCTCTACCTGTAAAAAAGTCTGACCTCCGTAAATCGGTTACTTAGTACCGTAGCAGTTTCGCCTTGAAATACAAGAACGATTAAGTAATGCGCCTTTAATTTCAATGGACTGAAAGTAAGAATGATAATTTAAATCCACAAAGATCTAACTGTTCGTTGCGAGAGTCCCGACTCCTACCGTACTCATTTTACAAAAATGCGACTGGCGCGCGTTTGAAATTGATCAGACTTTTTGCTAGATATGTGAGCAGTTTCTGCGAAATTGAAGCCAGAATGGTAATGGGCCTACGACCCCTTGTCTCTCATAGGTATCACATCACATGTCCCGTATCAAATTAAAGAGAAAGTTTATGTATGTTGCGATAAGCTTCTGAAGTTTCGTGGTTGTTGTTATGGTTGCGCAAAGACATAAAAACACAAGAATATCAACTGATAAAAGTTGTGGCTAGGTGTTACGCAAGTGATAGTGTTTGGAAGAATATTTCTACAGTAACGGGAGTTTGATCTACCATAGGCCGAACAAGCAATACCGTAGTTTGATGGTTTGTCAGGATACCGTGTTATGTATCTTTTTCCTAGTTTGATACTACAGTAACCTTTGTGGAAAACATCTGGCAACTGGACAAGTACAGTACCTCTTAATGCCCAATGCAGAAGTTTTGACCCCTTTGATCAATGTGGACATTTAATAGTAGCTCATGAGAGACGTTTTCACCAACTTTTCACGTCGATTGTTCTATTGAATTTCAGAACTTGAAAACTACAGAATTACCTCAAAAGTGGCACTAACAATATCTACAGTAACTCTCCATAAACTGATTACACTAACTGTAACCGACACTGACGCCTACAGTAACTTTTCCTACCGTGTTCATAATTTTTTAGAACTTGAAGTAACTACAGTAACTCTAACGGTCACTGACGTCTACAGTAACTCCCTATACCGTATTTATAAGCCTTCGATATGAACGCCTACAGTAACTTTCCATACACTCTACCTCCAAAACTTTTCGTGGACCGGCATTGGACCGTAGATGGGCGACAGTCGTCGCGGACATGTGTCGCCCAATAACAGTCCAATGCCGGTCCATTTAAAGTCGATGTGTCGCCCATCCGCAGTCCATGTGTCGCCCGGTCCATGTGTCGCCCATTTACGATCCAATGCCGGTCAAATTTGAGACGCAGCGCACTCTCCCCGCCACCGGTCCATGTGTCGCCCATCCATCTGTCGCCTGGTCCATCTGTCGCCCATTTACGGTCCAATGCCGGTCCGCCAAAAGTTTTGGAGTACATTTGTAAACTTTTGACCCCCACCTGCCGCATATCAACAAAGCTGTCAAGCTGGTGTCTCAATGTCGGCATCCTGTGAACTTCAATCGCTCGTTCCACCCCCATAAAACTCAAGTGACTTGTAGTACAAGCTGACAGCGTCGTTTTGTCGTAAAAAGTCTCCCAGAGACAGCCGCCAAATTTACGAGCTATTAGCAAGGTGTTTACTGCACACCAATATGTGGCAAATTGGACACCTTATGTGTCTTACTCGAGTCGGTGTGACGAACTTGAAAGATCGGACGGGAACGAGACGAATATGATTGTTCCCACGGATCTCTCACTGCTCGCCAACATATCTAGCAAAAAGTCTGACTGATTTCAAACGCGCGCCAGTCGCGTTTTTGTAAAATGAGTACAGTAGTGTCGGGACTCTCACAACGAACAGTTAGATCTTTGTGGTTTTAAATTATTATTCTTACTTTCACACCTTTAAAAAAGTCTGACCTCCGTAAGTCGGTTACTTAGTACCGTAGCAGTTTCGCCTCGAAATACAAGAACGATTTAAGTAATGCGCCTTTAATTTCAATGGACTAAAAGTAAGAATAATAATTTAAATCCACAAAGATCTAACTGTTCGTTGTGAGAGTCCCGACTCCTACCGTACTCATTTTACAAAAACGCGACTGGCGCGCGTTTGAAATCGGTCAGACTTTTTGCTAGATATGTGTTTTTCAGTCCATTGAAATTGAAGGCTCAATACGTAAATCGTTCTTGAATTTCAAGGCGAAACTGCTACGGTACTAAGTACCCGATTTACGGAGGTCAGACTTTTTTACAGGTAGAGGAAGCTATGTGTGGCATGGATTTACCAGAACTGGCCAGGATTTACTCTGTCAATTTTCAATTCTCAGAGAATGTGTAGAACCTGAAAGATTTAGAGGGGAGAACGAAACGTGGGGCGAATATCAGTTTGTCCGGAACTGTACTTGGAGAAATCGCTTCTATAAAATTAACCAGCTTCGATGTGACGAGCTTGAAAGATCGTACGAAGAGGAAACGTGATTCTTCGAACTGGAACTTCCAAAACGACTTTGATGAACTTCATCGGATCTTGTCAAACATGCGTTTTCAACAGTTTCAGATGAACTTCCCTCGTCCAGAACATAAAACCCCCATTCTCAATCCCTTCCTCATCCTCGAGTGAAAGAGACAACCGCCAGATCGTCATGTCAATTTGGTTTTCGCTTCGATGATCACCGTTGATCTTATCTCATCAAGTTTCATACACAGTGACCAGAATCTATGGTTTTGTGGTTTCGATGTGGATAGTAGATTTCATGGTCCATGGCTCAGTTGGTAGACATTTTGCCTGCGGCGAGAAAGGTCGAGAGTTTGATTCCTTTAAATTTTTTAAAAAAATCTGAATAGAATCATAATCTTCTTGGGTGGTTCCTAACCCTAAGGATGTTTAGGTCAAAACCCCTGATTTGATTGAAATTAGTGGGAAAGAGAAAGAGAAGGAAGGGACGACATGTGCAGAGAAGGTTTGACATGATCTTATGTGTCAAGCAAGGACGGAATAGGTAGCGTATACTGTACTAATCAGATTGCAGTCGATGCCGAGGAAAGAACAACAGTGTTAGAGGAAGGTTTCAATAAAGTTATAGTTACATAAGTCTTGTTCAGGTTCATACAGAGAAAATGACTAGGAAGTAAGTTTAGGAAATTTTACTAATAAAAGAGGCGTGCAATATGGTTTCTATTCGTTTATAGATTTCAACCTTCAAGTTGTTTCAGGTTTCATGATCTCCATTCGTTCATAAATAACCCTGATGATTTTGGTTCCTATATTAATTTTAACTTTGCCTCAGTTCATTTTGAGAAGTACAAGTTGAACTAAATCTGAATCAATTCTTGTTCAGCTTTGTATTCGAAGTTAGGATGGCTGGAGAAGGTCATCTCACATGGCACTTATCCCGAAGCTGTAAAACTAATATATTATGAAGACTACTGCTTTCAACAGTTGAAAAAGTCAAATGATTTTTAGAGTTATGGTCAAAAGATTAATTTAGTTCACGTTAAACTGAAACAAACTACAGAAAGCCAATACCGGTGAAAAATTGATATTCCAAGTTAATATAGCAAATTCACAAATGGACATTAGATTTCTTTTGTGAATTTTGAGCTCGATAAGTATGATTAGAACATGATAGACCCAAATCGTTCATTTTGTTCGAGTTACAAAGATTAAGCTCAGTGTTGCTTTATTTTAGAAACGCACGGTAAATTCCAGTCGACGATGTTTTGATAACTCTCTGCCACATCCGCGTCACGGCGAATTATCGCTACCGTACCCCGAAGAAGGAAGCAAGTACCGTAGGACAAATATTTGTTCACAATTAGTCTTCGGCGGGCGAATTAGTGATTGAATGTTGCGATTGATACGTTAGGGTGATACTCTATGGTCATTTAGAGTGATTAAATCCATCTTAAAATGACAATAAAAATGTACCTGTCAAATTTTGGAACTCAACCTTAGATGCTTTCCTGTTTAGATGCCAACAATGAAAAGCAGAGCTCAAAAACATGTTTCACCCAAACATGACCACCAAAGTCATAATGGTCTCTGAGTTCGGAGTCAGGGAAAAAAACAATAAGATGTGTCCACCAAGTTTTGGTCATCATTCACACTGTATAGGTTGACGTTTCACCAAAAGAGTGCCGGGATGATTTCGACTCATCAAGATTGCAGAAATCTTCCCAGAACTGGTAAAAATGTTTCACCGAAAGGTGGCCACTCATGTCAGTTTACAAGACATCGTGGTCTCTGCATGATCTCAATTTGGAGCCAGAAGAACCGCATGTTTCATCAAAAGAGTGCCACCGAACAGTCCCCCCCCGGCTCCATGTCAACATTGAAGAGTTGACCTCTGTGTGACACTCAACAAGTTTATCTGACGGCGGCATGCAGTGAGCAACGACCGATTATAGAGTGTACAGTGGGTTGCGCAACGGTGGCTACTCGTCGCCTTGTGAAAAGAGGTGCTCTCCTTGAGTGGTAGGGTGTGAGAGAGAGAGAGGATTATCCCCCTACACGATACATTAGTAATGTACCGTAACATGTGAACATCTGCTCATATCTCTCTCTCTTTTTCTCTCTCTCTCTCTCTCTCTCTCTCTCTCTCTCTCTCTCTCTGGCCACCTTTCCGTGAAACACTTTTGCTTCGAATTTTCAGCGCTTCAAAGCAACGGGTCTGAATGAGTGTTTGAAAGCTGATTGGCCACCTTTCACTGAAACACCTGTCAAGCGTTCCAGAGTTATCCGAACAAATAAAGAAGATCTTACTGATGTTCAGAAAGTGGCTGGCCAGCTTTTAGTGAAATATCCCATCACATCATAAAATTTTCCAGAGTTCTCTAGCCTCGATAGCAAATGGTAAGATGTCGCCGAATTTCAGGAAACCAAGTGGCCACCTTTTAGTGAAACACCCCCGAGTTCTTCAAGAGTTCTTCACAACCTTGATGACGCAAAAAAGATCGTTTGCAAAGTGTCCCCTGCTCCCGCTTACCAGTATTGTCTCTTTAGTGTTGAGTTGCGCAATTCACTACAACTCGTTACATAATGGGCTCGATTATCTCGCCCGCTCATCTCCCGTCCATGATACGACTACTGTACATGGTGACAGACCGATGACGAAAGACAACGATCTGGCCGGAAGTCAAAGGATCTGAAGTGATAAGTGGCTGGGCCATTTGTCAACGATACCAAAATCCTGTGAACTTTATCGTCATATATTTGTCGCACTCAGAGAAAAATGCTTCATTCTACTCTGCTTTTGGTCTCGAACCAATCAACCAATCTGGATGAAATTTTCGGGAAAGTTGTGGCTTAGTGTCCTTAACAACTTTTGTTCTTGAAGTTTTCAAACCTGAAAGAGAAACCTGAGTTATATAGAAAAATAATTTTCAAAATTTTTCATATTGCACATTTTGTTTTACTTTGTCATTTTTGAAGAAGTATATGAAGGTCTAAAGTTCGAAAAGTACCAAGTACTGGAAGCGAACTGAAATTCTATGAATTATTCTCGGTGACTTTGATGAAACCAAAACCTGAATTATTCTCGGTGACTTTAATGATCCAGAATCCACTCTTACAACCAAATTTCTTCTACTTGGCTCCTTGTATTTTTTGGTTTCAGCTTTCGACGTCAATTTTAATTCGCGAAAATATATAGAAGATTATTTTTTCAGGATCTTATGAGCACTATGAAAACTCATTCAAAGGTTCCGAGCAAAATGGGCAAGATGAGTACTTTATAATTTCACTCTCGCTCCGCTAAGCGACGACTAGTATGGTTATAATTTCATATTCGCTTCGCTCAAATGATGAAAAGTTGAAGAAGCATCTGGAACCCCCCTGTCAATTGCGAACAGGAGCAGTCATTTGGTGATAAACTCTGTAATCAATTGCCTTCATCTTCTTCTTCTTCTTTTCCTTTCCGTTCATATTTGCTCTACGCTGGCTGATAACCGGATTAACGGTTGCTTTCATCAGTGCCGCTGATACAGTATCCAAAAACACATTTATTATCCAAAAAGTGAACCGTAAGCGAGTGTGAAAAAATGATGGAAATGATAATCGTGGCCCGTATGGCTTGGGGGGTTTGTACAATGAAAAGCTCGAAGGGGAGGGGATGCTGTTGGGATGACTAGAAATTGTTATTATAGGAAAAGAAAGCGAGAGAGAGAGAGAGAGAGAGAGAGAGAGAGAGAGAGAGAGAGAGAGAAATCATTCATTCTGATCCTTCTCCAACTCGTTATCAACATTGTTCTCTATCCGTGATGCCATCATAGACAACAGTTTTTGGTGATCCATATTTGGCGGAACAATAAACGGCATGGGTGGTCCGAATGGCATACACCTTGGTGGACCCATCATAGACATTGGTGGTGGCATCGGAATTACTGGACCCATACGACCATTCGGTAATATCATCTGAGGCAGGAATGGCGGGTAGGCGAGCTGATTAAGATTCATTCCATTTCGGTCCGTCTTTTTGTATCTGAAAATTGTTTTTAAGAGGTTTCAGGACGGTTTAATTAGTCAATTTTGTCTTAGGAAGATTCAGAAAACCATAGGGAACCACAGGTGCTGTTAGGTATGAGAAGAAGTCATTAGGAAATCTTAGGAGTTGTTAGGAATGTTTAGAACCCATAGGAATTTTTAGGCACGGTTATGGATGCTGAGTAGCCTTTAAGGATTTTTCTGTTAGGAATATTTAGGTGCCCGAAGGATTTCTTAGGTGTTTTTAAATATTTGAGAATTTTGTAGAAATGTTAGAAGCCTGTATGAACCTTATAAGTGTTTAGAGACGTTTGGGAATTGTTAGGGAACGTTAGGAGCTGTTAGGGAGTCTTCGGCACTCTTAGGAGCTTTGAGAAAATCTAAGGTGTTGTTAGGGCCCTCAGAACTGTGAAGGGACGTTTCGGAATCGTTTAGGTAGAGATTTTTAGTTCCCTCTAACGACGTTAAGGTATCCTTAGGCCTTTGCACCACTTCATGCTTATTAAACATTATGACCCCTGTCCGCAGCCAATTCAAACACAAATCAACAAATTCCGGAAAGAAAAGTTCAAAAACAAGGTGTCTAGTCGGGTTGTTAATATGCGTAACGCAGTTAGCCATAACATTTGTCTCAATCATTTCCGAGACAACAACATTAGTGTTGTGTCTATGCGGAGTGGTCAGTCCGGAAATAAGACTTGGACATGTCTAGTGACCCCCAAAGATCAAGTTGTCTCGAGTCGAAGTTTTTGACCTCTGAGAAACTTTTGGTTTTTTTAGGATTTAAAGTTGAAAATGAGTGAAAATGAGATGCGTTGGCATTTTTAGGTTTTTTTAAATTGAAAAATCTGACTTTAAAGTTAAACTATTCACCGTTTATAGAACACTGTTGTTTTTGGGTTTACTAATAGACTTCTCAAGATTGTTATCGAGTTTTCTATCTCGGATCTTTATTGGGATCTTAGTCCGGCAAACTTTGGAAAGCGATGATATTCGTAGAGAGAAAAGGCAAAAAAGATGGGTTCGGGGTGGAATCGAACCTCTAGCCTTTCTAACCCCAGGTTCAAACGCTAATAACCATTATACCAAGGTTCGAAGCCAAATGTACGAAACAATTTTTGGACAGTCGTGAAAAAGCAAAAACAATCACCCTGGGCTAGATCCGAACCCCAGACCTCTCGCGTCACAGGTTAACACTCTAACCACTACACCAGAGACAAAATCCACGTACCTTTTTCTTCTTCTCAGGAACGATCCATTATCGAACATATCTTCAGCCTTCGGATCCAGGGCCCAATAGTTCCCTTTTCCTGGGTTTCCTGGCTCACGGGCTACTTTTACAAAGCAGTCATTCAGGCTCAGGTTGTGCCTGATAGAATTTTGCCATGCCGGGAATTTTTCTCTGTAAAATTTGAATAAATATGGGAATTTTATTGATTTTCGCTCATTAGTGATAATCAGCTGTATCAAACGCTTTAAAAAACTACACTTTTCATTTAAAATATCGATTGAAGTGATTCAAAACCCGTTTCAAAATGTATCTTTGGTTCTTTAGACGAAAATAAATGCGAATTATTGATCAAATTGGACCTAGAAACTCAATTAACATAGATTTGAGTCAAACTCACTTATAATATTCGAATCTGTTCATGATAAAATCGCAGATCTGGCTCAATGTCAACTTCTTCTCTGGTGAATTCAGAATGGCCATTGCTATCAGCGCTATGTAGGAATAAGCGGGTTTCGGATGGCCACTTTTTCGACAAGTCGACATGTTAGGTCTGAAAGTTAGGTGTTTTATAACTCCTCAAGCCAATAAGCAGAGATGGGACGGTTTTAGACCGCCCCAAACCAATGTGCAGAGACGGGATAGTTTTATGCCTCCCCAAGCCAATGTGCAGAGATGGGACGGTTTTAGGCCTCCCCAAGCCAATGTGCAGAGATGGGACGGTTTTAGGCCTCCCCAAGCCAATGTGCAGAGATGGGACGGTTTTAGGCCTCCCCTAGCCAATGTGCAAAGATGGGACACTTACTAACCTCGATGCCTCATCCGCCTTCTTTTCCTCTTCATCATCATCCGATTCATCCTTCTTATTCTCACTGTTGCTGCTGGTCTCCGACCCTGGTGTACAAGACCCTTGAGCTTCTGAATATCCACGTCATCAGAATCTTTGAAATCTAATTCACCGTCAACTTCTGAATCCTCCTTCTTAACCTTCTTCTCGGGCTCCGTTTCTTCCGACGCTTCCCGACATCTCTTGCGCATTGGGATTAGCACAGGCGGAGGAGTGGTGGAAGTGGTGGGTTCATCTTGTTTGACCCCTAGGATGGCATCCATTGAAAAGCGCATTCTGAAAGTACACTTACAGTAATCTGACTACGGTAGTTGATAAGAGAGCAGTTTAAAGCTAACATTTTGTTAAATTATCAGCAGAACTGATTGATTGAAAGTTATCAGTAGCGGTTGGAAACGAATACAAGAAAGATTAAGGAGAGAGGGGCGTTGAAACTTTTGGGATTTCTAGAATGGAGATTCTAGAATCGTTCAAATTAAGAATCTTAGAATTAGAAAAATAGAAAGTCTAGACCAGGCTCAAAGAAAAGGTAACAGAAGGAATCTGGGTTCGTTTAAATTAGGAGCTCTCGAATTTCTCAAATTAGAAAATCTAGAATCTTTGGCGTTAGGAATCCTAGCATGAGTTGAATTGAAATTCCTAGACCAGATTTTTGAATAAGGTAACAGAAATGATCTATGTTTTTTAAGAAACCTAGAATATTTTGAAATATAGAATCTAGAACCTTCGGACTTTTCGAACTGGGACTCCTAGAACATGTTGACTTAGAAGTGCTAGACCCTTGTTCTGAATTGAGAAACCTAGAACACATGGCACCGAAAGTTCCAAATTAGAAAATCTAAACTCTTTGGCGTTATGAATCCTAGAACATGTTGAATCAGACATCCTCGGTCAGGCATTGAGGAAAGAAAGCAGTAGGAAACTAGGTTGCTCTGAATCAAGCGCTCTCGAACTTTTAAAATTAGAAAAGCTAGAATCTCTGGCATTGCGAAACCTAGAACATGTATCTCAGACCAGACTTTGAGAAAAGGTAATATTATTAGCGAGTCGCGGACACAGTTGTTTGAAGTAATCATATAATCTTGCCTCAACATAAACAGATCAATTTTCGTGATATTTGAGACTTACATGTGTCGACCTTGCTCAAAACTATCCGAGGTAAAAATATCACATTCTTCATTGTAAACCGTAGTAAACCTTGGTAAATTCTCAATTTGACTTTTATCTATCAGTTTTGTACTAAAAATTCAATATCTTGCCTAATAATTTGATTTTTTTTTCTCAAGATAAAAATTAATAATTTTACACTAACTTTTCACTTATGCAAGGAGAAAATTGAATTTTTACAAGGCTGTGATAAAAAGGCCACACGGAGTAGGGCAACTCGAGCAAATTGATGATTTGGGAAGAGTAATAAATAGAAAAAGAGCAAAAAGTAGTGGAATTATCAATAATTGACTTGAAAATGACAAAAAAGTTACAAAAATCTCAGAATCCGAAAGGGAAATCGATCATGTTGGTTTAAAGAGAATGTTTCAGGCTGGTATGATGCCAAAAGGGGCGTGGTCTCAATGCGGTATATGCGATGTTAATTGGCCGCTTGGGCCATTAGCCCCGCCCCTTTTCTCCCTCCCTTATGTTTGATGAGGCTGACGTATCACTTGCTATCAATTCGTTATTCGTTAGATATACACATACAACATTTGATGGAATCGGGGAGAGGGGGGCGCTGCGGTCCTTCATTGTACTGAGTTAGACGGGGATTAAAATTGTCGGACTATGATATCATCGGATCAAACAAAGTCTGAGCCCGTTTGGAAGTAAAACCTATTCTTATAAGCTATACCTATCTTTTTTTCATTGAATGACATTTTTCTTGTAAAGTAATTTTAAGTTTCATTTTCATTTCCCAGATTAGGTCAAAAAAGGCTTCAACAATCGTTTTCAAAAAAAAGAAATACTCATGTTTTCTTTTTTTCTCTTTTGATTTGGTCTAAAAAGGGCCTCAACTAGCGTTTACTCGACAAAAAGATAATTTTTTAACTTTTTTTAGAAATGAATAACCCTTATTAGGCCCTAACAAACACAACCAGAGTAAAAACACAATCTCTTATCAAAACTAAACATTACAGCGTTTTTCTGCATCCGACCTCTCCGGTCCAATTTCACTAATTCGTAGTGACATGGAACTGACTATCGACGGTTTTTTCTGATTCAGAGGATCTTCTGATGGTAATTTACTCATTTTTGGGGGTTTCAGGTCTTGCTCTAGTCTTATGTCTTGCTCTAAAGTCTTAGGGGTTGCTCTAAACTCTTAAGTCCTGCTCTAAACTCTTAGGTCCTGCTCCAAACTCTTAGGTGCTGCTCTAAACTCTTAGGTCTTACTCTAATGTCTTAGGTCTTGCTCTAAACTCTTAGGTCCTGCTCTAAACTCTTAGGTCCTACTCTAAACTCTCAGGTCTTGCTCTAAAGTCTTAGGGGTTGCTCTAAACTCTTAGGTCCTGCTCTAAACTCTTAGGTCCTGCTCCAAACTCTTAGGTCCTGCTCTAAACTCTTAGGTCTTGCTCTAAAGTCTTAGTTCTTGTTCTAAAGTTTTAGGTCTTGCTCTAAAGTCTTAGGTCTTGCTCTAAACTCTTAGGTCCTGCTCTAAACTCTTAGGTCCTGCTCTAAACTCTTAGGTCTTGCTCTAAAGTCTTAGTTCTTGTTCTAAAGTTTTAGGTCTTACTCTAAAGTTTTCACGATTCGAAATTATTGAGACCATCAGAAAAACTTCTTATTTGTAACTTTCAAATGAAATTTGAAAACTTCATCACAAATTTAAATCTCTAAAGGGAAAAATAACTGAAAACTGATGAATTAGATCTAATTTTACTCGGAAAACCTCATGATTAATCTGAAAACGAGCTTTTTCAACATAATTTGACGGGTCCCAACAAGATTACACTTTTAACAGCTTGTCGTCAGCCAATGGTTGTTTTATCGAAATTGAGTCGGCTATTATTCTTTGAGGAGTACGGTGGCGGGAGTGAGGTCCACACTCAATCAATGTTCATGTTTGAGATAACAGTTGGAGGCTCGCACCAGTGACAAACGTTTATCCAAAAGTGCAAACAAAAAGTGAGGGGGAGCTTTGATTAGATCTCTCTCTCTCCCTCTCTCTCTCTCTCTCTCTCCCTCCCTCTCTCTCTCTCTCTCTCTCACTCTCTCTCTCTCCCTCTCTCTCTCTCTTTCTCCCTTTCTCCCCCTCTCCCTCTCTCTCTCTCTCCTTCTCTCTCTCTCTCTCTCTCTCTCTCTCTCTCTCTCTTTCTCTCTCTCTCTCTCTCACCTTGTTTAGCACCAGATCAAAGTTTGCCTCATTTCGGTAACTTCCGGTCGGTTTTATTAGACCGAAAGTGTCAACAAAGAAAATGGAAAATAAAAACTAAGACTGAATTCTAGGCTGTTTCCAATGAATTTTGCCTTGAAGGAACATCAATATTGTAACCTTTTCACTTTTCCGGTTCTTGTTTCGGCACCATAAAAGGGTGTCATTTCTCGGGGTTAACACCCAATCAGTGTTTTCATACACGACCGCCATGTCACAAGGTGTGAAACGGATGTCATGGTGTCAAAAAGTGTTGAATAACATGTTTGAGTTCCAGAACTGAGTATCGACATCGTGTGATACGCAGCTTGGGTAGAAGGGAATCTCTGGGAGTTGTGTTACAGAGGTACAGTACTAGGAGATGTTTCACTGAAAGCTGGCCAGTTTTTCAGACGGGCAACAGTTATTATTGTTTTAGAGTGTTAAATAACATATTTCAGTTCCAGAACTGAGTATCGACATCGTGTGATACGCAGCTTCCATGAGAGGTGATTACTGGGGGGGTCTTGTTACATAGAATGCAGTACTGTTTCACCAAAATATAGTCATTTTTATAGAAAAGGTTCTAGTAACAGTTTTTGGGTTTTGTTACTACTAATTCCCAATAAAAGCAAAAACGGGTAAATTAGAATTGTTCTTCATTTTTCCGGGACTGAGTATCGACATCCTGTGATGCGCAGATTGTATAGGAGTAGATTCCTGGGAGTCATACTACAGAGATGCAGTACTAGGTGTTGTATCATCAAAAAATGGCCAGCGCCGAAATGGTAATTATTCCTGCCATCTCAAGGAAACTTCAAAAACAAGTCTGTTTCACCAAAAGCTGGTCAGGTTATCAAATTGGTGTATTTTTTTTATCTGGGGGTCACCAGGCTGTCACCTAGGCTGTGTTGGAGCAACAAACTGTTGTAAATCTATGAGTTGTGGTAGGCGAGAGAGTGGCTTTTAGTGTATGATCATCGAGAGACCCAGAGAACTAATGATGAGCTGGTCAGAGTACGGCTGTCCAACTCATTTATCACTCTGTGTGGTGTCGACAAATTGGTGGGCCTGGGAAAGTTGGCAGATCGCTGGGAGGTGCTGGGGTGCGTACGAGATATGCATTGGTTACAGATCTTTTGAGCCGACTTACAAGGGTGGTCCTTAATTATGATGACAACGTTATATTTCAACGGGTCGAGAACTTGCTGAACATTTTGAAGAGTATTTACACAATTAAAAAGCGCGGTACATCATTGAAATTTTTTGACTTAACAGGGTGAGCCATAATTATGATTACAAGAATATTCTTATTTCAAAAACTGTTTATGACGACGCAACGGGGTGTTCCATAAATATGATAACAAAACCGTCATTTCTTTTGAGTACCTTTCAATATGTGAGTTATAAAAATACGTCTGTTACAAATAAGAGAGGGACCAGTATTTTCTCCAAAAGTTTTCACTTTCATCAAAATTTGATTTCTAATACTCATGGTGTACATGAAAAGTATAAATTTATTTCAGCTTCTTCAATATGAAAAAGATAATAATGTTGTAGAGGAAAAAATTATATCTTTTCAGACCGATCAAAACGACGATTCGGCTGACATCGGTACCATGAAAGGGTGTCATTTCTCGGGATTAACACCCAATCAGTGTTTTCATACACGACCGACACGTCACAAGGTGTGAAACGGATGTCATGGTGTCAAAAAGTGTTGTATAACATGTTTGAGTTCCAGAACTGAGTATCGACATCGTGTGATACGCAGCTTCTGTAGAAGTAGATCTATGTGAGTTAGTTTTTCTGACCAATTGTTGCAAACTTGTTAAACTTCATAGACTCAATATTTTCAATTTTTGCTTATTTCATCAAACATAAAAATGTCAAATGTTTTGCACAACTCAAACTCATAAAGATTACTTTAGGCATAACAACTTAATAAATGTGATATTTAGGATTACTGTAATTACTACATATCGCATCTGCTGGGAATTTTCTTAACTTACCAAAGTTTACAACATCGTGTGTATCATTATTTCAGGCCTACCGAACTCGAATTCACAAAGATTACTGTCTTGTGACAAATTAAAAAGACAAACTTGACCGCAAAGGGAGATGGTCTAGCAATTAAGAGTTAGATAAAAATCGAACATGGGACCATGTGTCGGCATGTTTGTTACCGAGAAAAAGGAGGAAATTAAAAGTTTGTCGTCGGAAAAAGACGGTTCGTGCTGTCAGTGCCTTCTTGTCGCTGTTCGACCGTTTTCTGAGATAAAAACGACGAAGACGAATCGACTTTTCACCTTTGACTTGGCTGGACGGAAGTTATTACTTAATCAAGAGTAAGAGAGAGAGAGAGAGAGAGAGAGAGAGAGAGAGAGAGAGAGAGAGAGAGAGAGAGAGAGAGAGAGAGAGAGAGAGAGAATGAGAGAAAGAGAGAGAGAGAGAGAGAGAGAGAGAGAGAGAGAGAACCACATTCCCACCATCCATATAAACATGAATGGTTGTTACCAATTCACACTGACCGGCTGTTCATCCAATATTTCATAAACTCATGAGAACCTCTCTCTCTCTCTTTCTCTTTCTCTTGTTCCCACATATGAGAAGGTCATAAAATATTCACTCATTGCCTACCGTATACATCTTGCACAACAAACACATCAGAACATAGGACATAATGATATTCGCCTCGGATACGGTATCGGACTTTGGTATTTTCTAGTGTTATAACTGTGGCCACGTCTCGGTTTTAGTGCCAAGTGCACTTATGATTTTTGACACCGCTTTTGAAGAAAAAAATTTGAAAAAATATTTTGTGTTTCAGTGAAAATATTTCACTATTTGCAGATTGACGGAATTCAGTTTTTTTGACTTTTGACTTACAGAAGTAGACGCTAGAAGCATGGCAGTTTTCAAACGCGCTCTAATCTCAATTTTGCAGAATGAGTACGGTAGGGTCGAGACTCTCACAACGAACAGTTAAGTACCCGATTTACGGATGCCAGACTTTTTTACAGGTAGAGGAAGCTATGTGTCATAGTTTGTTTCACTGAAAGTAGGCCACTTCTCAGCAAGTCATGTTACGGTCAATTATAAGTAGTTCTTTGTACTTCCGCCGACACCGGCAGATCCCATCACGGTACCGTGTGAAAGACATGTTTACAGACACTAATTGTCGCGCCGGCTTGTCAATCAAGCTGGGGGTACACTCGAGCAGGAGTGTACGGATTACTACTGTAGCTAATCTCCACTTGAGCGGCGCCTTTGCACAATACAGAAGGTACATGTTCTGTGTGATCAGCTGAGATTTGGGGTACGGTAGCTTAGAGGGTTTGGTTATGTTTCAGATCTTTTTTCATTCTTTAAAAGCTTGGGAGAGATTTTACATGTTCTGGGAACACTTAAAACAAAGAAATTGACAGAAAATGAGTACTGTACGATATACTTTTCTTAATAGCGAGTAATTCACTATCCTGTAGATTTCGTTTTTCATTAAACGTTGCCAAAAATAGAACGATCAAGTTGAACTTTACAGTGAGACCACTTCATATGTTCAAAAAAAAAGATTTTTGTCAATTTGGTGTTCGTAAAAATCGTCCTCTTTCGACTAATTCGACAAAACTTCAAAAACAACTTTCCTCTTGACACTGCCTATCGTTTTTCTATCCTATACATACAACGTGTCGAGATCTCACCTTACATCGAATGACAGGCGCAAGTCGGCCACTTCAAAGCCGTCCGACACGTGTTTTTACTCTATCTCGACCTTAGCGCTTAATTTATGAGCTGCTCTGCGTCTCTCCACAAGACACACTTTCTCGCCGACTTCAACACTTTAGTATTAACACCGTGACTGTCTTGCGCAACACTGACTCGGAGAAGTCGTAAAAGTTTCTCGGATTAAGGATGGACCACAACTTCGGAGGGGGGTGGGAGCGAATATCATTATGACCGGACGAACCTGGGAAATCTGAAACATTTTTGTGATTTGCACTTGCCAAGGTTATCCGAGTTCAAATAAAATAAAAGGAATGCACTAACTGGAGGTCGAACTCTTGATCTGTAGCTCATGGGAACTGGCAAAGCCGAGTACGAGCAAAAAATTGCACTTCATCGGGTCGATCCCTCGACCTCTGGCTCTCGATGTTCCATCAAAACCACTGCTCTACAAATTATCAGTTATTCACCATTTGTCACTATAAAGAATAATGTTTCCAATAAGAAAAAGCAAAAATAAGTTGTACCCGGTACGGATTGAACCCCTGACCTCTAGCTTTTGAGAGTTAGCAAAACCCACTGCGCCACGAATTTCAGACGATTCATCACCTGAACAAGACGAAAATGTGACACGCGACAATAGAGACAACCAATTCAAAAACGGTCCTAGATTAATTGTTCTGATAGCCTTTGAGATGAAAGAACCAGCGGTGACTTCAAGAAAATTTCGAGTCTTTGTTGGAATGGATTTGAGGGCAAACTGCGTATCCCGGGATGTCGATACTCAGTTTAAAGTTGCTTGGACATTTTTTCTGGAACCATTCATACTCTTCTCAAGCTGCGTATTACAAGATGTCGATACTCAGTGTTAAAGTAATTTCGTGATTTTGCTCTCAACCATAGTATAACAGAGAAAAGTTCGAGCTTCTTGATCTGATGGTGACTGCGTATCTCATGATGTCGATACTCAGTTATCGATAACCTAGAGCATTTTTTTTGGATCGGAATGCAACAAAATCAGTTTTGAGCGTTTCAACTCCATGTATGCTGCGTACCATGAAAAGTCGATACTCAGAGTTGAAATGATTTTGGCTTTTCACTCTGAACCATAGTATAGCTGAGTCAAATTTGAGCTTCCCGATCAAACAGTGACCGCGTATCTCATGCTGTCGATACTCA
>OZ022251.1:14309393-14321893 GCA_963978915.1 Caenorhabditis parvicauda | reverse complement strand
CCAACAGGCTTCTTTGATTCAAAGCAAAGTCACCATCCGAGCCTTGAAACTGATAGAGTGGTCGTAAATCAGTCTGAACTCTAATAATAATAACTTTATTCTTTTAAAATAAAGTTCATAAGTTTCGTGACGACCAGCAATAGCCGCCATGAGCACACTCTCAAGAATATTTGTTTTTTCGTTCTGAAAACCCTTCCGTAACATGAATACGCTCATTGACTACAATTGCAAAGATACAGTATCGGACAAAATCTTTTTCGCACCTTCATTTTTCGGTATAACTCCATTCGATCTTGTTCAACCGGTCCGAAATTTCAGGCAATGATTTTAGAAACAAAAATAAGTCACTGTGCAAAACCTAAATAATATTCACAAAGAAAACTATATTTTTCACTTCAATAACGAAATCACCAAAAATCGGGAAAAATAATATCTCTGATTTAGAGCACACAAACATTTTCCATCGCTTTGAAGAGCATTGAATTACATAAATTGATTGAATACATCTTCGAGAAGGCATACGCGTGATTTTACGACCATAACCTTCTCCATATGGAATTCAGATGTGAGACAATGACCGTCACTTGGATGGCACAGTAACTTCTTTTTGTTTCTAGAATCATTGTTTGAAATTTCAGACCGGTTGAACAAGAGCGAATGGAGTTATACCGAAAAATAAGGGTGCGAAAAAGATTATGTCCGATACTGTAACTTGGTTCACTTTTTGCATGAATTTAGTTATAGCGAAAGTTATAGCGATCTCATAGTGTTGCAATATTTTGCATCCACCCTGTACAAAAGCATGATCAAAAACAAAAATATTTTATGTTATATTCAGACTTACAATATTTCATGTCTTATGCCCTCCCGTGGTCCATCTAATGCGCAGTTCATCTGTCACTCGGCCCATCTTTCGCCCGATCTATCGCCCGGTCCATCTAATGCGCAGTTTATCTGTCGCCCGCTCCAAAACGTTTCGTGGACCGGCATTGGACCGTAGATGGGCGACAGTCGTCCCGGACATGTGTCGCCCAATTACAGTCCAATGCCGGTCCATTTACGGTCCGATGCCGGTCCGGTCCATGGCCAAAACTGAACCTAAGTGGACAAATATAGCCCAATGTTCATCAGTTCAAAAATAGTCCAATGTTGGAACTGACATGTGCGAACACACATTACATGCTATAGTTCGGCTTACAATCGTTCCTACTCCGAAGTGCAGAGAAGGAACGATCTAAAAAGTCGTCGAGCGCTATCTGTCGCCCGGTCCAGCTTTCGCCTGTTCACTATCCGAGTTCAAACCAAACATGTGAGCCAGCGCAATCTCCTTTCTCATCGAGGTTCTCACAAAATGCTACTCATCCTCTTAAATTCATCCCATCTCTAACAAATTATATAACTGATAACTTTGCAAGTGAAGAAGTATTGCAACTTGGATTATATTATCCGCCCAACAGTCATCGGAGATAACAAGTTAAGAAGTGTCTATTCCCGCATGAAGATAAATTATAAATGATTGTGGGCAACAAGCTTCTTCGACTGTTTTGTTATGCTTGTCGCGTCGTCGATAGAAAAAACAGGATCTTCTTCATATTTTAGAAGATATCTTCACACTTCTTTTTTCATAAAAAGACGGCCAAATTTACGTGTGCTTTTTTGTTCGAAAAAATGAAAATTTAGAAATGTTACAAGAGGACACACATCGAGTACGATCATGAGACTGAATTTTAACAAATTTAACACGAATATCATGAGTTTGTCACCAAATCGACACGAACTTGCCACAACTTTGTTTTTTTTTTTACATTGAGATCAGACTTGCTTACTTCAGAGATCCACTGTTCGCGTTCTCATGTGACGGCGTGGATCAGAAACTTCCAGGTTGAACGGTCTTTTGCCAACGTAGACCACGGAGTCTTTCTCCCCAGAGTACCAGCACATCTTCTCTGACCAGACATGGAACGGATGTGAAGAAAATCGTCTCTTGATTTGACAATGTCGTTGCTCCATCTCAGAGAAGATCTACCTGCTTTCCTTTTCTGACCCGAGGGTGTCCACTCAGTGATTTTTCTTGACCATCAGGTAGGCGGTTGTCGAGCAACGTAACCTGCCCACGCTAGCTTCCGTTCCGTGATACGCTTCAGAATAACAAAATCTTCAGAGTCGACGTCGTCATCTTCACATATCTTGTTCATCGTGCGTTGTAGTCTTCCAATCTCTAACTGAAGCAGTTGCCAGGTTTCTGTTGCGTAGAACAAAGCCGGGATGAAGCGTTGGTTCATCAGTTCTTTTCTTTTGACCCTGTTACCAGTGAGCTTGATTGCTTCCTTGATATTGCTGTAGGCAGCCCAACGGAACATGCATGCCCACCGTTACGATAGATTGTTCACAAATTCACAAAAATCTAGTTCCCACGTCATGACCAGCCAATCCCCGACGTAGGCCCTCATCAGAGTGTCACCAAATCAACACACTTTATTTAAACCGCAAATCCATCTGAATAAGACGTACGAAGAGAATAGTAACAATGACGATGATAACCAAGAAAAAGAACAGAGAAAGGCTTAGAATTGTGGGCGAAAGACAGACACTTCTCGTGCCCTGAAGCTTCTTCAAAATCGCTTCGTCCATTCCCGGAAGATCTTCAATCGCGTTGAGTTCGGCTCGCACGTCCATGGTGCTCTCTTCAAGTGCTGACCGTCGCTTCCTTCTGAGAAGCCTAATGGCGGTGACATTTGTTGGTGTCCTCACTGCTGGTGGTGGTGGAGCTAGACCGGAGGACTGGAATGATGGGAAATTGCAAAAAAGGGGATGGGGATTGAACCTGACATAATTTTCAGTCAATATTCATTTAATTAAATTTTAACTAATTTTAATAGTCATTTAAATTAATTTTAATATGCATTTAATTAAATTTTAACTAATTTTAATAGTCATTTAATTGAATTTTATTTTATTTTAATAGTCATTTAATTGAATTTTAACTAATTTTAATAGTCATTTAATTGAATTTTATTTTATTTTAATAGTCATTTAATTCAATTTTAACTAATTTTAATAGTCATTTAATTCAATTTTAACTAATTTTAATAGTCATTTAATTGAATTTTATTTTATTTTAATAGTCATTTAATTCAATTTTAACTAATTTTAATAGTCATTTAATTCAATTTTAACTAATTTTAATATTCATTTAATTGAATTTTATTTTATTTTAATAGTCATTTAATTCAATTTTAACTAATTTTAATAGTCATTTAATTCAATTTTAACTAATTTTAATAGTCATTTAATTGAATTTTATTTTATTTTAATAGTCATTTAATTCAATTTTAACTAATTCTAATAGTCATTTAATTAACTGTTAACTAATTTCAATAATCATTTAATTAAATGTTAACTAATTTTAATAGTCATTTAATTGAATTTTAACTAATTTTAATAGTCATTTAATTGAATTTCAACTAATTTTAATAGTCATTCAATTCTATTATGATTAAATTTCGATTGTATAAAACCAATTTTCTCACCTTCGACGCTCCGAATCCCTGCGGCTCAGAGCATTGAGGTCTTGCACATTCTTGATTCGGTTCCTAAGCAAAGAATTATCAATGAATCGTAGAAGAATTTCACCTTGATTGACAGACTTATTTGACACTGGTAGAATAGTTGAGACCTGTCGGCAAATTTGTAGGCATGTGCTTCCTGAATCAGAAGTAAAGAGAAAGAGAGAGGGAGAGAAAAAGAGAGATTTGGAGTTCGGCAAAGCTATGACTCAAACAGGACTTGCAGTAGACTTGATCGCTACAGTACCTACCTGTCCTGCCATCAGATCTGTGGGATACTCCAGATTATTGAGCAAAAATCGATCCAGAGCACATCCTTCCTCGTTCAGGATTTGCACAGTTTCTCCATTACCATCATCGACAGTGCAGGAGTGGATAACGGCACAAAAAGTGTTTGTAGTTTCTGACTCGCAGGTCCACTTGTGGTATACCTGAAAGAACGAATTTGTCAAGTCTGGCACAGGAGATTTCACATTTTATTGAAGTCGCAAGGGTAAAATCAAGAATAGTTTCATGGCGCTTGTGAAACCACCAGGTCTACCACCCAAGAGGTCTAGGGTTCGATTCCCACCTGGGGTGGCCATTTTCGCATTTTCTTGAAATCACAATAGTAAATTCGAGAAGAGTTTCATGGCGCAGTGTGAAACGTTATGTCCAACAGGCGAGAGGTCGAAGAATCAAACCCCACCTGAGGGTGGCTATTTTTGCTCTTACCTGCTGTCCGATAGTGGCAAACTGAATGGGTTGGCCCGTAGGGCCACCATCGAGAATTTCATATCTACAGATGGGCATTGGGACGTTCTGGGTTTGGAAGGCCGTGGTCAGGTCAGAAACTTCGATCTGGGTCGAGACGGTCTTGTCGGACTCCATGTAGAAGCATTGGATGCGGTAGGCTCTAAATTAGGAGGGTAGAGAGAGAGAGAGAGAGAGAGAGAGAGAGAGAGAGAGAGAGAGAGAGAAAGAGAGAGAGAGAGAGAGAGAGAGAGAGAGAGAGAGAGAGAGAGAGAGAGAGAAAGAGAGAGAGAAAGAGAGAGAGAGAAAAAGAAAATGAACCAACCTATCAACTTTTGTCACGAATTGTGGATGAAACGATATCACGACAGTGTTCGAAACAAAAACGCCTTTCGGGTTCAATGATCGAGTCCTTGCAGTGTTACACGAGTCGAATGGGAGTTCAATACCAGCGACCTAGGAAATTCATAAATTGAAAAGCTAGGCCACCCACCTGTCTGCCTCTCTCATCATTCCTACAGGCGGTTTGTTCATAGAGACCCTTGACGTAGACATGTCCCTCGAAAGGGTTCCGCGTGTTGAAGTTAACTGTAACTTTTGGGTAAAGTTAAAAGCACTCACTTAGGTTTACCTATCAAAGAAGAAGGACCACACTCAATCTCTGGTTCTCCTTCGACGTTGTTGTCAACTGGGATGGCATGAGTAGGGGTGGATAAAAGAATGAATATGAAGGATATTGAAAATCGCAACATTTTGAATGTTTGGAGAGATCACTCCCGTTTCAGGCGGTTTTATAAGCATTACGAGAAACCACTTGATATGACGCTTACTTGTAAGTGGTCGAGGCCACTTGGTTCATGACTGGATTGAGTCATCTCGAGATATGTAGTTTGAGGCAAGAACTTTATCCATTAAGATGAAAAAACTCTTTTTTATAAAAGAGATTTGAAAAAAATCTACTCAAGGTCATCCCCTCTTCACATAGCTTCCTCTACCTGTAAAAAAATCTGGCCTCCGTAAATCGGGTACTTAGTACCGTAGCAGTTTCGCCTCGAAATACAAGAACGATATAAGTAATGCGCCTTTAATTTCAATGGACTGAAAGTAAGAATAATAATTTAAATCCACAAAGATCTAACTGTTCGTTGTGAGAGTCCCGACCCTAGGGTAGCCCTACCGTACTCATTCTACAAAATTGAGATGAGAGCGCGTTTGAAAACGGCCATGCTTCTAGCGATATATGTGCTTTTTTGTTACCTTTTCAATTTAGATGGAGATTTTCTATTCATTCAAAAACACTAAATTTTGTGTCATCTTACCTAATCTTTAGCTAGTTGAGAAGAAACTGCTAAAATATCTGCACCTAGTTATCTCGAATATGGTGTTGAATTGAGATATTTCTGAAATTTCCATAGGAATTCCCTGGTTGAGAAGAAAACGCAAAAACTCTCCACCTGCGTTGAAGTAGAACCCTTGACCTCCAGGATGCTGGGCATGGCAAGGACCACTGCACTAGGGCATCCTTTAAGCCTAACTCAAGTCAACATTACACAATGATAAAATGATCTGTGAGATGAACGAAAGCAGAAGGAGACAAATTATCTATAGTTTCTAGTCTTCTACAGGTTTCAAGCCATTTTATCACATTCTTTCAAGACGTGATTCATACAATGTTTCTCTACCGAGAAAAAACAAATACAACTTCTACTATCTCCATCCAAAAATGATTACCAAAAAAAGTTAGCACTTTCCGGTTGTAGCCTACGTAGTCTTCAAGATAAGAAAATAAGATAACCTTTATGGTTTGATCACTTTTTGGCTTCATTTTTTCCTAACCTAAAAAAACGAATAAACTTTCAAAAACCATCTCCCTCGGTACTTTGTTATGGTCGGTCGTACAAGGGATTAACTAACCGGATTCAACTGTTTGTCCATATGTTTCTGAACATTATCATTTGTAACCTTATCTTCTGGAGTACTTATGCTTGGAAGTACTTACATAGACATTGTGTCAGTTTTCTGATTTCTATTATCATTTTGTAGTAAACTGCCATTCTTACTTGTTTTTGTGTAATGAATTAGTAATTGACTTCGGGAAATTAAGATGGAATCGTTAATAGTAGTGAACTCTCTCTCTCTCTCTCTCTCTCTCTCTCTCTCTCTCTCTCTCTCTCTCTCTCTCTCTCTCTCTCTCTCTCTCTCTCTCTCTCTCTCTTTCTCTCTCTCTCTCTCTCTCTCTCTCTTTCTCTCTCTCTCTCTCACGAATACTTTTGTGTCCGAAACCATTTCTACCTGTCAAATCTAATAATAGTCACCGTCCTTCAAAATCGATCTTTGTCTCTGTTTTTTCATAGTAGCGTTTCGGACTCTTTTCCATCCGATCGTGCAACTTTTACCTTCATTTTTTCTCAGTTTTTACTTTCTAACGCCTATTAACACTCAATCTTCCACATTTTCAAAAAAAAAGTCAAATTGAAGTTACCAAATTTTTTTCCTTTCTATTCAAATTCATTTCGCTAATGAAATTGAAATTCATCAATTTTTGTATTGACCTGAAATCCCATTTTTATGTTTTTTTTTGCCTTTTCACATAATTTATGAGAAAAAATAGTCCTAGAACAAGTTCATTTTTTTCACTCAACACTTCAGATGGGATTAATCCATGGGCAGACTCTGAAGATAGTCTTACCAGCTCTCGGAGCTGGCATAATAGCAACAATAGCGAATTTGTACTACATAAAGGTACTTTTCTTGCTTTCTTGCTTGCTGTATCTTCCTGTCTATGCGGCGAGGTGAGAACAGCGGCGAAAACATTCCTATGACTTTTCGAGTCTTCAAAGTATTTTTCAATTGTCCTGAACACATTTTATACTCGAAATCGGAAAGTTCGAACATTCCACATGAAAATTAAAAGTAAAATTTGCGAGTTACTGTAACGCCGGGGGTATGTGAGGGGCTCGAGACGCAGAGGCGACGAGACAGTGTGATACTTTGTGGTAGAGTCTGCAAACCTCTAAGCAGTAAGTAAGGGGCCCGAACAAAAATTACTTTTGCAGATCTTCTTCGATGAGTTCCATCTATCCTCGGGCCATCTGAAAATCGTCCAGATGCTTTTCCTTGTCTGGAATGCTGTTAATGACCCCCTACTGGGATATGTCCAGGTCCGCAGATCATATTTATTTCCTGGAATCAAGCCAACTTTCAGGATCTTGGTCTCTGTGGCATGACTTGGATGATGAACCGAGGCAAAGTGGTATTCTACGCAGGGCCTGCTTTCTGCCTGACCTTCCTGATGTTCTGGTTTCCGTGGTCGACGTGGGTTTTTTGTGTCGTTTTTGTGACTTTCATGAATTTTGACAAAAAAGTACAAAACAGTTACCTATAAGTTACAAAAGAAAGAGTTATCAGTGACAAAACAGTGACCTATAAGTTACAAAGAAGTGACCTATCAGTGACCTATCAGTGACAAAACAGTGACCTATCAGTGAGAAAACAGTGACCTATCAGTGACAAAACAGTGACCTATTAGTGACAAAACAGTGACTTATCAGTGACAAAACAGTGACCTATCAGTGACAAAACAGTGACCTATCAGTGACAAAACAGTGAAAATCACCCAAACTTTTCAGAAGTGTCAGTTGGATAACAGCAGTACACCTTATGGTCTCCTTGTTCATTTACGACACTCTTCTCACATTAGTTTTCTCAGCCTACTGTGGCCTCTGTGTCGAATCATCTCAGAAACATTCCGACAGAGTTCGGATTATTGTTTATGGAGAGATTTTCACAATACTGTGTGGGTTTTTTGTGATTTTGATTTTTTTCGCTTCTATTCAAAAAAGTTCAAAGCGCGTCAATGATTGAATTCAAATTTCAGTAGGAAGCATAATCTTCCCTCTGGAAACGATGCCTCATTCTGGTCCAGACTACGTCAATTTCCAAATCTACGTCACGGTTATAACCGTTTTCGCGGCCGCGTTGCTTCTCTTTTCTGGATATTCCCTGAAGGACCTGAAACCTGCCCAGGATGATGTGCAGCTTCACAAATTTGAGGTGAGAAAAAACAAAAATACAAGTCACCGCGAGGATCGTACTTTCACCTTTCTGGTGGAAGATTCATGCTTTAACCAAAAAGCTAGTGTATAAAATAATGACTCACTCAAACCTGCCCAGGACGATGTGCAGCTTCACACGAGAAAAAAACAAAAAAATTGTCCGCCGAGGGGATCGAACTTTCACCTGTTTGGTGGAAGCTAAGTGCTTTAACCAAAAGACTAGGGACAAATAATAGTATACTTTCAGGAACCAGATACCAAGAAGGACAAAAGCCAGCTAAAACACGCGATGAAGGTCTCCTGGCAGATTGTGAAGGAGCCTAGATTTATCTGTCTAGTGGGAGCTCAGTTCTTTAGGATAATTAGGTTAGTCCCTAAGGTTACTAACGTTATTAAGTTCTTAAGGTTCATGTCAAATGAAAACTTCCTGATCGTCTACGTCGAAACCTTCCTAATCAACCAGGGAATGTTCGAGAAAAACTCTTCTAATGTCGGCTTGTACTATCTTTTAGTTCGCGCGGCAGGGAGTGTGAGTTTTTCCTCCTGGCCCGGTTTTGATGTAACACTGGTTTTCCACTGTGACAGTTTAACTTAGCTCTGGAGTTGGGTTTTTTTATATATCGCACATCTCGAATAGCCATACGAATGTGAAAAAAAGACTAATAATCATTGAAAAATGAAAATATCGTTTGGCCCCGTAAACCTACACACTCTCTAACCGCGAATTGTCTCTGTTCTCTCTCTTAATTTTGCTCTCTCTTTTCACCTCGGCGCAAAAACAGTAAGATGTGACTCGTTCTTATGTTTTTTTGCATTGAAAATCTTCCAGGCTCTCTTCCTTCTTCTCTGGTTCCCAACCAACAAGTTCGGTACCCAGTTCGTCATCCAAATGCTGAACATAGCTTCGCTCATCAACATCGGACTCGCGTTCTACTTCGGCTACCATGACAACCTCGCTGTGTTCATATTCATTTTGGTAGAAAAGTTAGAAAAACCAGGAAACTTTGAAATTTTTTCTATTTCAGTGCGATCTGCAGATGTGGTTGGCAGGGATTCTACATCGTCGTTGCCGGTGAAGTCGTTGATACTGACTTTGTGGAGAATAAGAGGAAGTGAGGCTGGGGGGGTTTATCTCCGTGGGTGGTCTATTATGAGTTATGAGTTACCATACGAATGTAAAAAGAGGACAAATAATCATTGGAAATGAATGGTTCTATTAAAAAAGAATTTGGGGAACTTTATCCTCGTGGGTGGTCCAATTGTAGCTGTTTAAAAAGGCCAAACTAGATACAAAACTTCAGATCACCCTACTCGACCATTATATTCACTTTGAAAGCACTTTTCACTAAACCTGCCGACCAACTCGCTCCTGTAATACTTTTGATTCTATTCATGGAAAATGGTGGATATCCTGAATTGACGTCAACTTGCAATCAAATATCCGAAAGTGTACTGAACGGGACGATGGTTGATGCTATTGAAAGGTAAAAATCCTGCAGAACTACCCCCAATCAATAATTCCAGCACCGATCTAACCGTGAAGTGCAACAACTACTCCAGCTGGATGTTCGCCGCCATGATCTTCTTCCCCGCCATTTGCGCCATTGGTGAAAGCTTTTTCGTTGGTGTAGATCAAATTGTGAAACGGAGGAAACACGCAAAGTCGAAGGCGATCGGAGACGATTTGGCATTCGAGTGAAACACTTATTTAAATAATGTACAAATAAAAATTTCTATCTATTATTTTCGATAAATGCGTAAGCAGACTTCCCATGCATGACGAAACAAGAAAGTGTTCAGAGAATATATTTATTTGGGTTCTTATGGGTTGTACTCGATTGGGAGGTTCTTTCTGCGGACCATACCGTCTCCCTGGAACCATTCACGACGGAACTGCTTGGCGGCACCATCTGGGGTGTTGGTCCATTCGACGGTGATACGGTCGTTGTTGGTGTCCTAAAAGTATGATGTCAATTGGATTCAGAAGACAAGAACTGACCTCCTGTCCGTAGGCAAAGGCGTCGCAAGAGACGGCAAGAAGGACGGCCTCCTTGGGGTCGAGGACTCCACATGGTGGGTCGACTCCGAGTCTCTTCATGTTGGTAGTCTTGATTCCGTATCCGATACGACGGGCAGACGAGTTGATCACCTTGATGTGGTAGGTGTGCTTGTCGTCATACGGGGCGTTGAAGACGATCTTGGCGTTTGGCTGGGTCTGGATATCTCCTGGTGGGACGGATTGGGCCATTTCGTTAAGTTTGACGATATGTACCTACTATCACTCTTCCTACCCATTTATACTCTCTTTATCTCACTGATCATCTCTTCTGATTTCAGGTGTTAAAACGTGGATATTCTTTTCATTGCTTTTTGAAGAAATGAGTTCAGAAACACAATTCTTTTTCGATGTCAGTTAGAGAATCAAAAAGTTCTGAGTTATTCGTTCTTTTCTCAAAGTGTTTTTCCGTTCAAAGTCAGAAGTTCGAAGTTGAATAAGAGAAAGTTCCCTGTTATCAGTATAAGGAAGGGCTAAAGCGTGGCAAGTGATTGATCTGCACTTATCAAATTATCTCTGAAGACAAGAGAATGGAAAAGACGGATGCAAGGTTAGATATAGGTCATCGAGGCTTACGGTGAATGGGTTGAAACAACGGAAAGCATTGTTCTGGAAGCTTAACTCCCCCTTTGCTGCCGGTATCATTCGTGCTGACTGGATCTTCAAGCCATGCGACTATTACTTTTCACTCTATTCTTTTTTATGACTTGTACTGTAGCCGATAGAAGAGGTTCGTTTTGTGCTAACACTCGAGCGTAGCTACGATATTTCTTGATTCTCTCTCAAAAAGCATGAAAAATCCTGGTAAATCCTGGACAGTTCTGGTTGATATCGACAAATTTCAACCCATTTCCAAATTCCAGATATAATTGATTTATTGATTGAATTGGTTTCGATAAATTATTGATTTAAAAATTGCCCTTCTGACCCGAACCAAAAATTCCACCATGCGAAGAGCATAAGAGCAGTGTTTTTTTTTCAATTTGTTTATAAAAATCACTTTTTCCATGCGAAATTAACAAACTATTGTATAAAAAGATTCAAAAAGACCCGGATAAGCTTATTTCTAGTTCCTACCTCATTACAGTACTCCGACAATGCTTCGAGAGGTACCCCAATCATCGACTAGTCAACGTCAGGCCTTACCATAGCGAATGGAGAATGAAAACCGAAGATAGCTGTTTGCTCTTCTGCGCGCAAACATCTGTAGGCTTTGCTTGGCTAGCCTAGTGGATAAGGCATTTGTCTACCACTAGCAAGACCAAAGTTCGGAACCCCAAGACGATTTTTCTTTTTCAGTCCCGATGTCGATCAATTGGCTACGACTCTGTTCAACACATTTGCCACTTTTTCAGTGAAGAAGGAGTCGATCAGGCTGTTATTTCAGCCAAGATGATTTACCTTCGTGTTGTTGCTAAGAATTGTTTGGGTATTTTAATCTCATTGTCAACTTTCATGATTCCCTTCAGAAGATAACATCAACGGAGCAGTGGACGAAGCACCAGTTCTGATCCAAACCCCTACTACTACTACTACTACGACAGTGATACCATCTACAGAGGCTACAACTCATCCTGCACCATCAACCCACCCCACTTTAGCCCCAGAAGCTACTGAAAGTGCTGTAGACCTTTCTGACGCTGACTTGATCGAGCTGCAGGATGAGTTGAAGAAGGTTGATCAGCAGGAGATTTTCGGTTGGTTAAAAACATTTTTTTTGACAGCGAAAAAAAGGCTGACTTAAGCTTAAAAACAGCTGGGTGACAAAAAGTTCAATCCCCTCACTATCCTCTCCATTTTTGCTTTTCAGTCCAAATTTTTAATTCATTGTTTCATACGAAAAAGCCGCGCTAGTGCGCCGAAGGGAAATTTCACGATTCGAAAATAGAAACACAAAAGTTCGATCCCCTCACGAGGCTCTCTATTTTTGCATTTTCATCCAGAATTTCAGAAGCCTTCGACGACCAGCAACAAGACGTCCCATCTGCTCCAGATAATCAACAGCTTGTCGGCGCGAGTGAGAAGAAACTGGAAGAGTATGCGAAGGTTGCCGAGCCGCCACGGGCGGTCAAGCCTCAGGGGCCGCCTATG
>OZ022251.1:14289393-14304393 GCA_963978915.1 Caenorhabditis parvicauda | reverse complement strand
TATTAGTTGTATGTGCAAGATGACGCTTTTGCCTTTTGATTTTTGGATTGACCGATGGTATTCTGGAGATGCAACTTGGTATTTTGGCAGCAAGACTTGTTATTCTATCAGTAAGACTTGGTATTCTATCAGTAAGACTTGGTATTCCGACATTAAGACTAGGAAAAGGTTCCAAGTAAGACTTGGTAAACTTGTCATAAGACCTGGTAAGTTCGTCATAAGACCTGGCAACCTCCATACCAGGTCTTGCACTTTTGGATTTGGAGGTTAAGGGGATCTTACTACGAAGTTACATGGATCTTATGTGGATTTTAGTAAAGTCTTATAAAGTTTCAATTTCCTGAGAAGTTTCATGATAACCACTTTATTCACATCGAATAAGTTACAACTTCTCGACCAGCAGTAGCCGCTATAAGCACAATAACCTGCTTACTGCTTAGAGGTTTGAAAACTCTACCACACTCTAACAGTGTCATACTGTCTTGCGACCTCTGCGTTTCGCGTTTTACTCTAACAGCCTGGCGCTAGTACCATCAGGCTGCAGGAGCTACAGTAACCCGCAAGTTTTACTTTTAATTTTTGTGAGGAATGTTCAACCTTTCTGATTTCGAGCATAAGATGTGTTCAGTACGTTTGAAAAATATTCTGAACACACTCGAGGGAAATTTTCAGTTCTGAACAAAATAGTAATGTGTCAATCAGGATAGACCGTTGATGAAACAAGGGGTTAAAAATAACAAAAACATAACAGTTGTAGTAGAAAAATCTGATTCACACCTAAATTAAAAACCCAAACAAAGGCCATACATAATCTGGCTAAACCCTAACGATCGCAACCCTTGTTCATATTTTAGTAGTTTGTTTGGAAAATGTTTTGTATCTTTCATATACTACTAAAAACTACCATCTCTGGGTTGTTTTTCACTAAAGTTTTATGTCACTCATTTTGTAATGAAAATTACCGAATAGAAATATGTACAGTATCTAAAATTTTGCAGAGAACTACTGTATGAGGGTACTGTAATAATTTTTAATTGAGAACTCTTTAATTTAGGTAAATTTTAGTACTTTTTCCTACAAGAATAGCTTTTTTGGTACTGTAACTACTATTTCCAAGACAATTACCATGTAGAGATATGAAACTAGTGTATAGGGAAAATGTAACTACTGTATAGGGATACTGTAACTAATTTTCTTCATGAAACATACCAATTTGGGGTACTGTAAGTGTTTTTCAAAGAAAAATAGTTTTACCTGCTACTGTAATTACTATTTTCATGGAAACTTCCATATGGAAGTACAGTAGCCAACATTTCGCAACATAACCATCGCTACAGTCATCATCTGAAACCTGCCTAATTAGTGACACGGCCTTGGTCATCAGAAGTTAATTTCATTAGATAGCCTTTGCGCTTTTTTTGCAACACTACATATTGTGTATGCTATGACCTTGATGGTAAAGTCAAGTCGAGGTTAATCCATGTTTTTCTTTGAATTTTCATCCGATTATAGGTAAGTTGGTCGTCTTATAGAGTATTCATTCATACAGATGCCATGTTCGATGATTTCTGACGATTTTCGGAAATTCTTTTTTTCCATAGGTTTGAGAAATTTTCCAATTTTTTAAAAGCATTTGTGGAAGAGAGGGAGAGAAGAGAGAGAGAGAGAGAGAGAGGGAGGGGGAGAGAGAGAGAGAAAACAAAAATTAGAAACTAAATTATCAATTTAACCTCACTTTTTCCCTGTCACACCCTGCCATATTATTCAGTTGCAATCATTTTAATGACCAAATTTATCGTGTTGTCCTTATCAGGTGGGTAACACTTTTGAAGCTTTTGTACTAGATTGTTCACCGAAGAGTTTTCCATTATCCATTTCGTGTTATCTCCACTGCATCCGATAGCTTTTCTCTGGATTTCCGGATTGTTCGTTTTTTCTCTGAAACATCATTTTCCTTTTATTTCCAACTTCATAAATCAAAAAAGAGTATAATTCCTTATTTACACGCTGAAGATCAATTCCTGTTAAGACCGACTTGTTTCTGTCTCGAGAGGATATTGCGTCTCAAACGTCTCTCTCTCTCTCTCTCTCTCTCTCTCTCTCTCTCTCTCTCTCCCTCCCTCTCTCTCTCTCTCTCTCTCTCTCTCTCTCTCTCTCTCTATTCACAAAGAACTCTAAGAAATTGAAAATTTTTCGTATCGTTTTATCTCTACTGTTTCCGACAGCTCAGGACATCTTTCTCCTTCAATTTAGCTTCTGACTTCACCCTTTTAGAGTATGAGCAATTGAAGATGATAGAAGAGCCTACTACTGACGTTCAACTTGGACCTCTTTTATTCCATCTAGAGCAGCCTACAGAGAATGTTAAAGTATGTATAAGGAAGAGAGAGAGAGAGAGAGAGAGAGAGAGAGAGAGAGAGAGAGAGAGAGAGAGAGAGGGGAGAGAGAGTCTGAAAGTAAGAAACCGAGAAGATTAGACAGTAGAAAATGAAGATAATGGGAGTGAGAGGGAGCGAGAGAGAGAGAAGAGAGAGAGAGAGAGAGAGAGAGAGAGAGAGAGAGAGAGACAGAGAGAGTGAGAGAGAGAGAGACAGAGAGAGAGACAGAGAGAGAGAGACAGAGAGAGGAAGAGCGAGAGAGCTAGACACTAAGAGGTTGGGAGAGACCAGCGAAAATGAGACAGATAGAGAGATGGAACTTAGAGACAAGAGAAAATGAGAGATAGAGAGAGCTAGAGAGATGGAACTTAGAGACAAGAGAAAACGAGAGACAGAGAAGGCTAGAGAGTTGGAACTGAGAGACAAGAGAAAACGAGAGACAGAGAGAGCTAGACAGTGAGAATTCTCACATTCAATACAGTTCTTCCTTCCGCGAAAACAATGGATTGTTGTTTGTCAGTATCTCGTTAAAACATACAATAGTTATCACTTGACTCATAACCTAATGGCCAAAAACGGGGAGGACGACGACCAAAATTACACTGAGAAGAGTGCGCCACGCCTTCGAAGAACACCGTTCTTGTATCAATCACATGAGTAATGCGTAAGAATAGCAACGTCCTAGTACATGAAGTCAACCAAGCCCCCGAAGCTATTTTCACCATCCAGACCTTTGAGCCAAAACACAAAGAGGTACTTTTTCATTTCTGATATGGTCTCCGTCTGAACGTGTGTTCTTCTCTGAAATTTTACGTGTTCGGGTTTTACTTCCTGTTGGTGTCACTCTGAAGACCCTAGAAAACAATACGTGAGACTTCATAACCTTCCGAAATTTCATTTTTTCTCACTCAATTTGATTATCCCACTAATCAGCTGTACTTTTACCATGAAAACCACTTCAAGTTTGACAAATTTGGAAGAAAAATGGAATTTTAAAAAAAAGAAAAATTAAAAAGAGCATGCTCTTGCATGTGCCGACTTTCCAGTTTACGCTATTTATATTTTCTTTTTTCAACGTGTCACTAGCTTGTGCACTAGTTCTTTGATTTCAAAAGCTTTTCTTGATATGTCATTGATAAAAGTTACATGAAAATCGATTATCACAGTTTTCCTGTAAGCGATTCTATTTGAAATCATTCAGACACAATTTTTGATCAAGTTCTCTTTCTCTCGTTCAGTTTTCTCTGTTTCTTGCTTCCTACGATAACCCGCATTCCATCGTGTCGAATGATTGATTTAGAATCTATCCGAAACGTATGCGCAAAGAAGATAGCGGAATGCGGGTTCATTAGACTTCTTACAATGAGTAATTTCGTGCTGGTAGACATTGATCCCGAAGTAGCTCATAGTGGTTAGTTATTTGTCAACCTGCCATTGGTCGTCGATACTAGATTTCTTCCGTGTTTACTCAATGAGAGACAGTTGCTCGTTCAGCCATGTCAGACCGAGTGCGGAATCGTAGCAAACGTCGGGTTCCCCACACGTCAGAAGACGTTATGGCCTTCGAGCCGGATATGGATGTTGGAGGAGGTATTCACATTCCACGTGTATATCATAAGGAGTACGATAGCGACGATGAAGACTGCCAACTTTTATTGCCTGATCCAGTCAGTTTGAGAGAAATTATACGCACTTCCTTATCACTTTCACACTTATCATTTATCATTTTAGGATGTCGACCCAAACTCCAATTGGTTCAAAAGGACCTATGATACGCTGAAAGGAGATATCAGTTCTATACTTTTGCTCCTCTTTCTTTATCTGCTCCAGGTAATTTTTCATTTTAAAAATTCATTTTTTGAAATATCTCGAATTTCTCATTTCGCTGAATATTTTTCAAAAATCATATTTCTCAATGTTTCAAAATATTAAAAAGTAAAAAAAAAATTCAATTTCAATTTCTTGAATTTTTTAAAGCTTTTCTTTATAACCAGATGATAACTTATCACAGAAACTTGTAGAAAAATTATCTAGTTTCTTGAAAACATTTCGATTTTTCATTATTCCAAAGATTTTGTGGATCAAAACGTTTTACAATCACTTTGTCGAACTATCAGTTATTGAAGATGAGTAAAACTTTATCCGTCAACGTTTTCCAGGGTATTCCACTTGGTCTAATCTCAGCAATTCCACTTATTCTATCCGGAAAGCACGTTTCATACAAAAGTCAAGCAGTATTCTCCCTAGCATATTGGCCATTCAGGTAAATTCTTAAGAATCCAGGTTTTTCTATCAATCCTCTTCCAGTTTGAAGCTATTATGGGCACCAATCGTCGATTCGGTGTACTCCAAAAAGCTCGGACGAAGGAAATCATGGATGGTTCCTTGTCAATATCTGATAGGACTTTTCATGCTTTTCCTGTCTTTCAAAGTTTCTGATTTTATGGGAGAAAAAGATGGTTCGTTTTTGTGAAAACTTGATTAACTTGAGGTTGTAGATGAACAAGCAATGTTTATGCTGAAAAAGGTTGAAGATTTAATAATTAGTTTCTCAGAAACAACTGAAACTTTATTAACTTGTGGTTGTAGTTGAACAAATAGTGGTTTATGATGAAATACTCCGGAAATTTCAACATTAATTTCTTTGAAACAATTGAAACTCAATAAACTTAAGGTTGTAGTTGAAAAATATTCAGTGTAATTTGGAATTTAATTTATTGCAGGCAGAAAAACTCCATCAAAATGAGGTTGTAGTTGAACACAATTAGAATAGTTTTCTTTTCAAGTTTATTATATGAAAATACAATGATGTTAAGAACAATACAGTCAACCTGAGGTTGTAGTTATAATAATAACTTTATTCCTTGAAAATAAAGTGTTGAACAAAGCCAAATAACTAAATTTTTTCACTGTACGAAGCACAAGCTCAAAAACATGTTCCAGGATCATCTCCAAATGTCTTCTTCCTCATGCTCGTCTTCCTGCCCCTGAACTTCTTGGCTGCAACCCAGGACATCGCAGTCGACGGATGGGCTCTGACCATGTTATCGAAGTAAATTTCAATTCTTGTGTAGTTCTTGTATCAGTTGCCTTGAATTCGAACAGGTTCTCGATAACTGATTCAGTCAAGCAAAGTACGATTGATGACTTTGTACTGTTAAAAAGTGATAATTTTCCGCATCTAAAAAAGGAAACAACATGAAAGTCTGCCATTTTTGACAAAGTATTACATTTTTTCATGAAAAATCGCGTTTTAAAGACCTCATTTTAGATTTTTGTATTCAAAATCTGACTTTGAACGTTAGAAGTTTTTTTTTGAATCTGAAAAATGAAAAAAAAATTTTTTAAGGAAAAATGTTGGATACGCATCAACATGTAACGCTGTCGGCCAGACGGCAGGATATTTCCTTGGAAACGTCGTCTTCTTGGCCCTGCAGTCGGAAAAGTTCTGCAACGACTTCTTGAGATCCGCGGATAACCAGAAAGATGTTGGAATCGTTGACCTTTCAGGTAACTTTTGATTGTATTCAGAAAAATGGTGTAGAAGTACTAGAAGCTCGTGTTTGTGAAGTTTAAAGAAAAATTGTTCGACAGCATGTTTCAGAGTCGTGGTTCGAACGTTTTAAGTATCTCGTAGTTTTGTCAATAGCGCCTGATTATGCCTGAAAGTTGCAAAACTCGATCAAACTGAGGTTGTAGTTGATATTTGTATAGTAATTTGTCATGAAGGCAGTTTGTTTGTGAACTTCTGAAAGTTGTTTGACAGCAAATTTGAGATTGCGGTTTAAACGTTTTCAGTCACTTTTACCACGGCATTTTGGCGAAACTCGATCAAACTGAGGTTGTAGTTGATTTCATTTCTGGCGATTTTCCTATTCTTTAACGTTTATAGAAAACATTGAAAACAAGCACACTTTGTTGCCTGAAATAGCATAGCTGTAAAGTTCTAGAAGTTGTTCGTCAGCAAGGTTCAGAGTAGGGTTTGAACGTTTTCAGTAACTTAGTAAAGGAAGACTCGATCAAACTGAGGTTGTTGTTGATCATTTTTGACGTATTAAGGTCTGACTGTTTAGCCGTGAAGTTCTTGTTCGACAGCAAGTTTCGAATTAGGGTTTGTACGTTTTCAGTCATTCAATACGCGTATAGTTTTTCTTAACTCGTTCAAACTGTGGTTGTAGTTGATGTTTGTTGATTGCTGCCTGAGACTGAAGTTTTGGAAGCGTTTAGCTCGAGTTTCAGAATAGGTTCAGTACTTGTAACCATTTTTTTCTTCTTGACCTGTTCAAAGCAACAAAAAACCGGCTACTATTAAATAGTTTGCAACCTGAGGAATGTGACCGTGAGCGTGTTGAAGGTCGAAATTCGCAATGGTCATGAGCTTTTTTAAGTGTTTAATTTGCCAAATTTGTACTGGTTCAATGTATGTACAAATTCGACACGATGATGATAAAACCGGTTTTTAGCCGAAAAAATGATGTGATTAACCCTTTTGGTCTGAACCAATTGATGTTGCCATCGGTTGGTTGAGGTATGGGGTGCGCGACCTGAAACTGGCACCCCTTCTTTCCGATCCTGGTGATGATGGCTTGGAGTAGTGATAAATTTGGTATTCTAGAGGAATTTTAGTAGGAACATAGAAATAGGAAATGTTCGGTGTGAAATTCATGAAAATGCAACGAAAACAATACAAGTTTTCTGAATTCCATCATTCTGTGGAAGTCGGCAAAATGGTTGAAATTTTACGCGTAATGACTTAAATGTTTTTTGTTCATCCATTTTCACATTTCCCGAAAAGTTTAACGTAGTTGAAGCTCGGCGAGCTTTCAACCAGTGGTCAGTATCAATTTGCAACAAATGTTGACTAGTTTAGTGAGCACATATGGGTTTCATAAATAGACTTGAATACTCAAGGGACAAGTTTCGAAGAACAATTAAAAAAGAGACAGATGTGATGTCATTTTGATCGTTGGGTAGATGATACGGACATAGTTTACGGAAATTTTAGTACTACTACTTCTTCTTTGTTGAAAAATCATGATTTTCGCCTGCCCAAAAAATGACAACGATTGTTTGCAGTATTGGAATTTCTTGCTGCAACCTCTCTTTTTGTTGAAAATATTCTATTTACTGAAAATTTGAAGAAAGACACCGGTTTTTTGCAGTACTGAAGAATTTCAGTACAAGTGTTTTTTTATAGAGAAAAAGTACTGACATGCGAGGAAAGTTTATTACTCGACTGGACTGTATCGCAAGGTAAAGTGAATCTAGCTGGTTGATGATGATCCGAAGTTCAACATGTTCGCCCGATCCAATAATAGGTGTCGAATAGGTTCATCTCGCAACTGAAAGTGAATTTTAGACGGAAATGGCGTTCAAATTCACGATAATTCTTTTTTTTTTCAAGTTTCCCCCATGAAAGTAATAGTCACCTCGTATTTCGGAACTGATCGTAGACAGCGCTCATTCCATATCCGCCCCGTTCACTAACAATGACTGCACTCCACCAGTTTCCGAACCTTTCTTCAGCTTGTTGCTTCAAATACCTAAAATGACAATCTACGAGACGAGACACATATCTGACATAAAATAGACACGTGCCTGGCACAATATAGACAGGTGTCCGCCACAATCATTGCCATGGCTAGCTAACACGTGTCTGAATTGAGACATGCTTTCGTATTCATTTCATGACAGGTGTCGGACCGCATTCCAGATAGAATCATGCTGCGTTCATGCCACATTGAAATAATGAAAATATTTTTAAAAAAAACCAACTTTGCCTGATAGCTGTACTGATGTGGGTACATCCCGATCGTCTCCAGAACCAACTCGCGAAGTTTCTCGGATTTACAATTGTTTTTGTTGGCTGAAATTTGTGATTTCAGTGTGTAAGAAGCGAAATGAAGAAGATTTCAGCTCAGCTATTCTTGTAACTGTATCTGTGAAAAATGGATAATCCCGTTCGAAATTCCGCCACATTTCAAGTTCTAAGTACTGTAGATGACATTGAGTAGATCAAAATTTGTGACTAACCCTACTCAACGTGGCGAAGATAGAAGGGTGTTGACTGTACCTAGTCGTACTTCACTCAAGATTCCACATATCGGAATCAAGTAGTCTAAGTTTTACGACTAACCGAGTCAACATGCTCAAAATTGGATACAGAAGAGGTTGTATTGGGCCGTACAGTTACAACGTGCTAATGTCAATTTGTCAAAATTTAATGACCACCCTTACGAAATATGCTCAAAATCGGACAAGAATGATTGGATGATCAAATTTATGACTAATCCGAGTCAACATGCTCAAAATAGGACTAAATAAATGTTATTTTATGACAAACCCTAGTCAACATCACCAAGATGAACATACCTCTGAAGGCGACGACAATGTTCGATAGCAGTAATATAGAGATGGAATAGGAGAGAAGTGTCCGTGCGATTGTCCCCTTCATGTTTTGTATATAGAATGTGTTGTCGTTGGACTGGTCTCTGAAATGAAGTGAAGAGAGGGTTGGTGTTGGCAACATGACGGATCTCGGAAAGTGACGTGATTTAGCAATAAAAAGAACGACGGGTCGGTCTGTGTTGGATGCAGGAGACAGCTCATCCACAGCTCGTCTAAACAACTTTTTCCATCGACTATACGGTGTCTAGACGTGCTTGCATCTATAACTAAAATGCAAGGTGGAAGAATGACAAAAAAGTGTAGTGAGAGCTGCAGAAAAAGACCAGATATTTGTGATCACGAGACTAACGACCGAAAAAGCAAAAATGTCAGTGGATGGAGGACCCGAACTTTGACATTAAGTCCCATAAACAGATGACCTAAGCACTTCATCATGAAGCTCATGAGCAGTAAAAAATCAAAAAATGACAATGGATAGAGGACTCGAACTTTAACCCCAAAACCATAGAGAGATAGCCTCATCACTACACAAGATATCGCTCATGATAGTTGATAGGGGATTCGAACTTGAGTATTGTGAATCTAAAGATTGATGAATTAACTACTTCGTCAGGAACATCTGAAAAGTGGAAACAAACAAAAGTAAGAATGAGCACAAGAATGTAGAGGATCTATTTCTGCCTAAAAATGTTCGAAATAACTGAAAAACGAATAGAAATAGCGAAAAAAGCGTTAAGTTGAAGAATGTTGAGGGGGTGATGAGTAATGTCTCAATGAAGGTTGACGTCCTGTGGGACCATCTCTCTTCCCTCTCACGCCCTTGCAGATGTCTGCATTTGCAAAAAAAACGAAGCGTGAAAAATGATTGTGCCGATGTTGTTGAGTCGGCTCGTGAGAATTTGAGTGGGAGGAAGAGCAGCTTTGACCTTTTTGCGCGGAAGGTCAAGCTAGTAGTATTTTTGAAGCTGCAGGCCCGAAAATTGAAAGTCGACGAAGTCACAGGAAAATCCTTGCCAGATTTGGTGAAATTCTGATGAATCCGGTCTCGGTTCACTAAAATGGGTCTAATTTCTGTTGATAGTTACCACAACTGGCCGGAATTAACCATGATTTTATTGATTTTAAATTCTCTGAGGAGAAGGATGATATTTTTACCTGTTTTCATCGAATTTGATGATATTTTCGGAGAAAGACACTACTCGGAAAGAAGGCTTCTAAACGGAAGGTGGAATTCCGAGTGTGAAGGAGAGAGATCGAACTCCTGCCATGTGCAGCAGTTCGAATATCCACAACACCGTGCCGAATTCATATGACGTCGAAACTTTGGGATAGAACGGGCGACAGATTAATAATATTTATTCATTACGAATAAAAATACGTAAGCTTCAATAACGGCCAGCAATAGCCGCCAAAAGCTCGAACAAATATGGGGAATGCGGTGACTCTTAGAACCATGTTTCAGAAACTGCTCCGGTCAGGACAGTGTAGCAGTTTTGAGAAAAATGGATTTCAGAAATAAAAAAACTTTGCCAGATCACCAGAAAGGGAAGAACTGAATACTGGTGTTAGTAATGATAGAACAATGGTGTTAGTAGTTCGAAGATATATAGCAAATGGACGACAGATGGCCGGAAGTCGCCCATTCACGGTCCAATGCCGGTCCACCCAAAGTTTTGGAGTGAGCGGAAGACTCAACCTCACGCCAATGACCTATTGCGCGGGAAGGCAAAACGAGAAGAAGAACCGACGACTATGTTTATAATCATGATTTGCATACAAACTTCCGCGTCTATGTCTAGTGTATACACGCTATTGACCAATATACTGACCAGACTCGTTATAAACTACGAGCATGGCTAGGGTTCGGGCTGTACACGGCAACGAATTTTGCGAAACAGTTTTTGAAGAATTCGTTCACAGTGGGAAATTGTTAACTCAACGACTACCGGTTTTGTTGGATCTGTAGGAATAGTTTGATTAAAATAAAAATTATGATTTATCATGTCCAATGAAACTTATAGTCGTTAAGTTAACGGTTTACCCCACTTAAAAAATAATGAATTTAATTCCGTGAAGATACTTGGTAGAAGAAGAAGCGAAGTGGAGTGAATCCAATGTCTTGGATAACCTCGAATCGTCGGGAAATGTATGAATTATACTTTTTGCCGTGCGACTTGCCAACCATTAGACTGAGCGTAGCGAAGATTGACTTATTCTAGAAGTTGACATCTTTATGTCATACGATCCTCGAAGTAACTTGGGAAACCGAAATCAAGGTTCATATCTTCCAGGTTACGTCTTCTTCTGGGGATGGGCGTTCATCATCTCGACAACCTTGGTTCTGATTTTCAAGACAGAAGTTGACAAGTCTGTTGGAAAGCCGGAAGAAGCACCGTTAGTTTCAACTTTTTTTCTCTCTCTCTATTTCTCTCCCTCTCTCTCTCTCTTTCATTCTCTCCATAACTGGTCAATTTCAGAACCTCTGGAGAAAAAGAAGAAGAAGAAGAGCTGGAACTAGGCATCACCCAGACCTACATGGTCCTGTGGAAAATTATCAAACTGAAACCAGTCATCCTAATGCTGACGATTTTGATCACTGGAAAAGTGAGTTTTTGTGTAGAAACTGAATCTGCTACAAAACCTTATAGAAATTGAGAGTTATTGTAACTTCATATTTGAACACTCACATGGGAATGCTATCAAGAACCCATGAAATTGTAAAGTCTGACTGGGTTGTAGGGTTTTCAAATACGCTGAAGATGATAGAACCGGTGTCAAAAACTGCTATAGTCTAGCGAGGTGTAGACTGATCTTTGTACATGAAACCTACTTTTCACTCCGTTTTCAGCTCATAACTCTGAAACCTGAAACAAGGTCGACATAGCAGTTTTTGACACCGGTTCTATCATCTTCAGCGTATTTGAAAACCCTAGAACCCAGTCAGACCTTACAATTTTGTGGGTTCTTGATAGCATAAGAAGGGACGAAATATTCCAAAAAAGCTATTTCGGAAAGCAAATACGATGAGAAAAGTTCAGCAAATCTCTCTATATTCACTTTGCAAACTGCAACCAAAAGTAACTTCCTTTTGTAATAAGCTTAGGTTAGGTTGGGAGAACAACTTTTGTGAAGGGCCAACTCTCGGACTCCCTTATTTTCTAACTTTTGTGCAAAAACGCAAGTGAATATAGAGAGATTTGCGAATGGTCTAACGATGAGAGTTCTCACAAAAAGTGACTGATTCGGGCAAGAATGGATTTGCAGATGGCATTTGCCGCAACCGATGGAATGACAAGTCTGAAATTGATTGGAATGGGAATCCCCAAAGATCGTCTGGCGAGTATCGGAGTGTTCCTGACACCCATGCAGATCCTCCTGCCGTGGATCATCGGAAAATGGACGGCTGGACCACGTCCTCTGAACATCTTCCTTTTGGCATTCCCATACAGGTCATTTTTGATTTTGAAAAGTGGACAGCTTTTAGTGAGACAGTACACGAGAAGTGGGAAATTCGTAAACTGGCTTGTGCTCTGGCCCGCTTTCAATGAAACAGGTCATTTACTCCAAAGTTCACTAACAAATTCGACTGTTTTATGTGAAAAACTATCGAAATCAAGGGTCCTGGTGTTAACTTCGCGGGTGGTCTTTTTTGTGAAAAGGTGAAAAACGTATCGATACCATTGAAAACTGTTATCCACGCTCTTTCTAAATTTTTCAGAAAAAGACCACCCGCGAAGAAAAAGGTAACACATCCAGCCCTCTTTTATTTGAACACAATGAATTTTGCGGTTGAACTTTATGTATTTCATAACTTTTTGATAAAATCGACCACCCGCGAGGAAAAACTTGAAAGACCTTGCCAGCTTCCAATGACACAGCATCTTTTTAAGTTTAACAAAAAAGGACCACCCTCGAAGAAATGTCTGGATATCTGGCCCGCTTTCACTGAAACTGAATGAACACTTTGTTTCATGAAAAAGAGATCGCCTTCAAATTCCGTGTATTTACTAACTTTGTCATAAAATCGACCACCCGCGAAGAAAAAGTTGGAAGACCTGGTCCATTTCACTGAAACAAGGATAAATTCTTCAGAATCTTCATTGGAGGAGTTTTTGCTGCTCTCGTCTGGTGGACCCCCCATTTCAAACTTCCGGATGGAAACTTTGAATACACTGTCTATCTCGTTTGGATCGGAGGTTACATCTTCCATCAGGTAATTTTTTATATTGATTTTTCTCTCTAAAATTTCTATTTTTCATTTACCAGAAGCATTTTTCTCTTTATATTCAAAAAAAAATGATGTTTTGATTACAATAATTCGATCAAATTGATTCGATGCAAAATTGATTTTTAGACTCGAATATGAAATATGTGAAAATAGTAAAACCAGAATTTTCAAAACCCTCAAAGAATTTTCTTCCAGTGATTTTTTTATTTTTGATCAGAATTGACCGCTGAAAACGGCGTAGTCCATTTAATATTTTGTTGTAGAAATATTATTTTTGACTTCTTCTGGAAACACTAAATAACTTTTGTTCAAACAGTTTATTAGTTGAAAGAATTTTCGGATCATTCCGTAAGGTAGAATCACAATATTCATCAGGATATTTTGTCGATTCTCAATGTTACTTTGTTTGACCCATCGACCTTCAGGTTGCCACTTACTCGATGTTCGTCGCCGTCATGGGGTTCATCGCACAAATTTCGGATCCAAGAATTGGAGGAACTTACATGACGATGTTGAATACAGTTAACAACATGGGTGGAAACTGGCCAGTGACTGTGATCCTCAGTGTCGCCGATTGGTTCACGTACAAGGATTGTGTAGAAAAAGGGACTAAAAAGTAAGATTTTGAAATCTTGAACGAAAAGTTTTGAAAAAAATTAATTTTTAAAGATTTTTGCCAAAATTACTATCGCATGTTCTTTTTTCAGTTTGAAAACAGAAAAAACACAAAAAGTGTGCACTTCATGTAGAGAAAGCTCAGAAAATAGATAACTTTTTCATTGAAGATTGGAAAAGGGACTAAAAGGAAAATTTTTACAAAAAAATTGGAATTCCAGTATCTTATTTTTTGAAAAACAAAGTAATTTCATTTCAGCATACTGTACTCGTGCAACCAGAAAGAGCTGGCAGATCAGTGCTCAGCCGAAGGTGCCGTGTGTGAAGTTGCAGTCGATGGTTACTTCATTGCGGTCGCCATTTGCTCTGTTATTGGTGTCATTTGGTGAGTTGTTTTCTTCTCTTGACATCTTTTAACCTACTGATTTATCTAATCGATAATGTTTGAACTGAAAAAATCGAATCTTCAAATTTGTCACTATAAAATTAGTTTGCGAAACTAGGTAATTGTTTTGAAAAGAAAAATTGATATTTGAATATTAAAAAAATATTTTTCAATGAAAATTCTACGTTTTATATGGAAAAAATCAGTTTAGTGGGGAAATGCCAATTTGTGACATGAAATAAAGATTTTGAATTTTTTTTGTTCTAGAGAAAATAAAAAAATAAATGAATATTAATCGAAACCAGAGTTCTAACATTCCTTTTTCAGGTACAAAGTGTTCTTCAACAAGATCAAGTACCTGCAGAAGATTCCACGTGCTGACTGGAGAGTTTTCAAGCGACAGAATTAGAAGTCTCGGTGATTTTCATCCAAACTCGAGAAAAAAAGTTCAGTTACCTATGCTTTTACCGATGGAATAGCTTTCACTAAATTCGCAATTAGTTTTGACTGTACGTCAACCGTCCAGAAGATTGGAATCTGATTGCGTCTGGGAAAGTACTGATTGAAAAATTAATATTTCAGTAGGCAAATCTGATTTGATGTTTATACATTTATTTTTATCTTGGAAAAATCCTCTTAACCTAATCAAATGATAGTTCGAGAATGATAAGAAGAAAATAGCCATTTTTCACTAAAATTTGCTTGTTTCAACTCGATTTTCTGAGTTTTAGACACTAAAAAATGACCGGTTATTGGCGAAAAGGGTAGTTTATTCTGTTTCAAGCTGTTTTCGGTAGAATCCAGTTATTTTTCTGTAAATTACGGTTGTCTAAGAAACGTTCCCAGATAAAGTCAGATTCCAGTCTTCTTAGATTCTTCCCCTTCTTCGATACTTATCACTTGTCTATCAAACTTCTGGGTATTGATTAAAATCGACTTGTACAAAATATGGTTGTGTTTTCCTCCTCCTCCTTCTCTCTCTCTCT
>OZ022251.1:14269393-14284393 GCA_963978915.1 Caenorhabditis parvicauda | reverse complement strand
AAAAAAGAAGTTTTTTCTTATAAACTACAAAATTTCCCGAGAATGACTTTGAACAGATGGAATACTTTGGATACTTCAACTGGCTCGTTGAGAAAAGATAAAAATGCAAAAAAAAACGAACCGAAAAAGGTTTTAAGCCGTCATTGAACTCGATTGTTGTTCTTCAGTCTAAAAAATACTCTTAATTTTGAATTATTATTCTCAAAATTTTATATTTATAGACAGAATTCTGAGAATACCCCTCAACCGTTTTGGTATAATTCACTAAGAAATCTGAGAAAAATCATAAAATCACAGAAATTTGTAAAAATTCCTTTTTTAAAATTCTCAAGTTTCATAAAAAGTATAGTTTCGTGAAATTAACTATAAAACCCCAATTTTTCAAAATAATTTTTTGAGCTCATAATTATCGAACAAATTCGAAAAATTCAAATCGAAAATATTTCAATAACCGGCACTAAAATTGAAATTCGAAATCAGAATTTACTTTTTTCTTGTCAAACTACGGAAAAAAAACATTAAAAAATCACCTGCTCGCCTTCGGTTTGTGGTTTTGATGAAGTAGCAATTGCGTAATCTTCATAGTCATAGAGGGATGACATAATCGTGTTTTCGACTGGAATCTGGCACGATGGGCATGTGAACGAGCTGAAATTAGTTTTCTTCGTGGGTGGTCTTTTTCCCGAACCAACGGAAAAACTATTTTCACTCTTTTGTGGTCTTATTTCTCAAAACCAGCGATGAAACGAGTGCAATACCCTTTTTCTTCGGAGGTGTGCCGTAATTTTAAGCTTTAAAAGGCTAAATCTGCCAAAACTATAGAAAAATGGCCGACCTCTTCCCCCCTTCGTGATCAATAGAAACAACCACGACCTGCCGGGTCTGTTTTCCCTTGTTTGGGCAGAATTCAACAAGCATTATGTAAACAGATGGGCGCTTCCGCTGGAACACGTTCCAAGAGCTGGGGTCGGTACGTAATGCACACAGTTTTTTTTTCATTGAAAATAGATTCAATTTTTAAAAAAAATCAGAAGTGTTGAACTCAATGTTCATTTATAATTAAAACAATACTTTATACTATGTACCTATCAAATTTTCGACAAGAAACATTGATTCAAGTAAAATTTAAAATTAAACGATACCCAATCTCAAGTAGAAACAACTCAATTTCATTAGTATCATTTTTTCAATTTTTTAAAAATCGAAATCATCGTCGAGTTCATTATTAAACGGCTCGTATCCAGATAAATCTAGTTTTGAACGGTTCAAATAGAGATTTTAACTTTGAAACTTTTCAACTGGTATCTAAACATGATCCAGACAAAAAGAAGATTTCATATCTGGAATTTATTGAAACTTCGTGAAAAAGGAGGCACCCTTCAACTTTTCCCATTACCAACCCTACTCAATGCTTATTCCAACCTCATTTGAACGAAGATGACGCAAAACACTTACATCATAAGCCACTCGTCAACGCACAATTGATGGAATGAGTGCATGCAGGGAAGGAATCGAATGAGCTGTCCGGGTTCGAAGTCCAGCATACAAATTGCACATCTGGAATTAACAGGAGTAGATTAAGATATTGATTTTTTGATGGAACTTGTTTTTTTCGTTAAAAAAACGGATTAAAAACAACTTTTCGAGTTAGAAAACGAAAATAAGGATTAAAATCTCGCTTTTGTTTTGGGAAAACTGCTTTCTTGCTTGTGAGAACATTTTTTACCTATTTTTGAATTGAATATCGAAAATTTGGATTTTTAAAATTGGTAAAATGTTAGCTTCTGAATCAAGTTATTGCAATTTTGAATTCTGTTTTTGAAAAAATTCTCATCAAAATCTTTCAAATTTTGAAAATTCTGAGAATTGTGTGAAATGGAATATACAAAAAAAATTCGATTTCATTTTTTAATAGAGTCAAACAAGTGAAACTTTCAGAACTTTTTTGAAATTTTTTCTTCTTTTTTTTCTTTTAGAAAATTGAAAATCTCTCCGAAACTCACTCTACTGGCTTCATATTCTGTGGGAAAACGTCAGCCGGAATTTGATTAAGCAAAAACCGGATTCTCATTTTCTTGGCTTCTTCCTGGTCCTGAATCTGTTGTTGTCTGTGTCGTCGGATATGATTCTGGTAAAGTTGATTCATGTAAGCGCTCTGAAAACATTCATGTTTTCCACTGCTGGGTAAACTGAGTTGCAAACATTTTGCGGCATCATCACGGGGTTGTCAAAACTCATAATGCCCTCTTCCTCGTCAGAAGATGCTCGGTTTCTGGAATAAATTGACTCGTTGATGAGGCAAAATTAATGTATTCCTTACCCATTGATTGGATTCTCATCCGTGTTCCTGTGAGTGGCACCGAACAGAATAGGCAAGCAATTACCCATCTAAAAAATTTCGTTGGAATTCGGACATAATTTGCATATGAAAGGGAGAAGAGAGTAAAAAAGAAAAATTGAAAATTGAAAATGACGACAGTGGGAGTTTATGGTGCATTAAGAGGAGTTGCAGATAAGGCATTTTAATTTACGACAAATTATCATTTATTCATTTTTTCTTTTAAAACTCTGTTTTTCTCACTTTAAACGTCATCACAAATTTAAATTCGTAAAGAGTCGACATGAAAAATTGACTCTGCACTATTTCGTTTGTATTGTAGCCTTGTGTTTGAAGATTGTGTCAGTGATAGCAGAGAATTCAATTGTACTCTTTCATGCAGCGTGTTACACTGTTCTGAAACACCGACAGTTGAACTGGCAGGTGCTATTAGCTAGGAGAGCAGTGAACCCTGATCGATTTTTCTTTTAGTAATTTCCGAGTCGACTTTTCGCCGTGCGAAAGAGAGAGAAAGCTTCCAGGTAACGTAAATTATTCCTGTTTCGAAGTTTGCAGGTAAAACGACCTAGTTGAACTACCTCATGCAGGTACTTTAGCCACTTTATCGATCGTAAAATGCATGATGACTAATATGCGCAATCTGTTTCGGTTTCTTCTATGGAAAACTTACGAAACACTTATCGGGTAGAAGTCATTAAACAACAAAAAGGTCGTGAATAAAAAGTGATCAGATAAAAATCTGAATCGAAGGCGAAAGTTGGCGGGAGAAGGTCCCCCGTCGGTTTTATGAGGAATGTGAGAGAATATGCTGAATATTCTACAAAACGAGAGTAATATGAATAGAGATGAGAAGGACAGGGCGAAAGGGAAGAAAGGAGGAACCGTGTGACGAGAGGGGGTGCCTCCTCTGCGTCTATAACCACCTAGTTTGTGTTTCAGCACTCCGCATGGCTCCTCTTTTGATGTTTTCGACTTGTTAGAGTTGACTGTACTTGGTGGGAACAAGAGACTGTTTCCGTTCTCAGCGGAATGGAAAGATTAACAACACGAACCGGGCAACGCCGAACGCCATAAACAATGAGCACACACTGTGGATACGTGAAGAAATGAAAATGGATTAGGTGATCTGCGGTTTGAAACGTTGCACGTATAGTGGCCATTTTAATCTACGGAACTGGAATTGGTCATAATACAGTAATTGACCCACGAACAAGAGAAGACATGAAAATGAAAACAGTAATCGTTTTGATCTACGCATCTGGAATAGTTCAGAATACAGTGGTTGACCCACGAACAAGAGAAGAAATGAAAATGAATACAGTAATCAATTCGATCTACAGAGCTCATTGTGTTACATGTACAGTAACCTTTTTGATCTACGAATCAGGAATAGTTCAGAATACAGTAATTGCTCGCAAACAAGTGGAGAAATGAAAATCGATACAGTAATCCATTTGATCTACCGATTTCCACGTACAGTAATCCTTTTGATCTACGGAACTGTTCAGATTAAAACAACCTCTTCCTTATAAGGAAGAAAAAAATTATAAAGTGACCAATTCACCAAACTCAACAAATTACAGTACCAAAGATTTGATCTTCCGAGTTCAACAAGCTCAAACTACAGTAAAAAGTTTGATCTACGAGACTCAAAACACAATAACTGTATCAGAACAACAAGGGTATGCCTTATCGCAACGTTGTCAATATTATGTTCCTCTTTGGAACTAGTTTTCACTTTTGAAGGTTATTGCTATAGATATTCATGTGTCGAATCTTCGTAGAGAATGGACTTCAGGAGTGTGTGTCCTACATCTGAACTTTCCACCTAGTGAAAAAGTTCATCCATTCACTAACGTCAATCGCAGTGTCTTATAGGAAAAAGTACAAAAAGAGAAAAAAAAACCGTTTCTTTAGAGACTACTGCCGAAGAGCCTACGTTCGTATATTGGCACGCAAATATTTGTTCTGTCTTCTTTAGTCAGGGTGCTGTGACTGGGAGAGAGAGAAAGAGAGAGAGAGAGAGAGAGAGAGAGAGAGAGAGATATAGAGAGAGAGTGATAGAGAGAGAGAGAGAGCGAGAGAGAAAGAGCAAGCGCGAGAGACAGACAGAGAGAGAGAGAGAGAGAAAACAAAGCCAACATCCAATTGTCACATTTATTAACGAAATAGTCTTTCTCCAAATACACGATAACAAATGTTGGTGTTAAAACATGTGAGAAAGAGATAACAATGTATAATAAATATTTTTGAGAGAAAAATTCTACACCGAAGAAACAATCGATAGAGTGAGTCGTAGGAAAATCAGGGTGGGACTAGTCCGTCTGTACGCAGCGAAATGATAGGCGAGGGGGGTTGGCAATTTGGCTGCGTACGTTTCTCTAACTGCGCAGGCAGAATTTCTACACCTCACACCAAAAGGTTATGATACTCAGTCAACGATTTGGCTGCGTACGAGACGGGCTGCACCATTCGATCCTGAAACACCCAAAATGCAAAGAAAAAAGTCTAGTTCACCTCGTCTGTGCTCTGATGTGCACATACCCGTGATGAAGAAAAATGTACACGACACCGCTGTTGGCTCGGGTTAGTCCAAAAAAAAACTGGCCAGTACAGCGGCGGGTCTCGGTACCGTGGGAAAATTTTAAAACATGACTGATTCTTACTGTACCTCCTACAGTACCGGGGAATTTGAATTTGGTAGTTTTATAAATTTTAACTTTAAAAAGCGACTCTGTTAATCTCGTTAAAAACCTATTGAGCTCTATTTTCTCCCCTAATCTACCGAGAATTGAAAAAAAAACTACCAAATCGAAACTTCCGAGATTTCGCAAATGAATAGAATGCTCTTTGATATTTTCAACCGGGGTTAGTTATATTTGGAACGAAATAGTGAACCAGATTCTCCCAATCTAGACACGTGTCCGGATACAATTATGCCACGTGCCTGCCACAACCCAGTCCACTTTTTCGTCACAAGTCATTCTTTATTAATTAATCCTCTGTTTTGGTTTTCTTCCACAGTTTCCGCAATTCCAAGGATCTTCCTCACGGAAGGTTATGTGTTCTCCCAGCTTGCACCACGTATGGAACCATGCATGGCAATCGTCGCACGCAACCTGCAAAATTTGTGGTCAGTTTGTGTCCCGATTGTGACTTTCACTCCAATTCAAGAGTTAACAATGGAGCGCACATTTCTCTGGATGGAGATATCAGATGGATAAGTTTCTTTTTCAATGTCCGTTAAAAAATGAGGAAAAATACAATGAAATCGACTTTTTGGATAACCAACCACTCTGCAAGATCCTCCTTTCCAATATTTTTGTTAATGTTTTAACCTATTATTTAAAAAATAAAAGATGTTCGAACTACAGTAACTGAGATTTGATCTACTAAATCGATTGTCCCGCCCCTCTTTTTGCTGAAGCCTTTACCGCAGTGTGCAGTATCATATACCTTTCCTTTGTAACTAGCTTTTTATCATGAATTTTGAAAAAAAAACGTCAGAGAAAAAAGTTTTTTTTTAACTCTAGTAACTGTAATTTGATCTACAGCGGTGCAGGATTCACAGAGGGGCGGAGTTTGTGCTCGCTGCTTATTGGTCGCCTCCCCTCGCTGCTCGATCCGACACTTTTCTACTGCGCTTAGGAGCCCCTCCGATCCGCTCCCACCACGAGTATGAACAACACTCACCCAAAGGAATTCACCAATTGGTGCGAGAACCGGCTTGCACCTGGGCATCGCGCATCTCATCTCTTTCGACTTGTCCAAATCTTTCTCCACTTTCTTGGATCCCCTTGGTTTCCGGGATGTCGTCGCCACAGCCTCATACGTCTCATCGTCATCTTCTTCATCACGACCCGAATCGTAGTCCCAATCCTTTTTATTCTTGCTCTGGGCGCCCTTCTTTCCACCCTTCTTGGCCGCGGCTGCTTTCTTCTTTCTCTTCTGCTTTGAGTCATCTTCAGAATCGGAGTCTGGAGCTGGATCGCGTTGTCGTTTCTGAATCGGGAGATTTATTGAAAAAATAAGAGAGAGAGGGAGAGAGAGAGAGAGAGAAAGAGAGAGGGAGAGAGAGAGAGAGAGAGAGAGAGACCGCTCACCTGCTGAGTCTTCTTCTTCTGCTCCGTTGCCGTCTGCCTTTTCGCCTTCGGCGGCGGCGATGGACTCTTCTCCATCATCCCCTTGGCAATCGTCTTGCTTTTCACCGGTTTTTTCTTCTTCTCATCCGCCTCGGATTCAGACGTGCTCACGTCGGATTCGTCAGAGATCTGCTTCAGTTTGCTCCTCTGCTCCAGCACAGCATTCTTGGCAGTCGTCTTCGTTGTCGTCTTGACCGGCGGCTTAGTTGGCTCTTTCACCGCAGTCTTCTCATCATCTTTCTTTTTCTTCTTCTTCGCGAGCTCTTCCACAAGATCCTCATCGGTTGGGCGTCGATGACTAGTGCCTGCTACCTTCCTCTGATTGACCCACGAAGTTTCCGTCTGGGCATCCAACAACATCGCCACTTCATTGTTTTTCGCCTTCTTCTTCGGCTCCGTCTTCTTCGGCGATGGGGAGCGTCGTTCAATCGGTGCGACAGGTGCAGCTTGATACTCGTCATTCTCCCCGACATCCACGTCATCACCGTTGGACGAAATACTCGACCTTCTGGAGACGTCGACGCGGTCAGGCGGCGCGTTCTTCGGTGGGCTTGGGACCGAACTGTCACACTCCATAGGCGGTGAGGCGACCTTTTTCTTTTCCATAGATTCTGATGAAGAGGACGGTGCTATTGGAACCGTCGTCACTTCGGATCCTTGGGTCGACGTGGGTAGTTCGTTGAGTCGGAAGGAGTGCGCGTGCTGGAGCAAGGCCGTTATCTGCCGGTCCATGCCTTGCGGAAGAGGTTGGTAGAAACTGAACGAGTCGACGTTGACTCCTGGAGACGCCGCTTCGTTATACCGGATCGCTGTGTGGGTATAGTGCGCGGGTTGTCGTTGGGAGGGCATCTGCAAGCATTATAGTTAGAACTATTGATTTCAGTGTATTCTGAAACAATAGGAAGCATTAATCAAATCATGAACGACTGACCACGCCCATCACAACAAGATACATATCGTTACTCGTCATTGAAATGCGTCAGCTAATTCAGGTTGATGGAGGCGGAGTCTGTTCAACCAATGAGCAACAAGCATGACCACGCCCACAAACAAACGACGCTGCTCCCTCTTGATACGCGTCATGTAATAATAATAATAATGTTAATTTCGAGAAAAGCCTTCAAAATATGCGACCACAAAAAGGAGAAGGAAAAACTAAGCGGTCGGCTAATTTAATTCACTAACTTGGGATTGGTAACTACTGTTCGAGAATCAGCCAATAAGCTGAAAGCAAGACCACGTCCACAAACACCCCTCCACTTTCCACCGAATCCTATTTCAGTACCCATTCCCCCATGGTGATTCAGATACATGGACCGCGTTGTTATCAGCTAGCCAATAGGTGAACATCTTTTTTTTTTTGACCGACCCTACCCCAATCGATCGTGAGTTTTTTTTTTTCATTTAAAAAAATCGCCTTTTTTTGGGTTTAAGTTGGTTTTTTCTTTTCAAAAACGGGAAAATCGAACTCGGGATATTCAATTGCCTAAAATGAATTCGCCTGCGGATGATGACCCAAAGCGGGTACCACAAAAAAGGGGTGCGCTCCAAACATTGTCATCCCCTGTGCCGGGCGGCGCTAAATTACAGAAAATCACGGAAGACAGCTTCGACGACAATGCAATGGCAACTGAAGACTTCATCGATAGACTTCCTAATCTGATGAGCCTTCTGAAAGGTGATGGTTCGGATGTTCGAAGCAACGCTTGTGTGGAGATCATCGAAATTCTTCTTGGTGAGCTGAAAACGAGCAAAGAACAACTGTCGATCGTCACCAAAAGACTGGAAGCTGTCGAGAACGATAAACTGTCTGAAGACCAGTTCATCCAGTTACTCGAAGAACCCGTGCCATCTCTACATGCCCCACCTGTGCCCCAGACCCCAGCTGACTCGAAATCCGATGACAAGCCCTTCAAGAAGAGCTCTGTTTCCAGACTCAAAGCCTCAATTCGGTCTAACCAGACTAACGTGGCTAAAGAAGTTGTGGAAGAAACTGAGCGAAAGAGGTCGGTTGTCGTAAAAGGTATTACAGATAACATCCATCTTTCGATTCATGATCGAGAGCAATCTGATTGGGACAACGTCGAGTTCATTCGTAAATCCATCAACTGCAGCTCGGCTCCTATAACGGTCTACCGCATGGGTCGTTGGCAGCCGATGATTGACAGAAGCACAGGACGTGAGATGAAAGACGCTAAGGGTAACACTATTATGAGGGATGGAACTCTGCTTAAGCTTGTGTTCCCGAACAGCAAAGCGGCGAACTTTTTCGTCAAGCAAGGTAAACGTTTCTGTCGTCAAAGAGGTTCAGGTTTCGAAAAGGTCTTCATAAGACCTTCGTTGTCCGACGCTGAAAGAGCAGCTGATCGCCAAGCCAGGCAAGAGCAATGGATAAAGAGAAATCAGTCCAAGATTAACGCACAGGGAAATGGAAGCATGACTTATGCCAACAAGGTGAGTGAGGGGGTCTCATCTCAAAATTTAGCAATTGGGGAAAGCCAGCGTCACCAACAAGCGTAATGGAAAAAAGTCAAGAGAGCTGGGTTTTATTTAACGCTAGGAGTATTTTAGCCAACCTCCCGCAATTTTTTTTCTTTATTAAGTCAACGAAAACTCGACTTCATAGTCATTACTGAGACGTGGCTCCATTCCACATATACTTCAGAGAGTCTCACCAACAGTTGTGACGAGTACTTTTTAGTAAGATCTGACAGAGAGAAAGGGAGGGGAGGAGGCGTCGCAATTCTTCTACGAAAATCATTCAAATTTACTCACGTTTTTGCAAAATCTCTACACAAAGCTTTTGAAATTCTATGCATTGACGTTCTGCCTGAGTTCTCGCAAACTGGAATTCGCATTATTGCGACGTACCGAACACCATCTATTAGCGCTGACGATAATCGTACTATGATCGATTGCTTAAATGATTTGTCTGACTCCAAAGATGCAGTCGTTATCCTTGGAGACTTCAACTACAACAATCTTTACAAAGTTGATAATATTACGCGCTCTTGCCCGCAATCGTCTGAATTTGCGAACTTCCTTTCGGCAAACGACTATGATCAATTTGTAAGAAAACCGACGAGAGGTCCGAATATATTGGACCTAATCTGTGCCCAGTCTGGTGTATCCCACGTCAAAATTGAAGCTCCTCTAGGTTCCTCAGATCATAACACCATTTTCTTTCGAACTAATTTTCTCAAAAGTCGTGTCTCTGAATCACTAATTAGGAGCTATAAAGACATTGATATACACGAGCTACGCAGAGCCGCCTTCCATTTTCCATGGTTTGACTTGCTTGGTAACACAACGGACATTGATAAGCTTTATGATCTGTTCCTGGGGGTTCTCAAACTCCTTTTTGACTGTTTTGTCCCGTTAAAAAAAACTTCTTTCCACCGGGAATCCTTGCCTAAATACCTTCGAGAGAAATACGAACACAGGGAATATCTATGGAACAGACTCATTTCTGACAATTCCTCAGCCAACTGCACAAAGTTTCGTGATTATGATAGAGTGTATAAAAAATGTTTGGTTACATTCTTACGGAAACAGGAACAACATTGGTCCACTAAGTCACCAAAAGAATTCTATCGCCTAATTTCGTCCCGGTTACGTGGTCCCAAACAGCCTATAACGCTAACGAATGATTCGGGTTCTCACTGTCAAACAGACAAAGAGAAATCAGAATTACTTGCCTCATTTTTTGCCTCCAATTTCACGAATGTTTCCTGTCTGAATCCACCTCCAGTAAACGTTGCTGCGCGTAGTCTAGAATCCCAAATTCCGTGGTGTTATGAGACGGAGGTTATCAAACTGTTGAGAAAGGCAAAGTCCTCCAATAGTGCCAACCCGGATGACATTCCATTCAGATTCGTAAAGCTTATTGGAGACCAAATCACCCCAGCTCTCACTCACATTTTGAACATATCTATCATGCAGGCAAAAGTTCCTAAAAAATGGAACACAGCGATAGTGGTTCCCATCGCAAAAATTAAGAACCCTTCGACTGTGTCTCATTATAGACCGATAAGCATCACCTCGCAATTCAGCCGCATATTAGAGAAAATTATTTCTAATTGCATTTCCGAGTTTGTTGAAACGAATTCTGTTTTGCCCAACGAACAACACGGTTTTCGAAAAGGTCGCTCAACAGAAACACAATTGTTGCTATGCCTCAACGACTGGTCTGCTGCCCTTGATAGTGGGCTCCAAGTTCATGTTGTTTACTTTGACATACAAAAAGCGTTTGATCGTGTTCCCCACAACTTGCTTTTGCATAAGCTCTACTCTATAGGAATTAACCAAATCACGGTCAAATGGATTGAAAGTTTTCTAAGAAATAGGTCATTCCGTGTTCAGTGTGGTGAGGAACTATCCTCTGAACAAAGTGCGCCATGTGGAGTTCCGCAAGGTGCAGTCCTATCGCCACTTCTTTTCAACATCTTCGCGAGTGCCATTCCTAACTTCACCTCTTTCCCTGGTGTGAAATGCATGTGCTTCGCAGATGATATAAAACTATATGCCGTCATCAATTCACAAATAGACGTACTGAATCTGCAGAAAGCAATCGAGGGTGTTGAAAAATGGACGCATGAAGTTGGGTTACAGCTCGCACCTAACAAAACCCAGGTCTTGAGTTTAGGAACGGTTAAAAAATTCAAACCCGATTACTCTGTCGCAGGCCATAAAATAAAAGAAGTAACTCTTGTTAAGGACCTTGGGTTTTTCATTCAAGCCGATCTTTCATTTACCGAGCACTGGAAATATTACTGTCATAAAGCGAAAGCTTGTACGTTCACAATATTCCGAGCCATATTCTCCCAGAGAAAAGAGATCCTTCTAAAACTTTATAAGTCCTTTGTCCTACCATTGCTAGAATATGGCTCATCAGTATCAGCACCGCTTTTTAAGAAAGACTGCGTGAAAATTGAGGCTGTCCAGCGAGCATACACTAGAAAGATGTATTTAAGATTGCACGGTGTACAAGCAATATCCGACGGCAAATTTCCGTATGAACAGAGACTGTGTAATCTACGCCTCAAAAGTTTGAAGGAACGTCGTAACGTAGCTGATTTGAAATTAGTGGACAAAATATTGAATGGCTCCGTGGCCATACCAATAGAAAGGATTTTCACAATCACCCAATCACGTACACGTGGTAATTCATTCAAACTTTCATGCAGAAATCCTAAAAAGAATATCGGACGTAACAGTTTCGCACAAAGAGCTTCTACTTCATTTAATAAAATTGGTAAAGTTAAGCCTCGTGGTGATTACAAGCTACTTGTCCGTCCGATAGTAAACAGCATGAAGTAACAGCATGAGAAAGTCTTTTCACATATCCGTGTAGTCGACGTTGCGTCTAATTCGTGTTCAACATCCTTTTTTTATTTTTTCGTCATTGAGCCTTGTCAATCCGTGTTTGTTCTTTAGACATGTGTAAAGGTCCGCTTGAAAATTCAGATCCGTTGAATATACTGCCCAATCGACAGCTGACGACTCGTACGCACCAACACATTTTTTACCCATGGATCTCTTCACACTTGTACACATGCCTTATTTATCCATTACTCTTCAAATCCAATGTTTCATATTTTACCAAATTGAGAACCCTCACTAGATGCGACTTATTTCTCATTACTTCCTGATTTTACCATGACCCAAGTATGCCAAAGTGTTGAGGGTCCTGTAACCCAAAAAAATGGCTATCAAAAAAAAAGGACCAAAAAAAAAAAGAAAGAAAATCTGAACTAGTAACTGCAAACTCATGACACCTCGTCTGTGACTACTTCAATCCGGCACCAAACGACCAACTCCTCAATATCCTCACTTCAACACCACTTGTCCATCTAATACCGTCAAAGGAGGGAGAAGAGGATCATGGATACAACACTCCAATCTATACAAGCTTCTTCAATGCCAACACTTCACGACCTGAGAAAGCCTCTTCCTGCTGTGTCTGTTTGGCTACTACAACAACGATCGTTCGGAGAAACATCCTTCATCAAAAGACAGTCTCACAAGCTGAAGAAAATGGTCGACCTTTGGTATCACATCCCTCAAGGCAGTCTTGACTCGCGGTTACTTTTGAACTCAGACATATAGCCTACACTTTTGGTATACATGAGTCTTCAATCTATCATTTTTTTTTTCCTATAGGGTTCATCCAGTGTGGGTTCTTACATTTTCTGATCTGAATCTTTTTTTGTTCTCCACAAAATTTATCCTTATCTTCACTTGTACCCACATATACTATCTTTTATCTGAGAATATTCTGCCACCTTGTACTATGTCCGTTTTATTCACATCGACTTTGTTTCTATTGCGGGCTTTCCCCAAAATAAAAATTATTATTATTATTATTAACGAGACTCCGCCCCTTTTCTCCAACCACCACCCAGGGTGTACTCACCATCGCCATGCTGTTCATCATGGTGGCGCCTGCAGTTGGTGTCGGCATGTTGCTCGACAGCTGCAGCATGTTCACGGCGGCTGCAGAGTGTGGCTGCTGAATATGAGAATAAGTTGGAAAAGAGTCTCGAAACGAACATTTTCGTGTGTAAAACGCAAAAAAATAACGGCTTTTGGTCTGCCATTTTTCGATTCCATGGTTTAATTTATGTTCATACTCACTTGCATTAACTGCAGATACGTTTGGAAGAAATCAGGCGCAGTATGCTGCTGGTAAGACAATGGAAGTTGTCCTGGAGATGTCAACTTTCTTGCTGATGGATCACCCGCGTTCATCTGTAATCATATTTTTAACACAACAAATCGAACGCAACTCTATTTTGTACACAGAAGCCTGGATTTTTGGGTCATTCCTCTTCGATTTCAATCGAGGAAGAGAGAGAGAGAGAGAGAGAGAGAGAGAGAGAGAGAGAGAGAGAGAGAGAGAGGGAGAGAGAGAGAGAGGGAGAGAGAGAGAGAGAGAGGGAGAGAGAGAGAGGGGGAGTATCATCGTTTCCAGTTATAAAGTTACTTGTAGTCAGTTCAGGGAAAAGTTCTGCCAAAATTTAAACGAACAGTAGACGAACGACAGTTCTAGAGATAGCCGCTTGTTATCGTTTCCAGCAAAAAGTGCCGTCCATAAATAAACGAACGACAGGGTTTTCAACATGAAGATAATACAACACTTTCCCATTTTTGGACCACCCAAGTGGAAAAATATATTTCGTATCAATATTTCCAAATAGGCGGTGAAACATGCACCCAGCGCATGCACCCAGCTCGAACCAGCGACCTCTGACGAGTCAGGAGACGGTGCAATCCACTGCGCTAGAACTTGAGAAGGGTCCCTATTTTCACTTTTTTAAATTTTATACATTATCAAGAACACAATTTGCTAGACAAAAAAAACAGTGGGAAAAACATTGTGAGACTCCCATGGCAACCGTGTCTCACAAATGACAGTCTTCCCCATTGCAAACATCGTCGTGAATCTATTCTGATTCGAAGTAGTGAATTGCATAACAAACACGTTAATGTGTATGTGAAAAAGAGCCGAGGGCAGAGCTCGCTAGACCATGCTAATATGACCTCAGACTTCCTATTAGTTTTCTTCTCTTTTAATTGCGAAATATCACTCTGAGTGTGGAAATCTCTTTTTGCTTTCAGATGTTCGATATTATGTACCACTTTCAAGCCAAATCGAGCAGATTTGAGCCATGGATGAGAAAAACAACCAAATTTCGCAATCCTCAATCAATTTAACTTTACAAAGGTTGAAAAAGTCAAGGGAAAGTTGAATTTTGACTGACAATGAGGTACTACAGCGGTTCTACAGGCAAGGACTGAATTCAGAATATGATTTCACAAGGTATTGTGAATTAATGGAGAGAAAGAAAGTTCAGTGTTGGATAGATAAATAGAGAGAGGGGGGGAGAGAGAGGGGGGAGAGAGAGAGGGAGAGAGAGAGAGAGGGAGAGAGAGGGAGAGAGAGAGAGAGAGAGCTTCACCATTGGCGGGTGTGAAACGAGTATGAGGAAAATTTTTGGGTTGTGTACAAGAGAGACGTTGAAAACACCATTGGCTCTCCTCGTTCACCACACTCTCTCGCTCAGAGTCGATACGCACTTTTACCTTCTTTGTTCTTTCTCTCTTTTGAACTTACCACAAGCTGGGAATGAGAGAGAGAGAGAAACAGACAAACAGAGAAAAATAAAGAAAAAAGAAGTCATAAAAGTATACTATAATTCAATTCCCAAAAAAATCTCGAGAATTTTATGAGTCTCAACTACGAATATTGATTCGGCATTCGAAACGTATAGTAAAAATCGAAAATTGATATTACATCATGTCGAATCCAATGAACCTGGCGGAATTAAAAAAAACCTGTAAGGGTAGAAATATGTGACATCTTTGAAACATGAATTTTTTTTCTTTTGTTCCGAGATACAATTTTCATACTCTTTCTCAATGAATCAGTCTGTTGTCTCTATTTTTATCCTAAAAACATTCTTTTCTCAGAAAAAAACAACAGACAAGAGGTATTTTCTTTCTTTTTTTCGTAAAACA
>OZ022251.1:14229393-14264393 GCA_963978915.1 Caenorhabditis parvicauda | reverse complement strand
AGAGAGTGTTTATAATGGGAATGGAGCGACTGGATCTATGGACATACACAAAGTGATTCTAGAAAATTTTGGCAGAGATTCTTCAAAATTGGTGTAGGAATTTTTGCAACCATAATGGCGCAAGAGAGACACCAATAATAAAATCAAGGTCACCATTTTTGTTTTGGTGATAGAAACCGAATTAAAATTTTCAGTAGAGAATTATTCAATAATATTTCCTAATTAGAACATTGTTAATTTTAATTTTATAAAATAATCTAAGAATAATATGAACCTATTCACGAAATATTTTAATAAATTTCTTGAGAAGTGTTGAAACTTGATTCATGATCCAGATTATTCAAGTTAAATTTTTTGAATGTAAAAAATAAACTTCCTGAGAGAGAATAAAAACGCATACATTTCCAATCGATTCAGAATAATCGATGATAATACGTTTTTCTATAGCGTCTCATCATTAAAGTGCAAAACCATTTGAAATGTAACCAAATCATGGAGGAATAGTATGATAAAAACAGGATGGGCATTGACTGTAATGTGTTGCCATACGGTGGTGTTATTCAAATATGGTGGTGATGATTAAGTTGCACCATTTGCGCTAAAAAGATGGTGGGAAAAGTTAGGAACGAAACAAAGCGATGAAACAGCCGCTATCGATCCGGATTGGAACCAGCTGCTCAAGTGAGATCAAAGTTATTTCTTTCGATTTAAAAGAACATTGGAATAATGATTTTGCTTTACAATTTTCAAATAAAAACTTGGAAACATGAAAAATAATTATTTTCTCAAAAATAAAAAAAAAGGTAAAGTATCAGTAATTTTATGTAACTTGTTTGAACCAAATATTGTGTTAAAAAAGGATGGAAAAGTGGAACTAGTGACTGAGTTGGTAACGTTGTAATCTAAATTTGTCAAAAAACTGCGGAAAGAGGAGAATTTTTGTTCCTATTGATTGAAACGTCAAAAAAAGTCAAACTTATAACGAAAATGTAGACTGATTCAAGTCTAAAATTTGAGGTGTCGACAGATATGAATGAAAAGATTCAGCCTACTTTTTTTCTTATTGAATAGAAATGAAAAAAGTTAAGATTACAGTAATAAGGGATCTTGCAAAACTTTTGCTCGCTACCGTAACCTGTAAGATTCGCAAGATCGGCTCTTATTGAAATCAAATTATAATAATGGGAGAATCGTTAGTTAGAGTGACTTAGGGGGAGGACGAAAGTCTAGTGCAAACTAAAGGTAATCGATACACGTATGTGTGTGTCTATGTCTATGTCTATGACCTGTCTAATCCTCTACACTCTCGCCTTTTTCATCTATTCAATGTTCGTTCGCAACAAACTTGTTGGGCGGATGACATTGTACTGGTAGGTGTCCCGAAAATAATGCAACACTTTTACAGTAGTTGAAACGTTGAAGTAACATTTTCTGTAGTTTATAGCTGTGCCCAAAAAGGAAGCAACAACATTCACTTTTACAGTAGTGAAAATTTGGATCAAAATTTGTTCTATAAGAAAATTTTTACTGAAAGCTTTTTTGTTGCACTATTTCATGGACAAAACTGGCAGTTAGGGTGTCTGTTCAGAAAATAATGCAAAAAAAGTTGAATTTTTAAAAAATTCCAATTAGAATGTCACTGTTACTCTATTCCGGGGAAATTAGCTACAATTTGATATGTGTCAAACATTTCATCACATTTTAAAAAAATGAAAAACTCACTTTTTCGGAATTTTTTCCTGCAAACGTATAAATATTTTCATTATTTAAAATATTACCTTGATAAAAGATTATTTTTCCTAAGATTGATTTTTAAAAAACGGAATGGAAACTGTATAAATATGTCATTTATCTAATTTTTCCAACTTATCTAGAAAAATGAATTATTACTGTAGAAATATGTCATTTTTCCTATTCCTAATCTATAATCAAAAATTTCAGCACATTTAAGCAAATAAAAAAAATGAAAAACTCACATTTTCGGTATTTTTTTCCTGCAAAGATATTGATATTTTCACTCTTAAAAATATTACCTGGATAAAAAATCATTTTTTTCTAAGAATAATTGAAAAATGGAAACTGTAGGAATACGTCATTTTTCTTGTTCCTAATCTATAATTGTGGCAGAAATGAGTTGAAATTATAGAACACAATTGTGTAGAAAATCGATCATAAACTACAGCAAAACTGTGAACGTAGACTATGCCAAACGCACGTTCGTTCCACTATCTTTTCTCCTACGATCGATCATTGGCAAGTCAACTTTTCCATCGCCGATTCGCTCGATCGCGTTAATTCGCGCGCAAAAGTGCTTTAAACGACATCAATTTTCGCCCAAAGTCACTTTGGATTGTTGTTCGAAAGGTCAAAGTACTTAAAGGACTCGAGACGAACCTCGAAGTCCATTTTCTCAAGGATAGAAGTAATTGAAAATGTTCACAACATATAATTAAAATATAAGAAAGTCAACTTGTTTTCAAAAAACTCAAAAAAACGCCAAACTCACATCAGTTAAAGTCAAGCCGGCTGTCAATAAGCCTAATGAGGTACCTAGCCTCTTATTATATTTTCAACAGACTCTCTAATAAGACACATGATCCTTTAATTAGAAGGAATCCAGCCTAATGGGGCATAAGTCAAACACCTTAAGGTCAACTTGCGAAATGTCATTAAACGCACCGCCCATCTCAACACCATGTCTGGCACGTTTCCAAGACTGGTTGGAAAACTTCAATAAATTGTTCGAAACATGGTACTTCACCTTTAAAAAACCTAGTAAAGGACGTTGCGTAAATTCCACTCTAACAACCTAATCTACGATGATTACAAACTTGCTCAAAAGGGCATTGTATTGAAATAAGTATTTTAGTCTGCATCAAGGCCTAATGAAGTAGTCTCTCCCAACTTGTTCAAAATAGACGAAAAAAAGAAATAGGAAAGTAAACTTTACCTAAGCCGAATCCAAAGGCAATAATATAAAATCTTGAAAGATATGATTATATCTAAATCCAGATAATTCTTTAAACCATTGAATCTTAACCTAATGTGGAGGTAACAGAGTACCTTTTGACCTAAGGCTACGCCTAACCTGAGGCAGTGGTCTCATAGGTTTTCAAATGCGGTGAAGTCGATGGAATCGGTCTCAAAAGTTGCTTCAGCGACCTTTTCCTTGAGTTATGGCCAAAAACTCATAAGGGTCCTACTACGAGTACGTTACAATGATTATTCCGAACAGGATGAAAAAAAAACGATTGCGAATTGATGAAAAGAGACGCGAATCGAGTGTGACTGACTGACAATCTGTTATCATCTCACTTCTGCTTGATAACGCAGTGTGGAATGAAAAAGGACTGGCGTTCGTTCGATTGACTCGGAAAGTTGCCAAGTCGAGTCTGGCAGGGACATGTGTGTTACGTGACAACCCCGAGGAGGATGCAGACATAACCACACTTCAGGGAGAACATGTGGGAGAAAGAAAGAAAGACAGATCAATAGGGGGGCAAACTGAAGGCAACAACTCAACTGATCAAAGAACTTTTTCACCATTATGGTGGTGTTGCCAAGTTGGGGGGGGGGGGACCCTGCTTGTAGATCTTACGCCGTGCTACAAAGACGGGAGTGAGGAATTTGACACATCGTAAAATGGTTAATTTCACAGTGTACTTTGGTATCCAAGAGTTGGCTCTTCACAAAAGCTGTTCTTCCAACCTAACCTAAGCTTATTATAAAAGGAAATAACTGTTAACTGCAGATTTCAGATTGAGAATAATACACGACGTCATGAATGCGGGTTTTTTACAATTTGCCAAATTCCTCACTCCCGTCTTTCTAGGACTCCGTGTAGATCTTACGGGAGAGAGCTGTGAACTTTCACACCATTATGACGATGTTGCCAAATTTGGGGGGGGGGACCCTGGTGGTAGATCTAACAGCTGAGCCGTGAACATTTACACCATGATATTATGATGTTGCCAATTTGGCGAGGGTGACCTACTCAGGGGTAGGATTACGATCGTTTTCAGTTATATTTATCAAACTTTTTCTCTATTCTCTTACTGAGAATGAGGATATGTAAAACCCTCTTGGCGTTTTCACAAAGTCCTGCGATTTTCTCTGCTCTACACAAGTTGGGAATGTCACCACGAGATCACCGATTTCAAAATGAGACTTAAAATCCACTCGAAAAACCTCTTTAGATAATTTTCGATAAGATCATAGTCGGAAAAAGCTTGTCTGTACTTTTCACGGTCATTTTTATTTATGAGTGGAAGAAGATACTGTCAAAACTCAGAAATCCTATTAACACAGATAACGGTCGGAACAGCAAACGTTCGCCAATCAATCGATAGCAGTCATAATTTATCAAATGGACAACGAAACATCACATGGGAGACATATAAAACGAGTAGGAGAGAGAGAATTCGCAAAAGGATACCATGGTCATTTTGAGAATCAGAAAACCGTAACACAACACTCTGAACTTTTTTCTCGGGCGGACACAGGGCGCGCCCGGGCGCCTCAAAAAAGAAAAGTTCGCCTCTCACTGGAGCAGCTATTAATTTCGAGTATAACTCACTTCAAACTTGAGCGATCAATCTTTTTTTCCGGAATCACTTAAAACATCTGAAAACAACAAATTGAATTGGCTTCGTTTGTTTTCTTACTAAAAAGATTTCAACAATATGGTCATATTTTCGTTCACTACTTCACAGTTTTTTCTCCTTCTTCTGTTTTGAGATAAAAACAAGCGGGAAACAGGAAGAAATGAGTAAAACCTGTGTGAACTAGTGAACGAAAAAATGACCCCCATGCCACACGAAAATTACATAGAGCGCGGTTACGGTATTCTAATTCTACAGTATGTCACTATGGTTCCTTTCCAAAATCACCCGAGAACGACTAGTGAATGTTACTGAGAGTTCTTTGACTGGATGTCCTGCAGTGTTTTCAATACAATCTTGGCCGCACTATTCTTCGTCTCTGCTGCTTTATAAGTGTCGATCAGGCTCTTCAGCGAATCGTTAACGCTAGTTGTGGCCTTCTTCTTCTCATTCGGGGTCTTCGTCAGTGAAGCCAGTTGGCTGGATGTCTGGAATTATATGACTGAACCGAGTCAATATGTCTGGATTTATAAGACTGATCCGAGCCAACATGTCTGAGTCGTACAAAAATGGGTCATCGTTTGTGTTTTTGATTACAAATACAGGCAGTTTGTACTTTTAGTCACCACATGTGTGATAAGATAAAATTGCGAGAGATATTTTCTAAACATGATTCATAGGAAACAAATTTTTATGTGTTTGGACAGTCTTAGAAAAATTGGAAACATGATTTGAGTGGAAAAAAACTGATTTTTTCATTTCAATCACAATTTTTTGAGGAAATACGTATTATTTTAAAATCCTCATCGCTAAGAAATAATCATAATGATTTTAACGATATTTGATGAAGAAACTCTGATTTTTCGTCGCAAACCCAATTTTTTCCGGTAAAGAGTTGTTATTTTGGAATTATTCACAAAAAAAACTAGTCGAATGTTTCGTTTTTTTGACCATTTCTCAATTTCAACCAGATATAGTGACTGTTTTTCGTTCACGATCAAACTTTTTCTAAAAATGCCTTTTTTCGAAACTAAACAAATTTCTTGATTCTTACAATTCTAATGGAAAAACGTCGAATTTCATTTAGAATCAGTTTTTAGAAGAAAAAAGAACAAAAACCAACCAAAAACAGTCCATATTGCGACCTCAGATCATTTTCGTTCATCTTCAATGCTCGTTCATAGTACGCCTTGGCCAGTTGAAGATTCTCTAGGCCACCCTGAATGGTGTTTCTGAGTGAATGGTGATGGTGTAGACACCAAACCTGGGTGTATCTTATATCAGCTAATCGTCTCAAGTACGTTGAATTCAGTGGCCAGACCAAGACACACTCTTCCAGACAGTGTGCCGCCTTGACTAGATCATTTTCTTCAAGGAATAGTTCACTTAGTTGGAGCCATGCTTCAGAGTCGTTGATGAATGTCTGAAAAAGAAATTTGATTTAGAAACATTCTTAAATTAATTGAGAAAATATAGTTTCACTGATTATGAAGTTTTTCCCCAAATTTCAATGAAAGTTATTAGTTGCAATATGCAAATATGTGGCAAAGTTCGTTAAACGCAAAAAGTGGACTTAAACTATTTTTAAAATCTTTTATATTTTTTTTCGTTTCGGTACCAAAAATGTGCTAAAAAACCAAATTCCGATTCATTACATAAAATTTTCACTGATGGAAATATACATCTAATTAGATAGTTCCAAGTTTCATTCATAAAAATTTTCCAAGTTTCAGATCAGCTACATATAAATGATGAAATCCACCAATTTATTGGATGTCACACACCTCGGCAAAGGCATAAGACTATATAACCGCTTCGCATCCGCTTTGCAGATCTCCTCTTTCATTTTCGGAAGTGTTTGTACTTTGATAAATGTTTCAATTGATATAACAAGCAGCTATTCCTCGCTACGCTCGGGCTGTTTGAGCGCTACGCGCTGTTGCTTTTTTCGTGATATAATGAACGTTGCAGACTGTTCCCACTTAATACGAAAAAGTGTACTGAATCGTTTCTATTAAGAATCATTTCCTCAAGGAGGGCTTACAAGGTGAAAAAAATTTTTTGTGATAATCAAGTTTAAACTTTGATCAAATCTTATCATCGTACCTAACTAGTGCTTTGAACCTTACCTAAGCCTAAAATTTGAGGTGTCGACAAAGATAAATGAAAAAATGATTCTTAATAAAAACGATTCAGTACACTTTTTCGTATTAACTGACTGTTCCCAACGATAGTCTTGCCTACTTCAAACATTTTTAGATGACGATTCGTGAATTTGGAATGAAAAAAGGTAAATTTTTTTGAACTACAGTAACTGAAATTTGATCTAATATATCGACTTGCTTTGCTCACACTTTTCAACTGCATTTGCCGCAGTGTGTGTCGTCAAATAGAAAAAAAACAGTGTTTAGCAAAACGACTCCAGTTTTTTCTATTGTGAAAAAGTGTGTGAACACCTTTTTAGTCTTAGGTCAGCTCTGGGTCAGCTTATGGTTCAATCTAAGCCTAAAAAATATGATCCGAGCAAAATTATGAATGTTTGATGAAAACGGGATACTTTTCACTAAATTTCAATTTTTTTCAATTTTCAAAACGGCAATTTCTACAATTTTTCTAAATAAAATGTTTTTCTGCGTCTTGAGCAATTCAAAATTCACCTTCAAATATTGATTCAACTGTTGAATTGCAGCGGTCCTTTGGCCTGTTGCGAGTTGTACAGCGATGATTCTCTTTCTAGCGCTCTGAATAGGCATTTGATACATGTTTTTGAGGGAAAATCTTACATTGTTAGTGGGATCTTCTTCAATTAGTCTCTCATAAATAGCAACAGCCCTTGAGTACTGACCCGTCGCCTCGTGGGTCATAGCCTTCAACTTCAAGACTCTTCTGCTTCCCGGGAATCGGGCGTCGAGGGTGCTGATGCAGTCATGTGCAAGCTCCAGATGAGCGACGTCAAGGGCAGCGATGCAAATCTACGAAAAACATTAAAATCATCAAAACTCTTACAGAATAATCAAGATCTTTAAATCAACTATGAAATAGTGTGACTCACTGAATGCAAAACTTTTCTTGGTAAGTATTACTCATTATAGAGGATGAAAACCCTATATGAAATTTCTAAACATTATTCTTATGCAAGAAATCACTCTATGATGTTTGAATGTTGTCCAGTACAGAAAAAGCAATAATTATAATTCGATTAAGAGAAAAAACTGTTCTGGACAGAATTTCTATATAAATTTTCGTTTCTTTCTGAATTCGGTATACTCAACTATCCGGGTCTAAAATTATTACTTCCACATTTTCAAGACGAAATAAATATGCTCTGATTTGTAAATCCTATCCTGGACTCGTCTGGATTTTATAATAAACTCGAATATTTTACATTTTTCGAGGTAAAAATCAATATTGAAAAAAAAACCTGTTCATAAACAGCCCACTGCTCATCACCAAGAACAGCCGGATCCCTGCTCAAAACGTGCTCCCATAGCTCCACTGCTTCTTCGCTTCTCCGGTCGCCTGTGTCTCTCCAGTGTTTCAGAGTCGTTCTTCCAACTGCAAATCAAAGGTTAATTCAATATCCAGTCAAAACACAAACTCCACACTAGAATTTCATACCCTTCTTTTGTTTTTTTCAACATCTGGCAATTGTATCCAGAGCTTCGATCAAAAAATGTTTTCTTGACTCTAGATAAAGTTTAGTATACTTTTTGACAGTAAAATTGAATAAGAAGCGCAATGTTTTATTTCTTACGGATATCGATAAATAAATTGATAACCACCTTTTATTCTGAAGTTAAAATTCTGAGTTGTCAGAAAAAAAAATTTCGAGAAAAAAAACATATGACAACTAATGGAAACAATTATTATTTTTACCCTCATGACGTATTTTCCTACATAGAAATTTTCAGTTTACACTGTAAAAGATTGGAAAAAGAAGTTCTCGGACTCTGGAAAACTCATATTTATCCAAAACATCATATCTTAATTTTTTTTCAATATATTTTCCCTGTTTGTAATCTCATAGAAAAAAATTTAATTCAAAAATTCACCTTCAAACGAGACGTTTGTCCAGTCGTTCTTCTTCTGAACCATCTGGAACAAGGATTTAAAAAGAGAATCTGGATCATGGAGATATCATATATGGTTAAGAAACCTATAAAATGCAGAGTAGAAGTTATAAAAATAAATTTATTACAACAAGCTCAAGAACATTTTCACATGATGTTAGGAAGAGTCGAACAAGAACAGGATCGTCAGAAAAGATACGAACGATATCACCTATTGGGGGCGTAGCCTCGAAATATTCAGTTTTTGCCGCTCCGGATGACCGCATTCGGTCGCTTCGCACACTTTTAGAATGGCCAAAATTGATACACTTTTCATGTCGTTCGTATCCAACTGTACTGTATTTTCGCGTTTGGTTATTATGACTAGTCAAATGCATTGCTTAAAGCTGTTTCAAGTCTTTTTTATGCATTTCAAATCGGGGGTTATTATGTCTTCATTGAAGAGGTAATCTATTTCTACGTGATAAATAACAAGAAAACCTAATCCATTGATGGGTATCTCCATTCTGTTACTGGAGACGATGTCTCCTTGATGGTAAGTGGTGATGCCCAGCGAATTCCATAGTGAGGTCCTCCTGCCTTGTCATTGGTTCCTAAAAAATAGATTTTTCTTTTTTTTTCTCAGGCCTCTCCGGAAAAGTATTGTGGTATGTCATCAGAAAAAAATCTGATTATGCTTGATAACTTTGGTGTAAGACCAGGTAAGTTGAGAATAAAAACTGGTAATTTTCATACATTGTTTATAAAACTAACTTTCTACAGTGTTTTTTGATGAATTTTCACCCATTTTTAAAGAGTTTCTGGAACACACGTTTTTCATCACATTTTGATCAAACTTTTCTCTAAATTTCAACTAAATCGGTCCGCAAATCACGACCAATTACGAGAAAATGTTAATGAATGATGAAACTTTCGAAGTTTTTGTCATTTTCAAGAACAGATGGAAAACTAGCAAAAAAAAAACACAAAATTACGTGATTTTTATACACAGTATACATTTTAAAAACTCACGGAACACATTTGGCATGATTAGAATTACCGGAAAAAACTACAGTATACTTTAACTTTTGAAAATGTATCTCTTTAAATATGAACATAAAGAATGAGGAACTTGATGATATAAAACCAGATAATTTCAAAAATGCAAATAAAAACTAACCCGACATTCGCGCTCCACCGAACGGTTGTTGGCCTACGATCGAACCAGTCGACTTATCGTTCAAGTACATGTTTCCGACAGCGTCACGGAGCTCATCGCGAGCTCTGTAAAATTTCATTGAGGAATCGGAAAAATTATGAGGGGAAAACTGTTCTTTGTGTGTTTCTGGGCCATAGATTATGGTAAAAACGGAGAAAAATTAGTTTAAAAAATTCCAATTTTCCGTGATTTTTGATAGAAATTTTTCCTTTAACCTTTTTCTTAAAACCTCGCAAACAAATTTTTAAAAAAACGGTTTTTTGATGTCTTTCATCATTTTCTGGATTGTTCTATGACTAATTTTCATATTCCTTCTCGAGTTCTCAAGTTTCTAAAATTTAAAAAAAAAACTAACCTATACAAGAATCCCTTATCCTGCGAGAAGATGGCTCCGGTCAACCCATATGGAGTGGCATCCTTCACCGACTTCAGAACCTGCTCAACTTCAGCGTCTTCGTACACGTAAACCGTGACCACCGGTCCAAACATCTCTTCGGTCAACAGTTTGCTGTTGGGGTTGGTTACCGTGATGAGGGTTGGCTGGATAAAGTATCCCTTCGAGTCGTCGTAGCCACCGCCGAGCTCAATCTTGGCTCCGTCTGCACCAGTTTTTGCGTAGTCTGAAGGTCTTGGTTGTTGGAATGTACAAGGAAAACGCAATCAACCACAAGAACGGAAATTTCCGAGGCTTTTCGATGATTTGTCTACATTCTTACCGCGGAAGCAACATTTTTCTAAGATTTTTCCCACGAAATTCGGAAGTTATGAATAAGAGGTAAATTATATGGATTCGATTGTCTCTTTTCTACTTTCTTTCTAGACAACAAAAAAACATTTGAACAGAAGTTGGAATCGTTATTCTGGGCAACTCTGGTCTTCGTGTTTAAGAATTAGTGTGAAAGCATACCAATGTAGCCCTTGATCCTCTTGAAAGCCTTGTCGTCGATGACTGCTGATAAGAAGATGGATCCATCTCTAACCTGGGAATTTATTTGGAAACTCCTTCACAAAGTTTTAATCATTTTAGTTTATTTTCATTTTTAAAAATCAATTTTAGTTTACTTTGATTAATAAAAAATCCCACAATATTGATTTCTGGCTTTTTATAAACTTCGTAGAATATGAGACTTATTTGCTGATCATTCACCTAATTCATTTTTCTAGCATGCCACCTAGACGAACATCATTCTATTTTTTTTCACAAAGCCCTTCCCAACTTCATTGTTCGAATTCGAACAAAAAAGTAATAAAACTCCTAAATAAATCATAAAAAAATTTCAGACAGGGTATATCTCGAATGCTTTCACAAAAAAAGCGAACACTCACATCTCCCAACTTTATCTGCTTGTGGATTTCAGAAATCTTGCTCAGGATCTGTAGCCAGATGGATTTCGGTGCATACATTCTGGAGCACGCTGAGCACTTCTGTCCTGAGTATTCCCATGCGGATCTGGCAGTTCCTGTAAATTTTTAATATTTTTTTAAAATTTTCTGTAAATTAATTCTTTTTACAAAATTAGAGGGGTTTTTTTTCGAATTCAACGGAGATTCACCTGCAGCAACCGAATCAATGTGAGCAGACGGATGGACAAAGTGGAAGTTCTTTCCACCACATTCTCCGATCAACTTCGGGAAAGTCACATAGTTGTCGAGGTTGTTAGCGACGCTCTTCCAGATGGTTTTGAATGTTGGGACGCTTCCGGTGAAGTTGATCGCACTGAAAAAGAAGAAAAGGGTTATAGCTTATTCTTGATCATCCCCTCTATATACAACAAGAACTGCATTAAGTATGTAAAATTACACTCATAGTCACTACTTTATATGCAGGTTCATTTTGTAAGCATTCGCCTTTATTGGCTCTCGAAAGATGGTGTTGGACACGTTTTTACAATTTTCAGAGCAATTACCAAATTCTCACCTCAGATGCTTAGAAGCAGTTACTGTATCTCCGAAAACTGGACCATCAGATGGGAGGAAAGACAGAACACCAGCAGGTATTCCAGCTTCTTCCAGGAGTTCGTAGATGATGTAGTTGCTCAATATTGCTGTGTCAGAAGGCTTCCACAAGGATACATTGCCCTGAAGTCATGTTTGAAGTTTTTTGTCGAAAAATCGTGATGAAATCTATCCGAGTGTTTCTTAACTTATTATAACTTTCAAAAAGAAAAAAGTCAGGCCTTCGAAAGCTTAACCTTGATTTTCGCGTTTAAGCATAACCTCGGTTTTCGCGTTTAAGCATACCCTCGATTTTTGCGTTTAAGCATACCCTCGATTTTCGCGTTTAAGCATACCCTCGGTTTTCGCGTTTAAGCATACCCTCGGTTTTCGCGTTTAAGCATACCCTCGGTTTTCGCGTTTAAGCATACCCTCGGTTTTCGCGTTTAAGCGTACCATCGGTTTTCGCGTTTAAGCATACCATCGGTTTTCGCGTTTAAGCATACCCTCGGTTTTCGCGTTTAAGCATACCCTCGGTTTTCGCGTTTAAGCGTACCATCGGTTTTCGCGTTTAAGCATACCATCGGTTTTCGCGTTTAAGCATACCCTCGGTTTTCGCGTTTAAGCATACCCTCGGTTTTCGCGTTTAAGCATACCCTCGGTTTTCGCGTTTAAGCATACCCTCGGTTTTCGCGTTTAAGCATACCCTCGGTTTTCGCGTTTAAGCATACCCTCGGTTTTCGCGTTTAAGCATACCCTCGGTTTTCGCGTTTAAGCATACCCTCGGTTTTCGCGTTTAAGCGTACCCTCGGTTTTCGCGTTTAAGCGTACCATCGGTTTTCGCGTTTAAGCATACCCTCGGTTTTCGCGTTTAAGCGTACCATCGGTTTTCGCGTTTAAGCATACCATCGGTTTTCGCGTTTAAGCATACCCTCGGTTTTCGCGTTTAAGCATACCCTCGGTTTTCGCGTTTAAGCATACCCTCGGTTTTCGCGTTTAAGCATACCCTCGGTTTTCGCGTTTAAGCATACCCTCGGTTTTCGCGTTTAAGCGTACCCTCGGTTTTCGCGTTTAAGCGTACCATCGGTTTTCGCGTTTAAGCATACCCTCGGTTTTCGCGTTTAAGCGTACCATCGGTTTTCGCGTTTAAGCATACCATCGGTTTTCGCGTTTAAGCATACCCTCGGTTTTCGCGTTTAAGCATACCCTCGGTTTTCGCGTTTAAGCATACCCTCGGTTTTCGCGTTTAAGCATACCCTCGGTTTTCGCGTTTAAGCATACCCTCGGTTTTCGCGTTTAAGCATACCCTCGGTTTTCGCGTTTAAGCATACCCTCGGTTTTCGCGTTTAAGCGTACCATCGGTTTTCGCGTTTAAGCATACCATCGGTTTTCGCGTTTAAGCATACCCTCGATTTTCGCGTTTAAGCATACCCTCGGTTTTCGCGTTTAAGCATACCCTCGATTTTCGCGTTTAAGCATACCCTCGAATTCCGCGTTTAAGCATAACCTCGGTTTTCGCGTTTAAGCATACCCTCGATTTTCGCGTTTAAGCATACCCTCGGTTTTCGCGTTTAAGCATACTCTCGATTTTCGCGTTTAAGCATACCCTCGATTTTCGCGTTTAAGCATACCCTCGATTTTCGCGTTTAAGCATACCCTCGATTTTCGCGTTTAAGCGTACCCTCGGTTTTCGCGTTTAAGCATACCATCGGTTTTCGCGTTTAAGCATACCATCGGTTTTCGCGTTTAAGCATACCCTCGAATTCCGCGTTTAAGCATACCCTCGATTTTCGCGTTTAAGCATACCATCGGTTTTCGCGTTTAAGCATACCATCGGTTTTCGCGTTTAAGCATACCCTCGAATTCCGCGTTTAAGCATACCCTCGATTTTCGCGTTTAAGCATACCATCGGTTTTCGCGTTTAAGCATACCACCGGTTTTCGCGTTTAAGCATACCCTCGGTTTTCGCGTTTAAGCATACCCTCGGTTTTCGCGTTTAAGCATACCCTCGGTTTTCGCGTTTAAGCATACCCTCGGTTTTCGCGTTTAAGCATACCCTCGGTTTTCGCGTTTAAGCATACCCTCGGTTTTCGCGTTTAAGCATACCCTCGGTTTTCGCGTTTAAGCGTACCATCGGTTTTCGCGTTTAAGCATACCATCGGTTTTCGCGTTTAAGCATACCCTCGATTTTCGCGTTTAAGCATACCCTCGGTTTTCGCGTTTAAGCATACCCTCGATTTTCGCGTTTAAGCATACCCTCGAATTCCGCGTTTAAGCATAACCTCGGTTTTCGCGTTTAAGCATACCCTCGATTTTCGCGTTTAAGCATACCCTCGGTTTTCGCGTTTAAGCATACTCTCGATTTTCGCGTTTAAGCATACCCTCGATTTTCGCGTTTAAGCATACCCTCGATTTTCGCGTTTAAGCATACCCTCGATTTTCGCGTTTAAGCGTACCCTCGGTTTTCGCGTTTAAGCATACCATCGGTTTTCGCGTTTAAGCATACCATCGGTTTTCGCGTTTAAGCATACCCTCGAATTCCGCGTTTAAGCATACCCTCGATTTTCGCGTTTAAGCATACCATCGGTTTTCGCGTTTAAGCATACCATCGGTTTTCGCGTTTAAGCATACCCTCGAATTCCGCGTTTAAGCATACCCTCGATTTTCGCGTTTAAGCATACCATCGGTTTTCGCGTTTAAGCATACCACCGGTTTTCGCGTTTAAGCATACCCTCGATTTTCGCGTTTAAGCATACCCTTGATTTTCGCGTTTAAGTGTACCCTCCGTTTTCGCCTTTAAGCATACCATCGATTTTCGCGTTTAAGCATACCATCGATTTTCGCGTTTAAGCATACCATCGGTTTTCGCGTTTAAGCATACCACCGGTTTTCGCGTTTAAGCATACCCTCGAATTCCGCGTTTAAGCATACCCTCGATTTTCGCGTTTAAGCATACCCTTGATTTTCGCGTTTAAGTGTACCCTCCGTTTTCGCGTTTAAGCATACCATCGATTTTCGCGTTTAAGCATACCCTTGATTTTCGCGTTTAAGCGAACCCTCGGTTTTCGCGTTTAAGCATACCATCGCTTTTCGCGTTTAAGCATACCCTCGATTTCCGCGTTTAAGCATACCCTTGATTTTCGCGTTTAAGTGTACCCTCGGTTTTCGCGTTTAAGCGTACCATCGGTTTTCGCGTTTAAGCATACCCTCGATTTTCGCGTTTAAGCGTACCCTCGGTTTTCGCGTTTAAGCGTACCATCGGTTTTCGCGTTTAAGCATACCCTCGGTTTTCGCGTTTAAGCGTACCATCGGTTTTCGCGTTTAAGCATACCATCGGTTTTCGCGTTTAAGCATACCCTCGGTTTTCGCGTTTAAGCATACCCTCGGTTTTCGCGTTTAAGCATACCCTCGGTTTTCGCGTTTAAGCATACCCTCGGTTTTCGCGTTTAAGCATACCCTCGGTTTTCGCGTTTAAGCATACCCTCGGTTTTCGCGTTTAAGCATACCCTCGGTTTTCGCGTTTAAGCGTACCATCGGTTTTCGCGTTTAAGCATACCATCGGTTTTCGCGTTTAAGCATACCCTCGATTTTCGCGTTTAAGCATACCCTCGGTTTTCGCGTTTAAGCATACCCTCGATTTTCGCGTTTAAGCATACCCTCAAATTCCGCGTTTAAGCATAACCTCGGTTTTCGCGTTTAAGCATACCCTCGATTTTCGCGTTTAAGCATACCCTCGGTTTTCGCGTTTAAGCATACTCTCGATTTTCGCGTTTAAGCATACCCTCGATTTTCGCGTTTAAGCATACCCTCGATTTTCGCGTTTAAGCATACCCTCGATTTTCGCGTTTAAGCGTACCCTCGGTTTTCGCGTTTAAGCATACCATCGGTTTTCGCGTTTAAGCATACCATCGGTTTTCGCGTTTAAGCATACCCTCGAATTCCGCGTTTAAGCATACCCTCGATTTTCGCGTTTAAGCATACCATCGGTTTTCGCGTTTAAGCATACCATCGGTTTTCGCGTTTAAGCATACCCTCGAATTCCGCGTTTAAGCATACCCTCGATTTTCGCGTTTAAGCATACCATCGGTTTTCGCGTTTAAGCATACCACCGGTTTTCGCGTTTAAGCATACCCTCGGTTTTCGCGTTTAAGCATACCCTCGGTTTTCGCGTTTAAGCATACCCTCGGTTTTCGCGTTTAAGCATACCCTCGGTTTTCGCGTTTAAGCATACCCTCGGTTTTCGCGTTTAAGCATACCCTCGGTTTTCGCGTTTAAGCATACCCTCGGTTTTCGCGTTTAAGCGTACCATCGGTTTTCGCGTTTAAGCATACCATCGGTTTTCGCGTTTAAGCATACCCTCGATTTTCGCGTTTAAGCATACCCTCGGTTTTCGCGTTTAAGCATACCCTCGATTTTCGCGTTTAAGCATACCCTTGATTTTCGCGTTTAAGTGTACCCTCCGTTTTCGCGTTTAAGCATACCATCGATTTTCGCGTTTAAGCATACCATCGATTTTCGCGTTTAAGCATACCATCGGTTTTCGCGTTTAAGCATACCACCGGTTTTCGCGTTTAAGCATACCCTCGAATTCCGCGTTTAAGCATACCCTCGATTTTCGCGTTTAAGCATACCCTTGATTTTCGCGTTTAAGTGTACCCTCCGTTTTCGCGTTTAAGCATACCATCGATTTCCGCGTTTAAGCATACCCTTGATTTTCGCGTTTAAGCGAACCCTCGGTTTTCGCGTTTAAGCATACCATCGCTTTTCGCGTTTAAGCATACCCTCGATTTCCGCGTTTAAGCATACCCTTGATTTTCGCGTTTAAGTGTACCCTCCGTTTTCGCGTTTAAGCATACCCTCGATTTTCGCGTTTAAGCATACCCTTGATTTTCGCGTTTAAGTGTACCCTCCGTTTTCGCGTTTAAGCATACCATCGATTTTCGCGTTTAAGCATACCATCGGTTTTCGCGTTTAAGCATACCACCGGTTTTCGCGTTTAAGCATACCCTCGAATTCCGCGTTTAAGCATACCCTCGATTTTCGCGTTTAAGCATACCCTTGATTTTCGCGTTTAAGTGTACCCTCCGTTTTCGCGTTTAAGCATACCATCGATTTTCGCGTTTAAGCATACCCTTGATTTTCGCGTTTAAGCGAACCCTCGGTTTTCGCGTTTAAGCATACCATCGGTTTTCGCGTTTAAGCATACCCTCGATTTTCGCGTTTAAGCATACCCTCGGTTTTCGCGTTTACACCAGATCTCACCATATCTGATACGATAAGTCAACCAAAACATGAAAAATACAACAAAATACATGTAAAAGCTTTGAAACTAACCATAAGAGCCGGTGCTGTTGGAAGGTTACCCCCGATGGCGGTAAAGTTGAATGGGGCAATGGCAGCGACAAAGCCCTCCATTCCCCTCATCTGCATTGTATTCTTGCTGACGTTGGTCGAGATCGGTTCATAGTTCTCAAGTTCCAGGGCGAACTGAGCGTTGAAACGGAAGAAGTCGATCAATTCACATGCGGCATCGATTTCAGCCTGGAAAGTTTTTTTTAATGTACGATAGCGAACTAAAGTTTTGAAACGTTTAATGTCAAACCCCTATCAGTCTTTTTTTTTAACTGGAAGCATTGAAACATTCAGAAATGAGAAAAGTTTTCAGCAAGTTTTTTTTACTACATAGTCAAATTTTCGTTCACTACTTCACACAAATTTTTCTCATTTTTCTATTTCATGTTTCTTTAGATTATCGATCATGAAGCACAAAGAGAAAAACCTGTGTGACGTAGTGAACGAAGAATTTACTATTTTCTAAAAAAAAAACATTTTATTTAGTAAAGGTTATCGGGATTATCGCCGCAATTCAAAATTGCTAATTCTTGTTCGCTACTCTACGTGTCAGGGCATAAATTTGCTATTACCTACAGCGAAATCAACATGAAGTTGTGCTAGAAACTGAAAAAAAACTGACCAGTAATATCTATGAAGATCAAAGAAATACAACTCTTATCGTAAATGATGATTAATAGTAGTAAAGGTCACGTGTAATAGTCCCCTCCACGTGAGCTTTGTACATCAGTTCTACATGGAGCTGGCATTAGAGAAGACGATCTATCACGGTAATAGAGAAACCCTTCCACCACAAACCGGTGTCTACTTGTATAGTAAGAACTTTTATATTGAAGGCCATACGGAACACACAGTTCAACTCACTTGGATTATGTTCTTTCCCTGACCGAGCATCGTCGAAGCATTCAGCTTCATTCTATACTTCCCACCCGCCAAGTCAGCAGCGTGGAAAAGGATATCAGCACGTGTCTTGAGAGGTGTCTTCTCCCATGCACTTCTGGCCTGGACGGCTACTTCAATGGCCTCCTGCACATGGTATTCAATGTTAGTTTCATTTCATCTCTTACATTGATCTGATCCTTGGTAGCATACGTGTACTTGGCGAGAACTGACTGATGGTCAGATGGCTGTTAATTGATGGGTTATTTAATTAAACATAGAATACCCTACGATAACTTGCTTCCTTTCCAGACCATTCGTGATCTTCTTGTTACCGATTCTGAGCGGAACTTCGGTGACTTTCTGAATTAATCATTCAACTACTTGGACTTGCGTTTCATACCGAGCTGTAGTTCTTGAGCTCAGCTTCCAGAGCGATTCTCTCCGAGCTTCCCTTTCTATACTCGAGAATAGGTTCGTTAGTTTTCTTCTTCAAAAAATCAGCAGAAGTCAATCCACTATACGTAGATGCCTGTCTAGCTGGACACACGACCCTGGAGAGCATGCTGCAAGTCTGCATAGAAAAATGATCAAATTTAATTGTTTATGAAGAAAAAGAAAAGCGATGAGCTGACGAAATCAACTTTCTGAAAAGATGAGGAAGGTGGCTGCGAAACTGAAATATTTTGAGAGCTCTCAGCAGAGACGTAGAGATTTAAACATAGTTCAAACAACCAAATGGTCATTGCATTATTGGCACGCGAGCGACCTTTCATGAAATCTGTACGATCTGCAGATCGTACAGATAAACAATATTCACAATACTATTCAAAATGGAAAAACAAGTAAAATAGGATAAAACTGCGAAGGCAATTAGTAAATCGCATCCCGCATCCCATTTTCGAAAACGGGATGCGATAACTTTTTTCGCATCGCATGAACACAGGTACCTCTTTTTTAAGCTTAGGTTAGGTTTGGGTCAGCTTAACGTTCAACCTAAGCCTAAATACGAGGTGATTGGGCTGTTCCGAGCAAAGTTACAGACGTTTGAAAAAAACGGGATGCGATGGGATGCGATTTACTAATTGCCAACTGGAAAGAAAAGAAAAAATCGACTACAGTAACCCACATGTTTTTGGGTAGATCAAAAACTATTTTGTGTAAAATCAATCAATAATGCTTTTCTTTTCTTTCTGTTTATCGATTACTAGTACAATTCATGATTTGTAAACTTATAAAATTGGTTTTCTTGCTCAAGAGAGAGCTCAGACACACTAGCTCCAGCTGAAACTAGATGGAGCGCGCTTACCTCGATTTGTTAAGGTCACTGCTTATTTTCCTCATTCCTGCTTAAAATTAATCTTTTGTTCGGCCCACCTGGTTAACACTCAATCATTTCTGTTTTGTAATCGAGAACGAAAACCGGTTCATTCTCGATGATGATGTCGTCTTCCTTCTTATCATTTTCTATCGCTCTTTATTTTTATTTCAGAGTCATCGATAAAATTTACAGACGTTGTTTATGTAGGCGGATATGTTTATCAATCAAAACCAATTCAGACATGTCCGCTGATGTTATCGGCGAGCCGCGGTACATCGATCACTTCTGGGGAGATAAACACAACGGATATCAGGTATGTTTTATATTCTTTGCGAGATACTGAATTCTGATGAAAAAATTGGTGTTTATCAAATATCATTTAAGTCTCTTTCGAGAATTGCCTGTTTTGTATCACATGACAGATATGAAACTTCGTTCAGGTACTCTATGATAATGTCAAGAAAAGTGATGACGTCGTCAGTGAAGTGACCCAGTTGATCAAAGAACGACTGTCAATTGAAGATGAATACGCAAAAGCGTTGAACAGATCAGTTCAAAGAGTTCGTTTTATCATTGTTCGCACCTTTGAATCTTTCCATTCAGGTATGCGGCTTCATCAATTCTGGGTCTACCTTCGAGCCTGTATGGGTTCTAACAAAGGGTACGATGGAGCTCCTAGCTGAGATTCACGCCATGTTCGTAAAGAATCTTCAAGTGAGTTTTTCAATTCAATTCGAATCTGTTTGCTGCCGAAAAAATCCAAACCTGAAACTATGAACGACTACCGACCGATCTCGATCATCTCTATTCCGGCGAAAATTTTCACCTCCATTCTGACCAGGAGAGTAAAAACAAACGCCGAGGAATACATCGAGGAGAGTCAAGCTGGATTTCGAGCTGCAAGATGCTGCATGGACAACATTCACACCTCCTCACAATTGATTGAGAAGTGTCATGAGTATGCCATCCCGCTAGCAATCGCTGCAGTGGACTTCAAAGCAGCTTTTGATTACATCGACTGGTCTGCCGTAGAAGAAGGACTCCTCGCAGCTGGTGTTAACGCCTACTACATCAAGGCACTGGCTATCACCAACGCAGAAGCCACCGCGAGGATCCCTGTGCATGGGAAGAACATCGACGTTCAAGTAAAGAGAGGTGTACGACAAGGGGACTGCTCCTCACCGACACTCTTCTCCCTGGCTCTTCAGCATGCACTGGACAGAATAAATTGGGAAGACAGAGGGATCAAAATCAACGGAGAAAGACTAGCTCACCTGGAATTCGCCGATGATCTTCTTATATTCGCAAACTCGTGTAAAGAGCTGGAAGAGCAACTTAACGACATCAGCCGCGAAGCCAAGAAGTCGGGTCTAATCTTCAACTACAACAAAACTGTGGCATTAGTGAACGACCACGCCCATATTGAACCAATCGTTTGCGACGGTTACGACATTGCTGTAGTCAAAGAAACTCGTTACCTTGGAAAGATCCTGAAGCACAAGATCCCACTCAAGAAGGCCACAACGAAGAAAGACGAGGTCCAACTGTACCCTGAGACATCAAGACGGATTCAAGCAGGATGGGCCGCCTACAGCAATATCAAGGAAGCAATCAAGCTCACTGGTAACAAGGTCAAAAAGAAAGAGCTGCTGAACCAATGCGTCATCCCAGCTTTGCTCTACGCAACAGAAACCTGGCAATTGCTTCTGTCTGAGATAGGAAGACTGCAACGCACGATGAACAAAATATGTGAAGACGCAGACGTCGACGCTGATGATTTTGTTATTCTAAAACGAATCACGGAACGGAAGCTAGCGTGGGCAGGGCATGTCGCTCGACAACCGCCTACCCGATGGTCAAGAAAAGTCACCGAGTGGACACCTCTGGGACAGAAAAGGAAAGCAGGTAGACCTCCTCTGAGATGGAGCGACGACATCATCAAAGCGAGAGACGATTTTCTTCACATCCGTTCTATGTCTGGTCAGAGAAGACGTGCTGGCATACTGGTGAGAAAGACTCCGTGGTCAACGTTGGCAAAGGACCGTTCAACCTGGAAGTTTCTGATCCACGCCGTCACATGACAACGCGAACAATGGATCTCTGAAGTATCTGAAGTAAGTATGCGGCTTCATCAATTCTGGGTCTACCTTCGAGCCTGTATGGGTTCTAACAAAGGGTACGATGGAGCTCCTAGCTGAGATTCACGCCATGTTCGTAAAGAATCTTCAAGTGAGTTTTTCAATTCAATTTTGCAATGCGTTTAGTTGATTCTCGAGAATCGGTTTTGAATGACAAAAGTGTTCAAGTTTCACCGCATTTTATGATGGAAAATATACCGAGTTTTAATCGCCACGGTAAAACTTCAAAAACTTGAACGCGGGTCACAATTTCATGGTAAGGAATAATTCTGATCAGCGAGAGAGCCTGTTTCAAAATATTGTCTGTCGTTTACTCACAAAAGTCTCAAATGTAATACATAAAACCAGCGTTCACCCGTTTTCAGTAAAAATTTCAGGACTTGACCCGAGAAGTCGCAAGATACAAGGAAGATCTTCTGAAAAACCGGAAAGAATTGAAGAAGCTCCCGGCTCTAGAAGCTGTCAGTCTGATGCAGACCACGACAACTTGTCTGCAGAAGGTAAATTTCGAAGTTTGTCAATGTGTAAATCTACTTATTGTATGTAAAATCTCGCAAACCAATAAAAAAACTATGACTCAATGTTTTCAGGCCAAAGAAACCTATCACACACGATACAGCGAATTAGAAAAGCTGAGGAAGGAAAGTTCGCACAATGGAAAAGAAGTCGCTAAGGTATTTTTTTTAAATAAAATGATTGCTACTTTATAAAGTGCTCAAAAATAAAATCAGACCGGTAAATTTCTCTATTCACTATTAAAGGTTTTTCCAGGAACATGAAAAATTATGTTAGAAATGTTTTAAACATTTCATTATGACAGGAACTTTTAGGGAATTTCCTAAGAAGTTGCGTTTTTTTTCGAAACTACTTTTTCAGAATTGGATGTCCGATAATAAGTCCTTGAATAGTTTCATATGTTTTCCGTCAATTTTAGATGACATCGTGGACGACGTAGTAAAAGGATCTAACTAATCTTAAAAAAATAACTTATTTTAAATTTGATGACGTCGTCGACGACATCATGTATAGTTATATTTTAGGCAGAAGTCAAAGCATCCAAGGCGCGTGATGAGTATCGTAGCTACGTCGAAAAGTATGAGACGGTTCGGGTTCGATTCGAAGAAACGATGGAAGAAGCGTGTAGTGAATTCGAATCATTCGACAGGTATTATTTTTGCTCATTATATCTTTCTCGATGTCATCCGTAACCATAGAGACATGTCTTATCCCAAACTCATACTGCTGGCTTCTCTTCATTGATTTTGGAGGATTCTGTAAGGAGCGGTCACGTTTTACTTTTTGATGTAGCGATTTTGGCTAGTTTTTCATACTTATTAGTCGTTTCTTGATCTCGATCTGCGATCTGCAGACAACATTAATTTAACTTTCATTATATTCTTAGGGGTTGGGAAAACAACTTTTGTCGATCGGGAATTCTCATATAAGAAAGATAATAGTTATAGACAAACTGTTTGTTTTCAAATTGGATACAAGTAGCGAGTCTTTTCACTTTTATACATTGTTCTCGAAAAAAAGATGTTTGTTTGCACTATCCATTCACAGCCTACTGTCGTGTAGGGCAGTGAAGGGAATCATCATCTACTACACCACGGTTCTCCTCGTTACTGAAAACCAATTTTTAAAACTTGCTGTCGAACACTCTGTGAGTTGCAAATTGACAAAATCCTGATTGTTTTGACCAGTTCTGATAAATATTGACTAGAACCTGGATTTACATGGATTTCACCTATTTCGGCATGGAATTACCAGAACTGGCCAGAATTTACCTGGACTTGTCAATGTTCAGAAGAAGTTCATGATAAAACTGTTGAATCATGAAGTTTCTACAACGTAATATTCGCCGCAGCCACAAGTTGTTCTGTAAATTACTCTCTTTTTGTCACATCCTCCTTGACCAACTTCTGGACACACCCTACAGCTTTTCCTAACACATCTGATATATATTTTCAACTGTCAATAAGTTTCTACATTCAGAAGCGTTTACATCAAACTGCAACAGTCCATGCTCATGTTTGCTTCGCAACTGCACGAAACGGCACAGTCGTCTCTCCAGGTACATACACATCTACTTCTATCTTTGATCGCCCAGCCTATCACTGACCGTGTCATATCAATTTCAGGTGTCCGCCCAGTTTCGCGAATCGCTACAGCAAGTCGGAGTTGACAGATTCATCGAGAAGGTCGTGTTGACCAAGGGAACAGGAAGCGAGAGGCCTGGTATGTTTTTGTTCAGTGAAAAATGGATTTTGTATCGAAATAGCGAATATTTTAGAATTAGCTACCGTTCAGGCTAGGAATGGATTCAAATATTTGTCGATAGAGAGAGAGAGAGAGGGAGAGAGAGAGAGAGAGAGAGAAAGAGAGTGATCATGTTAGTGAGAGATTCCCTCTCTAGATCTAGTAGATCTTTTGAAAAATTCTATCTTCGAGAAAAATTGAATCAGTTGTGCTGATTTCAGCAAAACAATGCAAACCACAATAATCAGCTTTAATCGTCATCTATGTAATCTCTAATGATCAACTATTATGTCTTCAGAAGGATTTATCATGTAATCATAGCCCCAAGAAATGTGAAAACATTCAAAAGGTACTATTATATCTATTTTATTCATATTACTCATAAATACCTGATTTTAAGAAAGGGAAAAAAGAAAAATATAAAGAAAACTCGAATTTTCAGCACACACAACATTCGAAGAAGTGGACCCTGGAGCACATATCCCAGACCCACCGATCACGAGCTCATTACCCACAAAAGACATTATTGACCTCATATCAGGTATTTTTCAAGTTTATGATGTTTAAATAATGTAATAGTGGGAGCAGAGTTGCACGGAAGTAACATTTTTCTGAATGAAAGTGCAAAAAAGTTGAATATACGAAGAAATATTATACCGCTTCCAATGGTTTTACTTCCTATCCTCATATGGACAGGCTTAGGCTGAACCTTTAAAAACCCAATTATGATGGAAGGCTAAACCTTAACTGACCCAAATCTAAACGTGACTGTAGAAAGTTGGTGCGATGCACTCGGTGAATTTTTCTCAATACTTTTAAAAATTCATTTTTCACCAACAAAAATATTTTTCATGGAAGTAGGAATTCAGTGCAATTAAGATGTGAATATTTCTTTGATCTTACATGGGAAGTATATGAAAGCCCGGAGAATCTATGAGGTCTGAGTAGTCTCATAGGTTTTCAAATATGATGAAGACGATGGAACTGCTCTCAGAAGTTGCTTCACCGACCTCGTTTAGGAGTTATGACCAAAAATAGAATTCACACGCAATTTTCAAAAAAGTGGGATCTGTTATGTTGAAGAATTCTGTCGTGAAAGGAGCGAATGAGTGAACATGGAGTTGACGCAAAAATTTGTGTCTTCCGTGGTAGAGTGGTCAAAGCTCACGTCTTTCATTTTTCACGGCAAAGTTCGATTCTCACTTGATACACGTTTTTTGCCCGAGAAATACTACAATGATTCATCACTTGTGATCAAGGCTCATATTATGAACACTTGTGTAACTCTTTCAGATTTTGGACCCAAAAATTTTTGTCTTAGAATCGACTGAAAACGTAGGAATGGATAGATTCAATCATTCTGAATCGTTTGGAATAGGTCTCGCCTCTGGAAATCTGCTAGGAGTCGAGTTACAGAAGGTGAAAGTTGGACGATTTTTTACGTCCACTTCAGATGCATGTAACTTCTGAATCGAGCCTCAGAATTCAGGCAAACTAAATTTTCCGTGCATCACGAACCTTTAAAATTCAATAAAATGCAAAATCTCAACAGTTTTTCCTACCCAACATCACAGATCCCCTTTTTTGAAAATTGCGTGTGAGTTCTATTTTTGGTCATAACTCCTAAACGAGGTCGGTGAAGCAACTTCTGAAAGCAGTTCCATCGTCTTCACCATATTTGAAAACCTAAGAGACCACTCAGACCTCATAGATTCTCCGGGCTTTCATATACTTCCCATGTTAGCTTGCGAGAATATTTGTGAAAAAAACTTATTTTGTTTAAGAGTATTATGCAGTAATAGACGAAAACTTCACATTTTCTGAAAACTTTTGGAAACATAAAATGATAATAGTCTATTGGAAATCTAAAATTACCTGCGATGTAGCCTCTAATTCACGTTTTTAGAGAAGAAGGATAGAGTTAAAACACTTATCGCCATTGTAGGTCATGAAACAGAAAATATATGAATGATTTAAGTTTTGAAATATGAAAAATTGACTTAAAATGGGTAGCTTTTCATGTTGACAGTGAAACTTCCGTTTTCATTAAAAATTATGACATTTCAGAAAGAAAACAATAAAATCCGTAACTAGTCATTCTATAGACGTTTTTCCCGTCTTGTAATTTTTGTTCCCGGTTTGTCATCACAATGCGGATGACAAGAAAATTCAAAAAAAACATTACAAAAATTCTCATTCAAGGAAACCGTAAAAAATTGAATTACCTAAAAAAGTTTAATTTTTTCAAAAGTCGAAAGTGAATAAGGGAATCGCGTGCAACTCTTTCCGAGATCCTTGTTTATCTTCTTCTATCATCATTTCAGTTGCTACTTCTGACCCATCATCGTGTTCGTCAAGTGGTGTTCTCCCACAGGAGCCGATCTCTACGACGCAATCGAAGTCGATTATCGACCTTCTCACCATGGACCCACCAGACCCACCAATCAGTCAACCACCGAAGATGAACGATGATTTTCTGGATAGAAAGATTTCCATGCCAAAGTGAGATTTTTAGCCCCTTTTTCAATATAAAGCATGAATAGAAGCTGAAATCTGTTTATTTTGATTGAAAAAATCTACTCGGATTTTGTTTATTCAGATGAAAAACAGAAGAATTCATTGTGAAAATATCGAAACTAATGATTGAGAGCAGAGTTGCACGGAATTCCGACTTCCGACCGCCCTTTTTTCACTTCCGACTTCCGTTTAACAAATTCTACTTCCGACTTCCGTTTAACAAATTCTACTTCCGACTTCCGTCAAAAATTTTTTTTTCGTGAAAAATGACGAAAAAACCGTGAAATCGTTTGTATTCAGTATGGAATTGACCTATCACCTGTTGAGAATGCACGAATATACAATATCTCTGGGTTTTTTCAACTTTTTTGCACTCCCGACTACCGTTGAAAAAATTCTACTTCCGCCTTCCGACTTTCGCCCTTTTTTCACTTCCGACTTCCAACTTCCGGGAAAAAATTTCACTTCCGACTTCCGACTTCCGTGAAAAAAATTTCACTTCCGACTTCCGACTTCCGTTTAAAAAATTCACTTCCGACTTCCGTTTTGAAAAATTTTACTTCCGTGCAACTCTGATTGAGAGAGAGAGTGAGTGAGAGAGAGAGAGAGAGAGAGAGAGAGAGAGAGAGAGAGAGAGAGAGAGAGAGAGAGAGAGAGAGTGTGTGTGTGTGTGAGTGAGTGAGTGAGTGAGAGAGAGAGAGAGAGAGAGAGAGAGAGAGAGAGAGAGAGAGAGAGAGAGAGAGTGAGAGAGAGTGAGAGTGAGTGAGAGTAAGAGAGAGTGAGAGTGAGTGAGAGTAAGAGAGAGAGAGAGATAGAGAGAGAGAGATAGAGAGAGAGAGAGAGAGAGAGAGAGAGAGAGAGAGAAAGAGAGAGAGAGAGAGAGAGAGAGAGAGAGAATGTTTTCAGCTTCTCCTCGTCGAATACAAACCTAGCAGCACCGACCAAAAAGTTCTCCCTGTTTACGACAAAGCGAAAGAAGAAGGAGTCACAAAGTAGTGTGGATGATGAACCTGCAGGAGGTAATACTCAAAATATCATTAGTTATACATTTTTCCAGGAATTTTCAACAAGTTTACACGAGAGAAGCGAGGCTCGCGGAAGTCGGTTCATGGTGACGATCATACAGGCAATCTGAGAGCGTCAGTTTGGTTAGTTTTTAACTATGTATTACGTATTATTTACGTTGAATATTGATTTTTTAGACAATTTACTTTTAAAAAATTTAGCTGCTTTCAGTATTTTTATTCAGTGAACATGTTTTTAACTAAATTTGGTAGTGATTTTGACGAAATTTAAGTCGAAAAACAAGAAAAAAAAATGCTCGAACGAAATTCGGAAATAATTTTTGCGAAAAAAGGTTTCAAACAGAATTCGGCAGTTATTTTGAGAAAAATGATAATTTCAATCAAAAATAAACTTTTCTTAACGGAAGTCAAAATAACTTTCTGTTGAAAAACTAGCTTTAGTTTCGATAAAAGGTGAAAATTTTTTAAAAATTCTGCTGAAGCTGAAAAGCTTTTTAAACGAAAGTCGGAATTCTGAAACGAAAAATCCTATAAATGACTAAACGATAATTTTTGAAAAAATTGAGAAGTTAATTTTGAGATTTATCATTGTAAAAATTCATAAATATTGAGAATGCTTCATTGCAGCTTCGACGACGCGCAAAGTACAACAAGCAGTTCAAAAAGCGACGAAAAGACTCTGAACCATCTACTCGATGCTCCAATCGATCAAGGAGTAACCAAAGTTGACGACGAGGGATATGTTATCAGAGAGAAGACAGTCGAACAACAGGAAGATACCAATTGGTCATCGTGTAGTAGCAGTGAGGTGAGTGATGGGGTGAAAAAAGCAAAAAATGAAGGGAACGGGGGGTCGAACTAGCGATGACTGTAGTGAGACAGTTTTAATTTCGAAAGTGTGAAGCTTCCATTTTTGTATTTCATCCCATATTGTTCTGATATCCTCTAAAATATGCCTCAAAATTTGTTTTTCTGACATCTTTGATGTTCAAAGATTGATCTATGTGGGCGAATTTCGTTCAAAATGTGCTAGCGATCATATCTTTTTGGCCGTCGAATTTCTTTTGGAAAGTGACTTCTCAGAAGGATGGGGCAAAACGATGAAAAGTTGAGAATTCGAACAATTTTAACATTTAAGGACGAAGAAGAAATGCAAAAATCGAGAATCCGAGCGCTGACAATTCGACCCGTGGACAAGTTGAACACGAAGAATGCGTCTGTTGACGAACTAAGGGACGCCATCGGCTCGATGCAATTGACCCGGAGCACCACATTTGACAAGGTATTTTTTCCACTTGATAAACATTCAACAATAATTATTTCATTCGCGGAGAAAGTATCATACGCATTAGTAGCCGCGGATATTCCAAAAAACAAAATGGGGAGTAGTAAACCGTTGTGAGACACTCTAGAAACGAAATACCGCTGATGTGAAGTTGATAGGCGGTTGATATCAACAGCGCAATCACGTCATAGGTCGTAGATATCTACAGCATATGAACTTCATTGAACATATATCATAAAATATATCTAGAGCGCATAAACTTCATAAAATTTCACCAACAGCACATGAACTGCATAACTCGCCATTAACAGCCTATGAACTTCATGTCAACGGTATTTCGTTTCTAGATCAGTTGTTTTGAAAGCTGCTCGGGTTAGGGTGAAATGCATTTTTTGTCTGAAACTTTACTCGATGTATTTCTTCAAGCCAAACCGATAAAACTTGAACCAGTTTGAAAAATATGAAGGAATGTATCTGAAATTTGAATTCAGAGTTTTCAAAATGAAGTATTCTTCTCGATTGCTGCTTAATGAGAATGTTTCTGTTCTAGAATGTCACATTGTTCATCATTATGAAGAAGAACAACCAATACTAATAAGCAAAATTTGCAAGCTTTTTTTAATGGTTTGAAACATGAGAAAAAATTATAAAATCAAAACTGAATATTCCGGAAGTTTGATTTTACTCTCGAATTGCGTTTCTCTTTTAATAACTTGTTATTTCGAAAACTTATTAAAAATCATGAATTGGAACAGCTCGAGTAGCTATTTATTCCAATTTTCGAAAAATTAATTATTCTAGAGGCTTGAGAATTTAGTTTTTCAACAAAATATTCGAAATGTAGGAAAAGCTGTCATTTTCCAGGACCCCTGGTTGAACTCACGGCCACCACCACAATTCTCGCAGTCGATGAGCGGAACATCGTTCAGACATCCACTAAAGACGCATCATACAGCGGATGGAATGTTCAGAACAAAGTTTAGCGGTATGTATTCTGTTTATTCAGTTTTTACAGTAACCTTCCAGAATCAGACTATGATGAGTCGAACGTTCCGCCAAGTTTCTCTGTGTCCATGGGCTATAATGCAGGTATTTTTTTGAAATTTGAAATATTTTTGGGTCTCTTGTGTTTTGAAAAAAAAGAAAATAAGTGAAATTTTACTAGACGGAAGTGAACAACTTCATTAGAATGACTAGTTCGGTGTCTATTTCTCTGAAATGTTATAATTTTTACTGAAATCGGAAGTTGCAGTGTCATTTTCGAGTCAAAAACAAAAAATAGTCATTTTCTTCTTATTTAGTCTCCGAAATTTCATTTATTAGTAAGATTTGTTAAGTAAAATGGCTACAAGCGTTCTGATTCTTTTTTTTTTTTGAAAAAAAGTGAATTAACGACTACTATGCAGAAAATTTGGAACTATTGTTATTTTTGTTTCCAAACATGTTTTTTAGTTTTGTCTCTTACTGCATGAAATGCATGAATGGTATATTTTTTATGTATATTCACAGAAGTTAAGTTCTTTCAATGAAAGATTCCTGTTAGAGATGCACGGAATTCCGACTTCCGTGAAAAAAAATTGTGAAAAATTTAGAATGAGTCGAAATTAAATATTTCTGGGTTTTTTTTTGACTTTTAGGTTTCGAATCCCGTTTAGAAAAATTTGCAACTATGATTCCCGTTTTTTTTTTTACAAAACTTCAAACAGGACTAGATAAATCACCATTGGTTCCAATGATCGCTTTAGGAATGAGTGGGATGGCCCGAGCAAGACCAAGAAGCAACACACCAACTCACAGCACAATCAATACATCAACTACGAATGGATTGAGAAAAGTGAGTATTTTTCATTTGACTTGAAAAATGTATCTTGAAGAGCTTGACAGTAACGGTCAAAAGTTTAGCAATTTCTTCTCTGTCGTAATTCTGTTCGGTTTGGAGTGATCAACTCAGAAATTTTCTGGCAAAACACCTTTAAGAGTTCAGAATTTCGATTAAAACAGTTTTTTGAATATTCTCTAAAAACTATGTAGAGAAAAAATATTTTATAATCAGAAACATAGTTGCGAAACTTTGCATTTGGAGTGATCAACTCTTAAATTTGAATTTAATTGATTTCAAAAACGGAGATATTTTAAAATTAGAAACATCGTTGCGAAACTTTTGACTTTTCATGTTTGTTCAAGATGAAGACTGTTGGAATTGTTATAACCTTAGATAATTTTGAGGCAGTTTTGTTTATTTATGAAGAAAAATATTTTTGATAATATTTAGACCATTTTCGATTATCGAAAATCAAAGATTATTATCAGCTTGAATAGATAGATCCTTTCATCTTTAGGAGTCAACAGGCAGCTTGGTCGACGCTTGGGGATCCACCTTCAACCTGAACACTTCTGAATCCAGTCATTCATTCGGTGAATCGACCTTCAACTTATCACAGTCTACGGGAAATCTCTTACAGGTTGCTTAATTTATGTTTAAAAATCGTTAAAATCGATTTCAGGCCACAATAAGCGAACAAAGAGTGCCACTAGCCATGGCGCTAAATGAATTCTCACATGTATGGTTCAAAAAAGCGGACTTTTCGCAGTGAGTTTTGCTTCTTTTTTTAGATTTTGACACTGGTTCTAAAGAAATAGTGCTATAATAGTCTACTAATTAAAGAATTACGAAGTTTCGAGTAGGAAAAGAGAAGCAAAAATGATCTTATGTTCAGAGGTCTGAGGATAATAAAACAATATCTCACTGAAATGGAGAAATTTTGAAGTTTGGAGTATGAAAATAGTCTTAGAAAAATGAATTTTTTGATAAAAATAAAATTTAGATGTGTGCATAGAATATTCGGAACAGTGATGATATCATTCGCCAGCTCATCAATTCGACTTCTTACGCAGTATCAGAACGACTTTGAACCGTTAGCCTTCACGCTGTCAAATGCGAGTCGAATCAAGACAATCCTTCCGAATAAACAGGTAATTTTCCATATTCTTTGCAAAAATACAATTCTTATAAGTAGGAATTCCGAACCGAGAATCGTGAATCGAACCCCGTGTTAAAACAACAAAAGAGACAAGATTTCAATAGTGATTAATGATGTTTATAATTTTGAATTTTTCAAGCAAAGTCGAAACACAGAAATGTTTTTTTAATCAGATAGATATGGAAAGGTGTACTCTGGAAACAGAAAAGTGTTAGTGATCTTATGTAAATCATTTAGTATTGGACAGTTTTTTTTAATATATGTGAAACCATTTTTTTAGCTTTTAGTAGGTTTTGTTTTTTGACTATTATGATGCGTGTGCTAAAGCTATACTTTCGGAGTGTTGATATATCAAACACGAAGAAATTTTTCACTTTTCCAGCTAATTTGAAACATTGAAAAATTGTAAGCGTGAAGAAATCGGAAATAAATCTGAAAACAAGCAAAAAATGCTCAATTTCTCTTGGGTTTCCGAGACTAAGATTTTCACAAAAACAAAGAGTGAACTTCATAACTTCCGTTTTTCTATCATTTTTCATTCATTTTTTAATGATTTGAAGCTTGTAAACTGGGAGGAAAGGGTTATGGCTTGTAGTATCGCATCGCATGACATCCTGTTCCAAACACCTCTTTAAGGCTCAGGCTGAACCTTAAGCTAGCCTAAACAAAACCCGAGCCTCAAAATAGGTGTTTATGGTAACTCCCACCAAATTTTTATACGTTGGAAAAAAATGGAATGAAACCGGATGCGTTTTATTAAATACCTAGGCTTGACTTTAGAAATCCCTTTTCAGCTGCTCGACGATCTCCTGACAGTCAAAGACGAAGAAACCCACGGGTATACATTCACCTTCAACAAGTCCCAGCTGGCAAATTGGCTGAAAGAACAGCAGACGAGCAAGCCGGAAGCAGGCTTCTACAACGCAGAAGTCGCTCGGTACGAATTGCGAATGGATGAGACGATCAAGCCGCCATTGTACCTATCAGCCTATTGGAAGTTTGAACCGGCACATACAGACCTGAGAGTGGACTATCGTCTCAACACGGACTCACCCATAACAACCCCCATGCTGAATGTTCAGTTCACGACAGATCTTGCTGGTCAGTTCGAGTCGGTCACGTCGGATCCGGATGTTCAATGGTTTGCTTTTTTTTCTTGAATTCGCTTCTGAACGTTTCGATTTTCGCCATATCTGATTCCACAGAAGTTATAAAATCTTTATTTTCTCGAATTTTAAACAGAAAATGATCACTAGAAGAGCTTTTTCCACACTTCTAGGCCACTAAAAAGTAACCGTTCGTATGTTTATGAACGATACAGTGGAGACTTTTTTCTCGGATAACTTTTTCATCAAAATAATGAATTTAAAAAAACAATTCAAATTTCGTGAATTTTTGATTGAAACGAAGTAGAGAGAAAAGTAAATTTTTAAAATACTGTGTTTTACAGTACCCAAAACTGATACAGCAACCGAAAAAATGTCTGAAAATGGCAACGAAGAATCTCGATTGCAGGAACAAGGAAAAGTCGAATCTTACCTGGACGGTGCTCGAAATCTCCAGGCACGGAGAAGTCGGTGGATCCCTTAAAGCGAGAGCTTCAGTCAGTAATCCTAGTGTGAGTATTTATTCATGAAAAAGTTTTGCATTTTCGTATGAAAGAATGTCGAGAAACCTCGTAATTGCTTGAAAACGATTGTTTCTGTTGCTCTTCACTCATTCTACATAAGTTTCTGATGATTTTGAGAAAAGTAGAAAAACCTGTTTTTCAGCCCGAAGTCAGTCTGGAGATGATCAACAGGAAGCCAGCTCAAGTATTTGCTCAATTTCAGGTGAGATTTGAATTTTTAAAAGGTTTTGTGTTATTTTCATTTATTCAAGTTATACATTCTCATTTTTTGAAGACTCAAAAAGTGAAATCTAACCCAAAAATAGGTTTTATCGTCTTTGCTTGACACATGAAATATTTTTCTTACTATGTTCGAACCCCAGGTATACGATTGTGGGTATCACTTTCAAGCCAAAATGGGTGTAACTGAACGTAAATAGACCAGCGGCGCACTGGGTTTCATTCAATAATATTTTTTAACGATCGCAACATACAAAGTCTATCCTTCCCATGCTCTAGCAGTACAAAATGACCATCTTCACACTACAAATAACCGTATCTTTCGTCAGTTTCCGCTACTAAATAATCAGGAAATCTGCTGTTCTAGAAATTTCAATTTTGTATTTTCATTTGTCACCGGGGACTATGACCATTTAAAAACCAAACAAGAACAAACAACTTCAATCTAGTATCAAATCAAACAAAAAAGTTATTTCTTTTAGTGTCATGACGCGAACTTATCCGGAGTCGACGTTGGCTTGGTCCCATCGGATATTTATCACCTGTCGATGGTTCGAAAGAAGGTTATAGCTGGGAAATACTTTTGTGACCCCGAACTCAGACAATAATAACTGTGACCTGTACCATGCGAAGGTTCATTTTCATTCGAAATCGAATTACTTGACTCGAAATTGAATGAAAATGAGACCTTTTCTCACCCCCTCTCGATTGTGATATGTTTCTACCATTTTTTTCTTGAGCAATGTTTCATAGGGTTACAGTAAGAAAAAACTTTTTACCGTACTCTGTATCACCCCCTTTTACTGCTTGAGTGGGCTTGGGTAGACTTTAGAACTGGCACGCCCACTTTTTTTAGAAAATTTTGAAGTAGTGGTTTTTTCGAGTTCCTCTTGAAATCACCGGCCTAAAATTTCGAAGAAGGAATACTTTTAACCGAATTTCACAGTGGAGAAAAGAAGTAGGCAATATTGGGATTTTGCGCGGCCTTTTGCCAATCTATCGAAATTACTGTAGTACGTGCCTCAATTCTACTACCCAGGACCACTAGCAGTCAGTACAATCACCTGAGCTTCTTCTTCATTTTTCACCCATTTCACATTGTCCATACGAGTGTCTTCTTGTTAACCATGGAATAAACATCAGTTGTGTGTCCTTTGCTGAATAGATTCTCTCTGCCGACGGCAGCTGACATGCCGTGAACAACATGTATTACACGAGAGCAACAAGATGAGCTGTGGGGTAGACCGGGAACGAAAGTCTACGAACGAGGAACTATCTCAGACATGGGTAGTTGACCCGAAAAATAGGGCACTGGAGGGATTTTCTCGAACCAGGATCACCTCGAAGTTGGATCATCGGAAAAAAAAACTTCTACGATCGTGTGTTTTATAAGTTTCGCAAGGCCCGAGGATTACCTAAAACTTGGGTAATTGAACCGAAGCTTGTGACAATATATAGGCGCGAGCTAACCTCACTCGAAGTTTCATTTAGACTTGGTGATTACGGTATTTTTTGAGAGAAAATGAAACTCTGAGCGGTAATGTCTAAAATCATGTCCCAAATTTGCACTTTGCAAAGTTTCAGTCCATT
>OZ022251.1:14194393-14219393 GCA_963978915.1 Caenorhabditis parvicauda | reverse complement strand
AACCGTCGTCGTCAGCACTGAACATCAGTCAGCCTTATAATACTGTCCATAGGTAAATTTCAACTTTCGAAGAAAAATGAGTTAATCTTACAATTTCAATGAAAAAACGATTTTTTCGCTAGAAAGAAAGGTGCTGAACAGTATTCTCCTTTTTTGATGAAAAAACGTGTAGGAACAGTCTAAATTTTATCTGGTATGTTCTGTTGGTGCGGTAATTCGCAATAAGTTTAAAATATAATTTAACAAATTTTTCTTAGTTTTACGTGTTAACTCTGCTGGTGTTATTGATAGTAGAACGATGAGGTTAGTAGTATAATCGTATTCAGAACGATAAGTTCGTAACTGATAAATTTGAATAAAGATACCGGAAAGACTCTGTTTTGATTGAACTGAAATTTCACATTCCAAGAAGTGATACCAAGAATTTTCGGACATCTATTCTAATGAAAAAAGGCTATTTGGTCACACTGTCTTTCCGCGGCCTGTTCTCAGCTCATAGGAGTCGGATCAGAACGGTGAAAACGCCATCAGATAGGTTCTGTTGAAGCGGAAATGCGCATCAACTTTTTAATTCGATCAGACCGCGCGCTGCTGCGCGGCACGGATTTCCTTAGTTTTGAAATTCAAACGTGTCCTCAACGTGATCCATTTATCGCCTAGCATTTTAATTTTTAAAAATGGAGCTATCTAGAAGTTCCAAGTTGTCTGTAAGTTCACGTTTTTATTGAATAACGTTCGTTAACTTTTTCATTATTTGTTTCGATTATCAAAACTGGCGTGAAAACAAAAAATGTGGGGCGCGAAGCGCCCCTGAAGAGTGCTTGTTATATAGAAAATTTGTATTTTTTTTTCAAAAGTTTGAATACGAATGAACTTGCAATGAAGAGGTAGACAAGTTTCCATGATAAAATTTTTAGAGCTTCAACTCTCGCAAAAGCCTAAAATTTGAGATGTTGAGAATAATAAACAGACCACCCAAGAGGATAATACTTAACATTCCAAATCACCCTCATTTCCAGAATGCACGTTGGATACGATGGTCAGAAGCTTCTTGGGATCCCAGAACCATGGATGGACATTCTCCTACGCGACATCAGCGAAGACGATCAGAAGAAGAATCCGAACGCGGTGATCAACGCTTTGAAGTTCTACGCGCAATCCATGAAAGAGAAGGCGAACACAAAGTTCATGACGACTGACAGTGTGTTCAACAACAATTCGGACGACGACGATGTGAGATTTATTCATGAGTTTGGGGTTGTTTTGACGTGGTCACATTCTTCTTGACATTTTCTTCTCGGAAAAATGAAGTGGGCTGAAGTGAACTCAGTATTGCGAGCAGTTTCTATGTTATTCGTAAAAAACAGATTTTGATGAGAAAAGTACTTGATTTTCGAGTTTTTCAAAAATTTACTATTCAAAGAAGTGAAAAACATATGGAAATTGTGTTTTACCTCTTGAAACTTTATAAATATCGAATAAGTTACTTTTCATAAGCTCAATTTAGATATAAATTTATCAGAAAAATTCATCATGTATGATTTTCGCCCCATATTTTCAAAATTAATGAAAAAGGTCCTGTAGTGTGAAGTTTATTTGGTTTTTATGAAGCTAGTTATATTGAGATAGGTAAATATGTTCGGGAATTTCAATATGAAACATTGAATCGAAAGTTTTATCTTCAAAAATGACGAACACTTTTTTCCAGGTTGATGTACAGTTGACAGGAGAAGTCAAAGAACATCTACGGCAGCTTGGAATCAACGACACATTGGGTATGTTATTTGGTTTTGTACAGATGTTTGATGAAAATGTTTGAGAGAGATAGAGTTAATGAAAGTTTAAAGAAGAAAAAAACAATTTTGAACCTGAAAAAATTTAGAAAGACAAGAATTTCGATAATAGACTTGAAGAAGCAGTAAATATGCGTGTTCTCTGAGCACAGCGAAGTGTTATGTCTTGTGAAAAGTTTTCAAATGTAATGATATAACTGTTATCGTTTTTAATACGACTCTGAAGTACATAGTACTTGAGAGAGAGAGAGAGAGAGAGAGAGAGAGAGTGAGAAAATTTGTTTCAGCCTCATCATCATCTGGAAATCTGGCAAAGCTCTCGAACGGATCCTGCTCCACTTCGAGTCATTCACTCCACGACAGGACAGTGCCATCGCCAGCTCCGTCGATTCCATCACTGGTGTCGAATAATAACATCAGTAAGTTTTCAATCTATGAACCAACACGAAAATGAACAATGATATCATGTGATATGCTGTTTTACAGTTTTAAACTTGGTTTATCACTGATCGATGTTTCCCATGAAAATTAAATTATCTGAACTTTATTAGCCCTGCGGCGCACTGGTCCATTTAGGTTCAGTTACGCTCATTTTGGCTTGAAAGTGAGAACCACCATCATATACCAGGGGTCCGGATATGTAAGGGAAAATATTTCATGTGTCATACCCCCCGCAAAGGTATGCAACCACTCATAATGACGATTTTCAATAAAAAATTTGAGGTCGCTAACCAAAAAATTTTCGCTACGCTCAAATCGTGATGGCGAAATCGCTATATTTTGAATTCTAATATCTTTTCTCCCATCAAAGGGAGCAAATTCTTCTTTTCTTGACAAATAGGCGGGTCAAAGTTCTTCCAAACGGAGGTTTGACATTTTCGAAAATTTGCACTCGAACCGCGCTGCAAGACCGCAAAGTGCTAAATATTGTTGATTAAATAATGAATTGATTGGTTTCTATTCCTAAAAAAATTTACATTAAAAAAAAGAAACTTGTGCGAGGTAGAAATATATTCCTCTATTTATTTCTCTAACTTGAGTTGTAAGATTGCTATATCTTTCTGAATTATCAATGAAACTGGGTCATTTGTTTCTGATATTATGAAAGAGTTTATAGAAAAACAGTTTGTTTGAAATTCTTTCCTCTTTTTTGAAATAAACTCAAAAATATTTTTTCCAGGTCAGCTATCAAGCACATCAACAGAAACGTATCGGTCACTGCCAAAAGTCGCCCCACCTCCGATTTTGCACAAGAAAAACGAACGACCAGAGGCGCCACCGATACCCCAGCAGAAGAAGCCGGCATTGCACCCAGAACGGGTGCAACGAGTCCCTCCAGAAGTTCCACCAAAGCCAGCGGTTCGTTTTATTACCCCTCCAAAACGCGTTATTTTAAAGTCGGCAAAAAGAACCTTAACGTTTTTTTCACCCAGTAAATTTACGACACCCAGCTTCCCGTGTAAAGTGGCGAGCTGTAATGTTATTCTTGTGAAGTGAGACGACCATCCCTTGTATGGGAAGGTCGAATTTGCATAGAAATGGGTTGTAACAACAACATCTGCACGATGATTGATGTCGAGAGAAGAGTAGTTATCACATATGAAGCGGTGATAGCCCGATGAAGCAAGATCACACAGCGTGAGAACACTAGCATACGCGCGCGCACACCTCGTTAACCTCTATTCACCTCTTCCTTTATTCCTATTTGAACTGTCGTAGCTAACCGTTCATCATGTGCGAATAGGTTGCCTATTTGAGAATTTCGCTTCAGTTTTACACGATATGTCTACAGTAGTTACCCCTCCTCGCCGTTTTTCATTTGCGAATAGGTTGCCTTGTAGAGTCTTTCGCTTCAATTTTACATGATATGTCCCAAGATACAGTTGACTTCTCCTCAGCATTCAGAATTTTCTTTTTACAGTCCACCATGGTCTCTCCATGTGAAAGTGTACAACTTCTGACTGTCATTTTAATCTCCTGCCCTAGGATGCGTTTCTGATTCTTATTCTATAGAACATTATCATAATTTTTCCTTGAATCTATGCTGCTCGGTTCAGAACTGATGAAAAATTTTAACTTGATTCCGCATCAGTTCAAATATCTGGGCTAGAAGTCGCTTAGGTGGAAGGGTTAAGAAGTTGTGGATCCCATCCCTCTTTCACTTGGTATTTATATATGATGATTTTTTTCCGTAAGGCTGAAAAATTAAGCAATAGAATATAAAAGAAAATAGTGTCCTGGGTAGAATTACAAGCTTTTTGGGTGATGATTCTGTGAGAAGCCAATTTGGCAAGGGAAAAGGAAGGAAAAAAGAAATAGAGAAAGTGCAATGGCAGTGTGGTGAGAGGATGAAGGAGAGAGTAAGGTTTCCACAGAAAAGGAAGAAAAACTTCCATTTTTGATATGACAGATTGTGTGGATCGTTGCAGATTCGGCTTGTCATTTTATGTACAAATCAACACACACACATGTCTTCCCATCTCTATCTCACAGTCATCGCATTAGCCTCTACACGTCTAATAAGATTACTCTTCACTATGATGTTGGTGATGGTAGTATTAGTGTTCCCATGTTGTGACTTTATCCTCTGTTCCCACTTAATGGTACAAGTCCACCCAGTGATGGACTCGTACCATTATTCCTCTGCTGGTACTTCCTTATCAGTTTTCTTCCTTTTCCATGAGTAATCAAATTCTTATGTTATCTTGACGTCACAATGATCCTATCGTCATGTAGATTCACCAGAGTTGCACAATTCCGATTTCTTCTCGAACTTTCTGCTTTGAAGGAACTAGTTTTGTGAAAATCCAAAAAGTTTTATTAAGAGAAAACGAAATCGAGAGCTCAGTCTACCGGCTGTACAACATCTTTTGTTCCATCAGTCATTTTTCTATTCCGACTTCTGTTTGCAAATCTTTGGCTCCAAAGTTTCCAGTTGATTTCTGGCTGAATTTTCGAATACTACAGGGTGAGCCATAAATATATTAACACGAGAAAACCGTCATAACTTGAGAAGATCAAAGCAGAATTTCGATATTTCTTCACAACATTTATTCAGATATTTAACAAATAGAATCCTTTTAACAATTCACAATTCTTCCTCCTTTCTATACGATGACAGCTCGAAGTCGTCTGGGGAACGCAACGACCGCGGCACGCAGGTAGTTGACGTCTAGATCATCTCATGCCTTCAGAATAGCTTTCTTCAAGCCTTCCAAATTTGAGTAATTGTTTGTTGAGATCTTCTCGGTGAGGTACCCTCAAACGGCATAGTCCATAGGGTTGAGATCAGGCGAGGAAGCGTGTCATTCTGAAGCTGCCAAACTTTGGGGAGATGCAGTTGGCACCACTGTTGTGTCAACTTTGCACGATGTGACGGTGCTCCGTCTTGCTGGAAGACCAATGGTCGATTCTGATTGTGCGTTCTGGACCAGGAAAAAACGACGGCTTCTAGAATTTTCTCCCTGTAGTATATTTGGTCGATTTTCGCTCCAGGATCAATGAAAACCAACGGACATCTTCCATCAGCGCATTGCCCGGCAAAAACCATCACGGATGATGGATGTGATGTTTTGTTGACAATATTCTCTTTCTCAATGGCAGATTGGAAGTCATTCGCAATGATCCTGTGGTTTTGACCGTTTTCGTTTCCTTCCACAGTGAAGATTTTTTCATCTGTAAACAGCATACTCAGGTGCGAACCAGCCGTCGTGCCTCGAATCAGTGCCTTCGCTTTCTCAACCCGCAACTTCTTGTTTCGCTCAGTGAGAGAAGCGTCAGTCTGCATATGGTAAGAAGTCAGTTTTGACTTGCTTTTGACAATTCTGTTGATCGATTGCGGACTGACTCGAGTTCTGAAGCCAACTTTCGCATGCTTTTCTCGGGGTTGCGACGAATCGGCTCTCGGACGACTTTCACCACTGAAGGAGTGGTTACGGTGACCTTACGACTGCTTCGTTTACGATCAGAATGCATACCAGTAATTTGAAATTGTTTGACAGTGGGATAAACCTCTTCTCGAGATACAAAGAGCTCTTTCGCAATGTCCCCATTGGTCCATCCGTTCTTCCAATCGCAGCTCGATGTGAAGAAGGAGCCACCATTACCTGGAAACTAGACATAAGACAATGAAATTCTGCAGAAATATCAAGAAATACTTATCAAATAAAAATAAATGAAAAATTCGGTGTTTGCTACCGCACAGGAGCTGCACCAAAGACGCAAAGTTTCGTTAATATATTTATGGCTCACCCTGTACTGACAACAAATGATGATTACAGAAAATTTCTTGGTGACTTCCGAAAAAACCAATATGATACTAATCCTCTACTCAAATCACACCATAATACCTTTTTGATACCTTTTTCCACACTAAAAATGCTATATCTGATTAGATTTTTTCCCCTGAGAAGTGGCAAGAGGTGAAAAACTCTGTAAAAAAATGGGAAGAAAGACCAATGGTCTTCACGGCCTATCAATCTCAACGCTACAACAGTCACAAATCCGTCATTTTTTTCCGCTCTCGTGGTTTTTTTTCAACATCCTTCTTGTCACTCTCCGTATACGACCTTGGGGGAATGGCCACGAACACTGACAGATATTGGCAAGTAGTCACATTTACATCTTAATCTGGTCTTTCATTCCATTAATTTCTTCTCTTTCTCTCTCTCTCTTTCACTTTTTGAAGCCAGTTGGAACGACGACTATTACTTTCACCTCCCCCTTGTGGAGATCTATTTCAGATCTGTAACTGTAGCTGATTTAATAGTTTCTATTCGTATCGTGCTATTTACCGATTTTGCCTTTTTTTTCAAACGATTTTCCTAGTAAATTTGGTAGTTTCAATGAAAATGGAGGTTAGTCACGAGTTTCAAGAGTTTTTTCTCTGAAACTTTCGATATTTCTCATGAAAATAGTATCTCTTGCCAGTTCTCGAGCGTTTTAAAAGTTACTACCGTAGTTTAAAAAAAAGTCGTTTTAATAGTTCTTCAGGTAATTTTGGTAGTTTTCATATGGCGGACTTTGCGAGTTCTCGAAATTTTTTCTCTGTAAGTTTTTGTAGTTTTCATGAAAAATGGCAGTTCTCATTTTTTTGAAGAAATTCTTGGTTGTGTTAGAGAATTTGACAACGTTCTCTTCAGTTTTACCGTTCATAAATCAAAAATTTTAGTCGCTTTGAAGAGGATAATTCTCAGTTTTCTCTGTTTTTATCGCTTTTTTCGTAGTAAGACATTAGATGATTAAGATTCTTCCTCTTTTTCCAAGTTTTTCTTCTAAAAAGTGAAGTTTTTCCTGCATTTCACATCTTTTTCGATGATTTTTCCTATCATTTCCACAAGAAGTCGGAAGTGGCGAACTTTTTTTTATTCGGAACAACAACATTAAAGCGCACTTTCTCCCTTTCATTCACTCGCTAACCAAGTGCATCTAACGCCTTATTTCCGAGTAAGGTTTTTGCGTCTGATAAGCGGCCTTGAGACTGCGGGTCTGAACTAAACTTTTACCTGACCGTTCTCACCCCGAACCCCCCCCCCCCCCTCCATTTTCCGCTTCTGTGCGGAATCGAACTGAAAAATCGGTCTTCATGTTTGATGAACCACACCCAGCGAAAATACATAGGCGAACCCAGTTTCTGCTAGCTAGAGACTCAATTTCTCTCTCGTCAATTTTCTGCACAAAATAGCCACCATCCGGTCACAGCTGATACTGCTTGCAGGACCTTATCCTTTAATTTGATTCGATATTCTTGTCTAATGACCTTTCTGACACCATTAGGACACCACCCGGCCACAGCACTGCTCATAGGACCTTGACCTCCAATCTTATGAATTCCTGCTTCTTTTCATACTTTTTTCCCTTCTCCCGGCCGCCTATTTGTTCTATTCTCGTCCTAGCTGCCGTGCCTCTCCAGTTATAAGCCAATCAAACGGTTTTATTTGTCCCGCCAAGGGTCATTGAATAAGAAGAAGGCGTATTATTCTTGCGTACGACGTATTGTCTCGCCACCGCTTTATGATTTTTCAGCGACGCGCACTTTGATATCTTGCCTATGTGAAAAGATTCGAGGCTTTTCAATCAATCTCTGCATTAATTGGAAAATTCCCATTGAAAATGTGGATAAAATTGAGTCTTCCAAAGCCAAAAGGATATCTTGTTAACTGTTTAGTACCTAACTAGGATTTTTTTAACGCTGTCGATCACATTTTTCTCTCCCAAAGCAACAGTTTCACATCGAATTTTGTCAAATTTGATTGAAAAGGATTTTCAGAATGGAATAGATTTAGATTTGTGGATTCTGTTAATTTGACCAAAATTATGTCTTCTTTTCAAACTTCAATGGAAAAATTTCTTCTTCCACCTCTTTCGAAAATAATGCGCGAAACGAAAAGTGATAGTTGAATTTGTCCTCTATCTCTGATCCATTTTATCTTTTCTTCACAATCGTCACACCCTCCCCTCTTCTATTTCTCGCTATCACCTTTCAAGGGGTGTCTATCGCTTCATTTTTATGCATTTAATGCTAACATGTCGTGTCTACAGAATGTCGACACTGATTAATTTCTAAACAATCTTGATTTAAATTGTGTCGTTTTTTTGCAACATTCCTTACTGAGATATCCACAAAGTGTCAACATTGAATTACTTGATTTTCCATATATTTCATGTTGAAATTGTCATTTTTATAGATTGTTTGAAAAAAACATTTTCACAACAGTTCTACCTTGCTCCAGATTTCAGACCAAATTTCGCTAATTTTTTCGCGTTTAGCCAGATTATTCTGTTTCCGCGAGTCTTAATTTTTCCGCTTTCCGTTAACTTTTTTTTCGCCAATTTTTCCCCCTCTCACGAACGCCAATCTTCTTCGCTCTGGTCAACTTTTTCCGTCCGACTTTCCGCCTAACGCCGAATTCCTCCACTTTTAGCCAACTTCTTCCTCCTCCCACCATTCACCAAGATAAATCTCCTGTACCGCCAAAGGTCAACACCAACACCTCTTCTTCCACACCATCTGCCATTCATCATTTCGTGCCCTCATTCACCTGTTCCATCCATTCATCCACTCATTCATTCGAATCTCATTTTTATTGGCTTTTTGCCAGAAACTGCAACTACACCTCCATCACCGCCGTCTGCACTAAAGATGCTGTTCGAATGGCACCAAAAACCGTTGGGAGTACTCTCACCCTGGGGTGCCTACATAAACCACATTGGAAACGAGCTATCGGTAGTTAAATTTTGAAGATTATCCATTTTTATAAAAGAAAAATGGCCGAAAGTAGCATGAATTTTCTTTGGAGGTAGTTCAAATTTGAAAAAAATTGGCAGAAAATATCAATAAACCTCCTAGTTTTGGCCGAAAATTTATGAATTCCATCTACTACATTGTAAAAAATAATGATCTAAAGAAATTTTGTATTGAGAAAGAAAAAAATATTTCAATGACTTTAATTTTTTTTAGACGTTTTCGAAGCTAGAGAAAAATTTTACTTTTCAGGTTTCAAAAAAAATGTAGTTTCTTCCGAACTTGCCCAACTTTTTCGAAAAATAATTAACCATTTTCCATTCTTCGGAAGCCTGGAGAAAATTTAATCCGAAATTTTCAAAAAGTAAGAATAAGATTTGATTATTGTCTGCAACTTTTTTTTCATAGCCAGATCAGACGAATTCTGGAGTGAGAATGTTTCATCATTCATGTCTTTCACCTTATCAATAGTGTTGTAAGCTGAGGTATGTGTTTGAGTGTGTATCGCGTCGAAGATGATTGATTGATTACGAGAAAGGAAAAAGATGCTAATTATTATGCTGCCAGTGCGAGTGTGTGATGATAGAGGAGACCATTGTTTCGATTTACTAGTCAGGGAATTTGCAATTTCTAACAGACAAAGCATACAGAAGATACTTTCAAAGATACAATGATGTCTTCATAGTCCCCTAGTTTATAGAATCTTCCTGAAACACGATTTTATGTTTAACAGAAATCAGTTAATGGAATTTTCTTTAACATCGCTTTGAAACATGACTCCCAAAAAGGATGTTTCAGATGGTTTTTGGTGTGATGTTCTTGATGAATCAAGTTGGTAGAAAATTTCTAAACCATGCAGAGGGACAGCAGCTTTTGGTGTCATTATAGAGGCACCATATGGACACCAATCGGACATCATTAGACTTTTGATATACGGGAAATGACTACCCATTAAAACATATAACTTTCAGCACCTGAAGGTCCACTCTTCCCAGCAAAGAGCACAGTCACCGACTCGGCGAAACAACCATGGAGACAGTGTTGGAAACTCGTTATCCAACGGCTCCGTCGCATCCAACTCATCATCGGAAGCGGAGAATGGGTTTTCTAATGTGAGATTTTCATTCGAACCCCTATAAAGTCATTTTTGACTAGGTTAAACGGTCTATGGACTGGGCTTATGACCGAACCCCCAATGAAAAAATGAATATTGAAACAAGCTGAGTCTCTTGTTAGAAATAACGAGCAAAACTGCTGTATTAGAGGCGATTTTGCAATTTTTAGACTATTCAAACCAACTGAAACATTTTTCGAAAGAAAATTGTAAAATAGGATTTTTTTTTGCTGTTTTCCGCACTTTTACACTTTTTTTTTCATTTATTTTACAAACAATTTAAGTCGTTTTAGACAGAAAACTCTGTCGAAACGATGTTTTTTGAAGAAAATCCTGTTCAAATTACATATTTTTCATACATTATTCAAATTTCCTATCACATGGAGTCAGTTTTGAATAGGAAACTCTGTTTGAACGATGTTTTTGAAGAATTTATTGTTCAATTTTTACTTTTTCCTTACATTTTCTAACATCCAGACAAATTGAGTAGGTTTTGAATGGGGACATTCTGTGAAAATTGTGTTTTTGAGGACTTCATTGTTGAATTTATACTGTTCTCATGAATTTGTCTAATATCCATACAAACTGAGTCTGTTTCAGATAGCAAACTCTGTCAAAAAGATTTTTTTCCCATAATTCCTTTGGGTTCAGAAAGAAAATTCGGTCAAAAGCAAGAACAACAACGATGAAAAGGCGGTGAAGAAGCCGGAAGCGAGTGTCGATGAGCCTGTGAGAGTAAGGGCTCCAGCAAAGGAGAAGATGAGCGATGAGCAGGTGCTCCAGGAGCTGAGAAGGATTGTCAACCCAGGAGATCCACACAACAGATATGAGATGAAGCAGAAGATTGGTGTCGGGTTTGTTTTTATCGAATTTTTACAAAGAAAATGGTTTAAACTCTTAAAATATGATTTATTTCGACTAAAAAACATCGAAATGTGATTTGTTTCCATAAAAATGCTGGAAAATGTTGTTGTAAAAACCATTTGCATCGGGAAAAATCGAAGTGTTTTGAAAAAAAAGAAAAATGAAAATCACTAAAAAAAAGTTCATTGGAAAACGCTGCAAATTGTGAAAAAAACGGATAAGAATTAAGAGAAAATTATGAAGAAAGTAGTTTTTGAAAAGTGAGACAATCCGTACCTGCTTTGTTTTAAGTTTTTTTTTGTTGAGAGGAACGCTTTATATTCCAATTTCTTAAAAAAAAGAAATTTAATTTGTAATTTTGAAAAAAAGTAATCTGAATTCCAATTTTCAGTGCGTCTGGAGAAGTCCGAGTAGCTTCACGAGTCGATCGGCCAGAAATAGTGGTCGCGGTGAAGAGAATGAAGTTCAACTCGCAACCAAAGAAGGAGATGCTGTTGACAGAGATCAAGGTGATGAAGAAGTTTAGACATCCAGTGAGTTTTCACCTTTTCTTTATGAGTTGTGGATAAATGGAGCAGAATAGGTGGAAGCAACTTGGGAAGTATGGTAAAATCTTGTTAAAATTTCGAAAAATGTATGTAAAATCTTTTAAAAGTTGTAAAAATTGAAACAAAAATGCGTAATAATCCTTCAAAGTTGATTTTTCAGTGGTATTTAGAAATTTTCGTTCAAAAGTTTAAGAAAAAAATATGTTTAGAACTCAAAAAATGACTCTGTACTAACTTTTTTTTCTATCGCAATGGGAAAGGTAATTCTATTCGGCTGTTTTAACTGATAACTGTTCTAAAGAAAAAATTGTCACAATAATAAAACACTGAAAAACCTTTTACAGAACCTCGTCAACTACATTGACTCGTATCTGATTGATGCCGACGACTTGTGGGTCGTGATGGACTATTTAGAAGGGGGAAACCTGACAGATGTCGTGGTCAAGACAGAGCTGGACGAAGGACAAATGGCAGCAGTGTTACAGGAGTGTCTCAAGGCTTTGGATTTTCTGCATGAGTGAGTTTTTTTTAATCATTTTTGTATGGTCAGCACGTGTTCGGAATGTGAAGGCACTGTTTGGACACGAATTTTTGAAAAAGACATCTTTCGCATAGTGGAAAATAGTTTTTCTTGTGTTTGTAGTGGTACTAAGTAGTCTCTAGAGATCTGTCAGAATAGAGGGGAATAGCCTTTCTGAACTGGTTTTGAGGTTTTCCAAGAAAACTGAGCGTATTTTCAGTGTGAATAAACGAAAAGTGTGAGCACGAATTGAGCACGTGCTCGCCACAACCCAAATATTTTGTTCTCAAACTTTCTTATGAACGTTATGCTTGCGTCCAAACTCTGTCAGCACGGAATGACCACGTGCTTGCCACACTAGAATTCATGACAATTGATAGGTCTCGCAATAGTCCTTAATTTCCCTCATGAATGTTGCAATTATGACGAGAACGTGTGTGCACGAAATTGTCACGTGCCCGCCACACCAGAATTCATGACAACTGATAAGTCTCGCATTAGTTCTCAAACGTTCTCCAACTAATTACCGGAGACTGTTGCAATCGGGGATGTGTCCAAACTGTGTGCGCACGAATCGATCACGTGCCCGCCACGCTTGAAAAACGAGAATCAACCAATTCAGACACTCAATCGTCCATCGTGACATCAAATCTGACAACGTTTTGCTTGGAATGAATGGAGAAGTCAAGCTAACAGACATGGGTTTCTGCGCTCAGATCCAGCCTGGATCTAATCGGTATGTTTTGGACTATTTTATCCAAGTTTTCGATTTTAAAAAAAGGTTTTGGTTCATTTTACGACAATTTTATGTGGAATAAGTGCAAAATTAGCATATCTCGCTTTCTACAAACTTTCAGTGTAGAAAAACTGAATTTGAGAAGTGCTTTCTTTCATGTTTTGAAACCATCTTTTGAAGTTTATTTCCAGAGTAGATTTGAAGTTTCCTAACTTAAAAACCTTTTTTCTTAGGACTTACTAATTTACTAACTACCAGTGTTTGAAAAATGGTACTTTTCTGCAAATTTTGATTTAATCAACCAGTATTTTGACCATAGTGAATGTTTTTTATTAAATTGAAAAACTATTTTGAGCAGAGTTTAACAAAAAACAATATTTATATCATTTTTGATTATATTTCGACGATTTCCAAATCATAAATCCAATTTTTACAGAGACACAGTAGTCGGAACCCCATACTGGATGGCCCCGGAAATTCTGAACAAAAAGAAGTACAACTACAAAGTTGACATTTGGTCACTGGGGATCATGGCGTTGGAAATGATCGACGGTGAACCACCATACCTTCATGAGGCTCCGATTAAGGTTCGCAGTTCAGTTTATACGGTAGATACAGTATCCAAGTTGTAGTGTTCATAGTAGTGTAGTTTTCATACTGTATCAAAGAGACTTACAGTAACATACTTTGATACAGTAGTATTTTAAAATATTCATAATCCCAGTATATTGTGGTGCAGTTATACAGTAATCACGTTTGTATACTGTACTTACAGTAACCTTTACAGGCAATCTACCTGATCGCCCAGAACGGGAAGCCAGAAATCAAGAAAAGGAATGACCTCGCTGCAGACCTTGTCGATTTTCTGGATAGGTGCCTTGTTGTGGATCCAGATCATAGGTAATATTTGAAAGTTTATCAAGATTACTGTACCCCATTTGCAGTTCAGATTTTACTGTAGATGACTCCGCGAAGACAATTTACTGTAGTGTTCTATAGCTAATGAAATTTGTTCAAAAAAAGATTATCAGTTCTCAACGTTTTTAATGTTTTTAGAAAAAAAAGCACTACAGTATTTATTTGACGTTACTGTACCCAATTTGTAGATCAGATTTACCGTAGTTTGCATTTTACTGTAATTTGCAATATGAATTTTCATAGCTGATAACTGTTTTTCAAAAACAAAGAATGCTAATTCTCAGGATTTTTAGAAATTTTTCGCGATTCAAAAAACATACATAGAACAGGGAATAAATTTGAAGTCAATAAAGCAAAGAATAAAACAAAAAATATTTTCAATCTTCAGAGCCGACACAAAGGAGCTTCTCGCGCATCCGTTCATCAAAAGGGCTCGACCATTGAGCTCACTAATTCCATACATTAAAGCAGTGAAAGATCTGAAAGAGAAGAAATGATGAAGGAGCGAAGAAAAAACGATGATATTTGTATATTTGTTGCGCCAATTGAGTGAAATCACTGTTGTTCTATGCGTAATTACAAGATGAATGCATCAAAAATGTTGTTTTCATTGATTTCACCTCAAAATCCGCTTAATTTTTTGACTTTTTTTGCACTCTTTCAACATTGCTCTTTTCCACCCCATCTTTCCCCCTCCGTGTTACCATGCCACTACGTGTCCCTTCTATACAACTAAAAAAGTTCATCCATTACTTTTCCATGTAACAGTTCCAAACGATAATGTGACCACTACCCGCATAGTTATTCTTCCCGCACCCGGTCTTGAATATTAGAATGGACAAAACAACTAAATACATCGCTTCTCGTCAACTCTATGTCACTTGAAAGAAGAAATCAGTTAAATCCACACACACAACGTATTCGGTCTCTTTTAGCTATATTTTATCTGATATCCAGCTCGCTCCCGCGCTAGCGAACACAGTAAATTTGCTCACAAACAGAAAATTTAAAAACGCTGTAATTCTTTGTCAATTTTATTTTATTATTTTATCATCATGTCAGAAGTGATACCTACATGTATGTTCAATAAAAAATTATTTTATTTGTCTTGAATATTTCGCAGCAGAAGTCACAGAAAAATTCGAGCAGAAGAGAAAAGAAAAAATAAATGAATATGTGCAAACCTGCCCTGTTGATAACTTTGCCGCGGGATTTAGTTTTCGAATTCATTTTTTATTTTCTGAATTATTCTAGCCCAGAGCTATAGTTGTGAGTTTTCATCCTTGCTACCATCATTAAAGATAGATTTTGAATTTTTCGATGAGCTAATCGATTCGAGAAGTTTAAATATGACTGATATTAAACTATCTTCTCGAAAATAATCAAATGAAACCGTGGAAGAAGGCAGACGTGTTAGCCTTTCTGTTTCTTGTGATGAGATTTATTAGAACAAGTATTAGAGTACCGCTACCATGGTAACAAAGCATAGTTCTTCACTTATTACGTGAATTCTGACGAAAAATGTCATCATTTCAACTTGAACGTTCATTTCTAACTTACAACCAGTCCATTCATGTTGTATCTTCACGCTAAGGTTTCTCAATGTTCCATTTGATCTTCTACTCCTGTTTCAGGGAATCCTAGTCTTGAAGAAGAACCTACACAAAAGAGTCAGGTGTATATATCGCCATGGAGTTTCCCGACGATTATGAGAACACTTCTCAAAGTATGTTTTAAAAAACGAAGTTGTTTATATTGAAACTTTTAAAGTTCAATTTGTGAAAAAAAAACTTCGAGAAAAATTATGACTTACGAGGTCGTTTTGTAGCGTTTATCACGTTGACTTGAAATGACAACAGTCGGAATGGTCACGTTGAGGACACATTCGAATATCAAAACTGAGAAAACCCGTGTTGTCCAGTCGAAATTCAGATGCACATCTCCGCGGCAAGATAACCTATCGAATGTCGTAAATTTAATGAATTGAATGTTTTAGTAATGGTCCGAAAATTGGATGCACTGAAAGGACCCTTCAAAGATCGGCTCTATCAACTTGGCGTGGAGACTATGCATCTCCGTCAGCATATGATCGACATACAGCGAGAAAAAAATGAGCTAGAAGAAAAAGTGAATTCACTGATGGAAGAAAGAAGACAGGCGTCGAAGAGGAATCTGGAAGAACATGGAGATGAAAGAGCCAATGATGAACAGTTTCTGGATGTTTTCATCGATGATGTTAGTTTTTCATTTTTCTAGGCAAATGTAAATGTCAAACTGAAACTTAAATTTCTTGAGCTAATCATCTATGAAATTCGAAGTATTCAGGGAAGCACTTTACAAGAAGGTGTGAAAACTCGCTCCACACCTACCAGCCAGCTTTCATGCCTAAACGATCATAATTGAGCATAATATTTTTTCCCAAGTTTGTTTAGAAAAATGGAGAACAACCTAATGATTCAGAAAAACCATTAGTTCAATGTTGACTTCAAACGAAAATTATCTATTGCAGCTTCGTAACGAACTAGAAAACGAAAGAACCCTGAGAAAAAAGGCAGAAGAAGAAGTTAGTAATTTGAAAGAAATCAACGAGTCATTCAATAAGGAGTTGACGGCGAACAGTGTCTGGAAGGAAGCTGAGGTATGTTTTATATTTGCTGAGGTACAGTAACGAACAAAAGTTTAGCAACTTTTCTTCATTTCAAATTCCGTAAAACTTACGCGATCACCCTCAAATTTTCTCGGAAACAACTTCACACATTTAAAAATGAGAAAAAAAGCTAATTTTTGTCCGTTTTTTCAAGCTTTGGAACGATTCAGAAAGTAGGGGGCAGCATTCCTAACAGACGTTTGATTATCTCTATATCAATGATGACTTTAATGGTTTGGTGTAATCTGAAATGATCATGACCCCCATTAAAATATTCTCCAACTTTTGGATTATTGACCCCATCCAGCCTCTTGTCGATATGCTTCTTGCTCACGACTGAAATTCCCATGGGATTGACCTGGTTTAAACTGTTTTTTTTTTACAATTAACAATGTCGAATGAAAAAAAAACTTTATTTTTGATGAACATCGAATTTCTATGATAATTGTACTAGATTCATAAAAGGGTGATAGATGAATTCGGCTATAGACTTGTTGCGAAAATAGTTTGGATGAAATTAAAACGTAATTTCAATCAATTAGGCCACTTTTCTGTCACTGTGCGAGAAAACCAAAGAAGTCAGCAAATGTAATTGAACCCGTGACCCTGAAGTATCTTCTTGAAATGGAAATATCTCACAAGAAACAAAAATACTTGCCTACCATATATGGCTATGTCTCAAGATCAGAATATTATTGAAATACATTTTATGTTCAGATCATGATGAAATGGAAAACGGAAAGAGACCTCAGAAAAAAGATAGGCTATGAGATGGAGGTTAACAGAAGAGAACTCGAGCGGTGCAAAAAGAAGCTGAATGAGGCCCAAACTCAGTTGCATATGTTAGTTTTGAGTATGGATTTTTTAAATTTGGATTTTTGACTACAATATCAATATATGCTGAACTAGATTGAAAGAAGAGTTTTTGAATTTGTTAGAATACTCAATTTCTATGAAAACCATTGAAAATTTTGAGAAAACGAGGAAGAGAAGTCTTGAAATAGCTCAGAAAATGTCGCAAAACAAAAAATGTTGATACTCGGTCGGTCGATACTTGAAATTTCTCGAAACTTTCCGAACCGATTATATTCTTTCCTAATTCTTAAAATCTTAAATTAAACGTTCATTCTCAGCCGAAACCCAAACGAGCTGATCAAGATTGACGGTATCGGAATCAACATTCTGACGGCGACGTTTGGATTAAGTGGACGTCAGATGTCCAAAATGGCAGTTATGATAAACGAAATGTTTGGAATGCCGGTCTTCGTATCAATGAATACTGCGAAAAAAGCCCGAGTTATGCAGGTATTTTTGATTTTTTTAAAGGGCTTGATGAAAGCACTAGAATAACGTTCTCAGAAAAAAATAGTTAGACCTGGTGAACGTGAAAAAACTATGCACATAGCTTCCTCTACCTGTAAAAAAATCTGGCCTTCGTAAATCGGGTACTTAGTACTGCTACGAGCAGTTTCGCCTCGAAATACAAGAACGATTAAGTAATACGGCTTCAATTTCAATGGAATGAAAGTAAGAGTAATAATTTAAATCCACAAAGATCTAACTGTTCGTTGTGAGAGTCCCGACCCTCGGGTAGGCCTACCGTACTCATTCTGCAAAATTGATATTAGAGCGCGTTTGAAAACGGCCATGCTTCTAGCGATATATGTGCTATGGAAACTCCAATATCAGACTTGTTTTATCTACTATTATCATGTCTTATATGAACAATTCCAGGTCTTATATAAATTCTATCTTTATATGGTAATGTACAAGACTTGAAAATATTCATGTAAGACCTGGTAATGTTCATATAAGGCCTGGTTATCTCGGAAATAGGTATTGTCCTAGTTTTGTTCACAATTGAGTATTTTTCGTTTCCCATAATGAGTTTTAATGAAAATTAACCGCGTCAATATGATATTCGTCGATTTCAGAATCCATGCAAGCTGTTGTCGATCGTGAAGACGGAGATATCTAAACTACTACAAGAACAAGAAAAGTTGGAAATTATAGTTGAACAGGTGTGGTTTCTCTCTCTTTCTCCCTCTTTCTCTCTCTCTCTCTCTCTCTCTCTCTCTCTCTCTCTCTCTCTCTCTCTCTTAGTCTCTCTCTCTCTCATTCAGCCATCACAAAATCTCTTCAGTACAAGCAAGAAAAGCAAATTGAACTACGAGAAGCAGCTGCAAGCGGTGTTTTGGCTGTACAGGTGGGCTTTTAAAACAGCTAAGAAATTTCCGTAGAATTGAGAAAAAGCAAAAAAATGGTTTTAAGGTTGATTTCGATGACGAACCTTCAACAAGCTCCTCTTCAGAAATGGTCCAAGTGAAAACGGAAGAAATGATTGATCCGAAAGAGGAAATGGTAGGTCACCTTTATGTAAAAATGTAAATTTTATCAATTTCAGACTGAAAGTCAACCGAAAAGGCCAAGGGAAACTGTAGTTGAACATCCAGTTCATATTAAACTAGAAGTTGACGAAGATAATTTGGTAAGATTTGAAATTATTCACGAAAAGAAGATAAAATTTCAGATCGATTTTGGTTGAGAACTTAAAATGTTCGTTTTTGCTGTTTTCTGGGCAGTGAATGTGACAACTTTATCACTTTTTATTGCATCACATGGGTTGGAATTCCATCGCAGGGACTCTTTGTAACCGTTAAATGTCTTCAGAATTTTCATGTTGAATTTTTGCTGTAATTCTTTGTCTATATCATTGTATTATTTCATTTTTATGTCAGAAGTGATACCTACATGTATGTTCAATAAAAGTTGTTTTATTTGTCTTGGATTTTATACATCTTTGCACAGCACAACACACAGAAAAAGTTTGTAAAGAAATAAAAGAAAAATAAGTAAAAACGTGCAAATGTGCCCTAGTGCACACCGAGCTAAAGAAGGTCATCATCGACTAGTCGCGTTGCAGCAAAATTATATTGAACAAAAATTCGCTATAGAGCGCGTTCGCACATCAATATTTTTTCATTCTTTTGTCCTATTTTTCAAGTTGACAAGCGGATTTAAATCCGCTTGTCACGAATTTGTTTCGCCGATTGCTATTGAAAATTGCAAATCACGTAACTTCTCTCTGTAACTAGCTTTTTATCATGAATTTTGAAAAAAAAACGCGTTGGAGAAAAATTTTCAACTACAGTAACTGTAATTTGATCTACGACAAAACGCGATTTACAAAGGGGCGGGGTTTGCAGTCGCTGCTTATTGGTCGCCTCCCCTCGCTGCTTGGTCCGACACTTTTCTACTGCGCTTCACATATCTTCCTCTACCTGTAAAAAAGTCTGACCTCCGTAAATCGGTTTCTTAGTTACCGTAGCTGCTATAGCAGTTTCGCTTCGAAAAACATGAACGATTAAGTAATGCGCCTTTAATTTCAATGGACTGAAAGTAGGAATAACAATTTAAATCCACAAAGATCTAACTGTTCGTTGTGAGAGTCCCGATCCTACCGTACTCAGTTTACAAAAATGCGACTGCCGCGAGTTTGAAATCGGTTAGACTTTTTGCTAGATATGTGCGCTTAGCGCAGTGTGTAGTGATAATTTTGCCGCGAATTTTAAAATTTAATTTTCAAAATTTAAAAAGAAGGAAAATTTAATTTTCAAAATTTCCTATTTTTTCCTATTTCTCGGATGGAACTAGCCCAGAGCCATAAAAGTGAGTTCTTCATCCTTGCTAGATTCATTATAGATATGTTTTGAATAATTGCGATGAGGTTATCAATTTGATATTCTACGAGCTGCAACATTAGGGTGACGATTAAGTCCCCGAATTTTTCGGGGTGTCTTTAAGTGCACGTCCTGGCTTTGCTAAACAACAACCGCTCCCTCCCCCAGTGGGTTGTTTTCGTGAAACGTCCTGGCATTCCCAAACAACAACCGCCCCCCTCCCCCAGTGGGTTGTTATTGTCAAGTCTCCCCCTTTCTAGTCGTGTGAGTGAGTCTTCACTCGGTTTCATTGATTAGTAAAGTCCGTAATTTCTTTCTATTTCTTTTCCGTTCTGGTTCCGGCCAAAAGGAAAACCGTAGGACATATGGAAAGGTGTTTGTTTTCCCACTTCTTGTAAGAAGCTCCATCAGAAGCAGCATCGGGGTACCGCTTACATGGTAATATAGTAGGGTTCTTCACCTATCATGCCAAACTTGAAAATTTTTCGTTTTTCATCCTTCACTTCTGTTTCAGGAAAAAGAACATACACATCACACACACACACAACAGGAATCGGAAGAAAATTGCCAGGGATGGAATTTCTCGATGATTATGAGAACACTTCTCAAAGTATGGTTTAAAAATTAAAGAATTTGAATGTTAAAAACAGACTTTTCACATTTTGAAATGTGTGGAGAAGTCATTATTTATGAGGCCCTCTCTTCTGTTAAATTAAAATAGGAAACTGGGTGAAATTTAATGAAAAACCAGAAAGTTTCAGTATCGGTCCGAAAATTGAACGCACTGAAAGGACCTTTCAAAGAGCGAATCTATCAACTCGGCGTGGAGACTATGAATCTCCGTCAGAAAATGATGGACGTGCAAAAAGAGAGAGATCAGTTACAAGAAAAAGTGAATTTACTGGTGGAAGAGAGAAGACAGGCGTCTAAAAGGAATCTGGAAGAACATGGAGATGAAAGGGCCAACGAAGAACAGTTTCTGGATGTTTTTATCGAAGATGTTAGTTTTCATGCTTGAAAAATTGGGTTATAGGGAGAGTCTTGGCAAATTTTAGTGTCAAGCTGAAACTAGAATGGAATAAAAAAAATGGCAAAGTCTGGGTAAATCTTTGATGTAAAATCGAAAAAAAAATCATAAATGAGCATACCTATTTCAGCTCCGTAACGAACTGGAAACCGAAAGAAACCTGAGAAGAAAGGCAGAAGAAGAAGTTAGTAATTTGAAAGAAATCAACGAGTCATTCAATAAGGAGTTGACGGCGAACAGTGTCTGGAAGGAAGCTGAGGTATGTTTTATATTTGCAGAGTTACAGTTACGAACAAAAGTTCAGCAACTTTTAATTTCAAATTCCGTGAATTTTACGCGATCACCATCAAATTTTCTCGGTAACAACTTCAAACATTTAAAAGTGAGAAAATTGAGCAGTCTTTTTTTTATTTTTAACAGAAGAGTTTTTTACTACATAGTTTAATTTTTCATTTTTTAAAATTTATATTTTGTTTGATTTGTTTTCTGTTTTTTTTTATCATGAAATATTTTTCAAATTTGAAAGAAACTAGGGAAAACCCCGAAAATTTGTCTATGTTGTAAGAAAAAAACTTGAATAAAAACGAACGGAAGCAACTCAATTTTTATTTTTTTTAAATTTTCGATGTAACTACAAAAAAATGAGGGTGATCGCTCGTGTGAGTTATCGTCGAAATTAAAACTTGCTAAACTTTTGTTCGCTATTGTATGTTTTTATGTTCAGATCATGATGAAATGGAAAACGGAAAGAGATCGTAGACTGAGGTTAGATTATGAGATGGAGGTCAACAGAGAACAACTCGAAGAATACAAAAGGAAGCTAGATGATGCGAAAGCTCAGTTGAATATGTGAGATTTTTGACTACAATATCGACTTTGAGCAAGAATTTTTTTGAATTTTAACAATGAAAACCTCACAAAATGATTTCTGAAAAAAATTAATATTTTTTCAAAGCGAGGAAAAAAAAGTTTGATTCCCATTTGATTTTAGGAATTCTGAAATGTTTAGAAATTTCTCGAAACTTTCCGAATCGATTAATTTCTTTCCTTAATTAAACGTTCATTCTCAGCCGAAACCCAAACGAGCTGATCAAGATTGACGGTATCGGAATCAACATTCTGACGGCGACGTTTGGTTTAAGTGGACGTCAGATGGCCAAAATGGGAACAATGATAGGAGAAATGTTCGGAATGCCAATCTTCGTGTCAATCAAAACGGCGAAAAAGGCAAAGGTTATGCAGGTAATTTTGATTTTTAGAAGAATTAATGAAGAAAGAACTGAAATAACAAGAGTAATGATGTGAATGGCCCGCTCTCTTAATTTCAAGACCTTTTTTACAAGAAGTTAACCATTTTTTGTTCCCCCAGCTAAATTTAAAAGGAAAATGAACCGCGTCAATTCCAGGATCCATTCAAACTGCTAGCAATTGTGAAGAAGGAAATATCTGCGCTCCAAGAAGAACAAAAGAAATTGGAAGTAATAGCTGAACAGGTGAGGTTTCTCTCTCTTTCTTTCTTTTTCACCCATTACATAACCTCTTCAGTACAAGAAAGAAAAGGAAGTTGAACAACGAGAAGCAGCCGCGAGAGACGCATTTGCTGTGAATGTGAGATTTAAAATATTTTAATTTTTTTCACAATATCTGACTGATTTTTTTCAAGAATTGAGAAAAAGCAAAAAAAAAGTGTTTCAAATGGGGATTTAACTTTCCCTATAGATTTCTGACCATAGTACAGGGGCACCAAGAACGGATCTTCGGAAACTGAGAAAAAGCAAAAAAATGTTTTAAAAGGAGGATTGAACTTGGCTCTCAAAAGTCATAGAAGGATGGTTTTACCAAAGGCTATGGATTCGTTAACATGAGTATGGCACATAAAAAATACAGAAAATTTGGGAATAATGTGGAATTAATCTTTGAATAATTCAATTTTAATTATATTCTTGCCTATATAAAGAGTGAAATATTGTTTTAAGGTTGATTTCGATGACGATATCTCTGCAAGCTCTTCTTCAGAAATGGCCCAAGTGAAAAAAGAAGAAATGATTGATTCGAAAGAGGAAATGGTGTGTCGTTTTCATGTAAAAATATCGATTTTTATAAATTTCAGACTGAAAGTCAACCGAAACGGCGCAGGAGAACTGTAGTCGAACATCCGATTCAAGTTAACGTGAAAGAAGAAGTGGTTGGTCATTAAAAACGATAAAAATATTAATTTTGATCAATTTCAGACTGAAAGTCATCCGAAAAGACCGAGGGAAGCTGCAGTTGAACATCCGATCCAAGTTAAACAAGAAGTTAAAGAAGAAGAGAGTTGGGTAAGATTAGAAGCTATTCACAAAAAGAAGATGAAATTTCAGATCGATTTTGGCTGAGAATCTAAAATGTTGGTTTTATATGATTTTATATCCAATAAATATAAAAACTTTATTACCTTTAAACGTATCACAGGGGTTGGATTTCTATCACAGGGACTCTTTGTAACCGTTAAGTGACTTCAGAATTGGTATGTCGACATCGACTTTCCCAACGTAACCATTGGACTTGATCTGATTAAGTTTCTCCTGATACTCTGCAGGTAGATGATGCTCTTTTGCTCCTGAAATCGGAACATTTTATTGAATGACGTCTGAATCACCTTCCACGATGACTTTTTTATAGTGTGGTGATGGGTCGGCCTTTGTAGCGTTCAAGTCAGAAAACTGATAAGTGCGACAGGTTATGATTTCTCCGTTGACTTCGATTGGCACTGAAAAGTACTTTGTTCATCAATTCCAACAGGATCGAACCTTCCAGACGATGATATCCCTTCTCTTGCTCGTCGAGTGTAGCGGAGAACTCTTCCGGAACCTTCCAAACACAGCCCCAAACCTGAAAAATGTGTGAATTCGCCTTGGAAATCGGTCTAACCGGGGAGATTTTGTCTTCACTAGTGCCGTTGGTAGCGAGGATTGTAGCTAGAGAACCGTGCCATCTTTTCCCGTGAGAGACGAATTCCAGAGAGTAGTTTTGAAGACATCCGATCGAGTGGAAAATGGCGCCTTTGTTCTGGAATAAGGGTACTACGATACCCATGCGGAAACCGTACCATATATTGAATCCTGGCCTTGAGTAAATTACTCCCGAAGGCGAAATAGAAGAAAAAAGACATTTGACGTGACTAGAAGGAAATTATGCTGCTGACAGCTGTCAGAAAAGAAAGCAAAAGTCAATAGCGTAAATTAAAATGCCGGCGGTGTTTTGCACCCACGAGAGAATGCAGAAAATATTTTATTTGTTTTTTATTATTGCTTTCGATTGATTTTTCCCATAACTCACCAGCTGATATTAAGGTTTACATGTCACCATGATGGAGAAATATTTGTCGCTCGCCGTCTTTGTATTTATATGCTCACAGGCTGTGACTTCAACTGAGGTAAGTTTTAAAGGAAAATCCCGTTTAATTCATTTATTCCAGGCAAATTTTGAAGACATAAGATGTCGATGTGTCTGCCCCAGTGTCAAGGGATTTGTTGACAACTCGACGGATGAGGAGAAATATCAGAGACGATATTATACGAAAACGAATTTGGAGCCTTATTTATGGTTTGTTTTTGTCGTCGTTTTTCTTTAGTTTAGAGCTTCCAGCACTCCTTTGTCTGTCGTTCGTGGCGAAGTTGATTCCTTCGTCGAGGCTGGCCATCTGGACGCCTTCCTAGCCAACTGTGATTGTCGAAGTGAATCGAGAAACACTGTTCTACTAAAAGTGGTCGTCATTTTTGTCATCTGCGTGATTGCTGTGCTCACAGGATACATGGTCTTTTTGCTCTATCTGAACCCCATCATGCGGAAACATCGCTTCGCTGCTCCCTACAGGCAGCATAACGATGAGGTGAAAAATAGGGATATTTTAGTTTTCAATGAAGTTTTC
>OZ022251.1:14151893-14189393 GCA_963978915.1 Caenorhabditis parvicauda | reverse complement strand
AGCTTATCTCTGAACCGCAGTGTAGGACTTACTTTTGCTGAACAATGGGCCTATACTTTGCGTCGACTCGTATCGTTTCTAGCTCGTCCAGGGCGTCAAATCCATCAATCACTCTGTAAAATCGTTCATGTTGATGGCGATTACAGTATTTAAAATTGGGCGTGTCTAGCGAATAAGCGTCTAGAAGCTAACTGGGAACTTTACACCCGTTTCGAACAGAAAATATTTCAAGTACTCTTTGCGAAATTGACGATTATGATATCTAAAATGGGCGTGGTTAGCGAATGAGCGCCTAGAAGCTAACTAGGAACTTTACACCCGTCTCGAACAGAAAAGATTTCAAGTACTCTTTGCGAAATTGACGATTATGATATCTAAAATGGGCGTGGTTAGCGAATGAGCGCCTAGAAGCTAACTAGGAACTTTACACCCGTCTCGAACAAAAACTGTCAAGTACAATTTCAAAATTTGGGTCTGGTGATTGTGGTATTTAAAGTGGCATTCAAAACAACTCACTTTCCAAACAGGGTATACTTCAGATCCAGATGAGGTTGCTTCGCGTAGGTTATAAAAAACTGCGATTGATTAGTATCTGGTCCATTGTTCGCCATTGAAACGCATCCTCGTGTATCGTGCTGGAAATTATATTTATTTAATTAAAAACTAATCATTTCTCTTATTTCCGTCATTCGCTTTGTTCGTAAGATGAACAGTACTGTCAGATGGTACATGTGTAACTGCAGTTACAGTTTCACGATCGTTCAGCTCATGTGACAGGACATACTGTACTCTTACAGTATGGTTACACTTTCACACTCGCTTCGCTCGGTACTCAGACCGTATAGTTAAAAGTTAATAAGTACTCCTACAATTTCATAACTTTGCTCGTGTTTCTCTCATTTTCGCCGATGTTTTCACCTCGGCGCATAAACAGGAAGATGTGTACCTTGGTTTTTAGGTTAAGGCTGAACCTTAAGCTGACCCAAATCTAATCTAAGCCTAAAAAGAGGTATTCATGATAACGCACAACAAGTTTTTCACGTTTGACAAATAAGGAATGCTATTTAATGAATACCATAATCTTCATGAAAAATACCTTGAGAGCCGGGACCAGCTCGTCTTCGAACGGCTCCGCCCATATGCTTTTCCCGCCTTTGCCAGTATTCGTCGGGTCGCCAGTTTGGACCATGAATTCCTTGATATTCCTATGGAACGTGCATCCGTTGTAATAGTCGCTGGCACATAGAGCAAGGAAATTCTGGAAAGTCGTAATTATTTTCGATCAAATTTGAAAAATATTGGCTGATTTGCTATCTTGGTGAAACACTATAGCCGATTTAACACCTTAAACTTCTTGGGTGGTCCAAATTTTCTTTTTATGTTTCCTGTTTACTACTTCATGAACAAGAAAAAACACAAGCACTGACAGGTCTCGAAGTTCATTGATAATCTTTAACTTCTTGGGAGGTCCAAATTTTCCTCGTTTTCTTTTTCTGGATGTCTCATGAAAAAATAATTTCGATCTATTTATACTTCTGGAAAAGAAAAAGTCACTTTGTTCTTTGTGAAAAATCTTTGTTCTTCTTTAACTTCTTGATCCAATTTATCTGTCCTATAGATTACTGGCAAAGACGACTCTGACCTATTTCGTATAGAAAAAATCTTATATTCTATTTCTTGGGTGGTCTAATACACTTTTTGCGAAAGTTATCATGTCCTATCGCAGGGACATGAGCTGTTTTATACTTTGAGAAAAAGACCATTCGGAAACTTAAACTTCTTGGGTGGTCCAATGCAACTTCTTTTTTTTGCGAAAATCGTCACGTTCTATAGAAAAAATATGAGCTATTTCATACTTTAAGAACAAGACCTCTCAGAAGACTTTAACTTCTTGTGTGGTCTATCATTTTAGAGAGTCAAAAATAACCTCACAAGCCTTCGGAGCATCCTCAACATAGAGCTCAATCTTGATTGGTCCTGCCGTTGTGTTCAGGGTCACTGCCATAGCTGAGTTTCGATATTTGGACCTGGTAAAAATCATGGGCGCCCGGGCGCCCAGTATAAACACCTTTTCAAATATCAAAAAGCCTCATTGACTTTCATACAAAAACATCTTCATAGTGGACTTTGAACTTTTATGAAAACTGAAAAAAATGGGGAAAGTAGTATTGGCGTAAGCAAAAATAGCTCAAATTTGACCGATTCGATTGAAAATTCAGTTTTTTAAGTGAGAATATCTCGTTTTTGAGCAATTTCTATGTAAATCAGTCAAAATTGATGTAAATTGGAGCCGAATGATTTTACACGCTATATGATAGGCAAACACAACACTTGAGGGGCGTTCACAGGCTTCGAATTAAATTTGGCTTGAGGGAATGCTATCTGGCAATAAGTAAGATCGATATTATGAAAACCGGAAAATGGGTGGATAAATGAATAAAGCAATGTAGTGTCGCTGGAGTCACTATAAATTAGGATTTACTCAGGAATTTCAACGAAAATAACTGGAAAAATTGATTCGTTCTGTGATATTTAGCCTCAAAAAATTATCTAGACCTTTCGTTGCTTTCCATTATACAAAAAGGTTTGCATTTTCAGTTTTTCTCAAATCATTCGATGAAAAAGTGAAAAAGGCAATTTCGCCATGTTCAATTGCCTGAGTAAAACTTCCGAGAGAAATAACTTACGTAGATTTTGTACATGAAAAATATCGTTAAAGCTCATTACTTGTGACCACCTCTTCTTTTTGGCGTTTTGGGCACCTGTACAGACAGTTTGAGGTCTTCCTTCTCCTGAATTTATCGATTAATTCTTTTTTTTTAGAGTTTCTGTTGTACTTTTTGTCAGAAACTGTGAAGGTAAGTGATACAAATGAAGAGTTTCGCGATGCAAAGCATAAAAATAGACGGTGTTATCTTATTATAGTTACAACTTTAACTTCGTGGGTGGTCTCCAAAATCCATATAAACTATGTGGGTGGTCATGTATTATCATTTTCTCAACTTCAACTCCTTGTGCGATCACTTTAACTTATCTAAACTATAACGTCCTGAGGGGCCACATTTGAATTTTAACTTTAAATTCATGGGTTTAGTATTCTGAAATCCCTTGAACGAAGCGGGAGGTTCTATTTTCTCAACTTAACAATAAATTCGTGGGTGGTCTTAGTATTCCAATACTCTTTAAACTACGCGGGTGGTCCAAAATTACAATTTTCTTATAGCTTCTCCGTGTTTGAAACTAATTCAGTCAGTCTAAACTATCTCCCAACATAATCTTCCTGGGTGGTTCAAGAAAATCTTTAAAAAAAAACCTCATCTGGGAGTTTTTCGATCTCCGACGACAGCTTATTCTGCATCTCGAAGTGCATAAGGATGTCGTTGAGCTCCGCTTCGAGGTTTTTGATCTTCTAAAAGTGTAAATGTACTCTTCTGGTAAAAATATGAATTTACCTCCCCCGACTTCTGGTTATCCTTCAGTGCTTCTTCATACTTCGACTTCAGCTTCATCTGATGGTCTCGCAGCATCTGGTTCATTTCTTCTTCATCTTTTAGCTTTTGAGTCAGCTGGAAGAAAAAAAAACGTCAAAAGGAGAGCTTTCAAACTTTTCTTATATGTTCTTTTTCTTGCAAAAATGAGTCTTCGAATGGATAATTAACTTTGCTGGTGGTCCAAAATATCACTCGTTTCAAGCAGACACAATTTAGTTTCTATGCGTTTTTAACAGTTTTCGAAAGAGAAATCATCCCTAACACTGCCCCATGTAAACAAACAATCATTATCATCTTGTGTGGTCCAATTTTCTTATCACAACTCGTCAAATCTCACCTTTTCAACCTTCACCGATGTCTTTCCAAACTTCTTCTCTATGGCCGTTCTGCTTTCTTCGCTCTTTTTGAAGGATTCTTCAAGTGCTTGGAGTCTTGCGTCCTTGGTCTTCACTTCATCTTCCAGAGCTGTGATCTGAAGTGAGAAGAATTTTGGCGAAACGCCAGAAGGGCGGAGAAGACACCCAAAAAATTAAATAGAAACCACTAAAAATGCTCATTTTCTATTTTTACAAAAAAATCAAATTTTAAAAATTGGCCGATTATCAGTTTTGAACTACTGGAGTGTCTCTTTATTCTAGAATTTTTTTTTCGAATGCTTTCATCCTTCCGGATCAAGTTATAACGCTACCTCCACTAAAGAAACAATATAAATTGTTTTTTTCGAGTTCTAAAATCTTTTCTCGATTATTTTTCGATACTTGTAGTTCATTTTCCCACGATATAAGCTACTAGAACTCGAGATTTCTATTCCAATTCACAAATTTTTCTGATTGTATTCAACAAAAAGCTCACTCTAGCTTCGGCTATCTTCTCCATGTTCGACACAGACTGTTCATGATCGGCTAGACGTTTCTCATAGTAGGTTCTTTGCTTTTCTAGCTCTCTGGTGATGGACAAGATAACGTCCATAATCGCTCCTTCTTCAGCCTTTTTGCTCTTCTTCTGGAAATTTCTTTATTCTCTCTATAATTTAAAATACAAAGTGTCGTGTAATGAATAGTTATCTCGCTCGCCGCAGAATTTTCCGCCTGCGGCAGAAAACACCGCCCCTACGCCGAAGAGGTGAAGTTTTGGCTGTCACCATAATCCAGTGACAATGTTAAGGAAATTCTGCGCAGTAATTGTACTTTCATGATGACCCGGAGTACTTTAAATTTTTCAAGAAAACAAAAATTACCGGCTGTCCACTAAATTCCACCGGTTTTCCTTGTTCATCTGCGATCAGGCGATGAACATAGTTGTCACCAACATAGTCCCAGACATGATTGGTGCAGATCGATTTGGAGAAGGTGTGTAGGGTGTTTTCAAAGTGTCTGGAATAATGGTGTCAGAGAGAGAGAGAGAGAGAGAGAGAGAGAGAGAGAGAGAGAGAGAGATAAAAAAAAAGAGAGAGAGAAACTCACTTTTCAGCATGTCGATCCGCATTTCTTCCACATCCAACATGACCACACGAGAGGCAGATCCACAGGTCATCAACATTATTGCACTCTTCGCAACATTGTTCTTCTACGACATCAGGTGATTGCATGTAACGGCAAACAGGGCAGGTGAAGACCTCATTTGGGCTGGAAAAACGTTTTTTTTTCTCATTGTTTTGCTCCTAGAACAATATTTCTGGCACAATTCATCCGATCGTTCAGTATAGTTGTGATTTCTAATTCGAAAGATACGACACAGTGTAATTTTCAAAAACCTTCAAGAACTTAAACTTTGATTCAATATATTTTGAGCTTCCGATACACAAAAACTGCACAAAAATGGCCTTGGGGCTGTGAAAGGTTCCAAGACTTCTACAAGAAAAAAGCAGTTAGCTACTGTTTCTGTTACATTTCCCTTGTATCATTTCGTTTTCCCTGCATAGGTAGAAACTTTTATGTGCATTCATCGAATTGATTCATAATGAAGTGAAACTCTGATTCAATCTATTTAAGATCGCAGCTTCCGAGACAAAAAAGATACTGAAATCTACACATACTACTGCTGCGAGAAGTACTGAGACTTATACAAGAATAATACGCTGTTTGAACCTGTTTCCGTCTCACTTTACTCAAATTTTTATGCGTACTGACACTCTTTACTGGAACAAAATGAAAAACCAACGTTTCCTCGTTCCACCGCTGCAGGCAGGCCAGATGGAATGTATGATTGCAGAGGATCGCGATGACACTGTCGTCGAGTCGTTCGAGGCACACCGAGCACGTCGGCAGCTCAGTCATCTGTGCACCGTCCGTTTCTGCTGATTGCATCATCTCGTCTCTCGACTTCTGAAAACAAGTTTCGATTATTTTCCACAACTTTTTTCATTAAAATTAAATTTTGTCATTTTTCAAAAACTCACACACTCAATACGATCCACAAAGAGCATGATACACGCGAACGGCTCCATCTCATTGAACTTCCTCTCATTATGCTCCTCGTAGAAATCTACAGTCGCCTCCTGAAAAAAAACCACGTTGCTTGACTGCCTTGATAAAAACTTACATGTGTTTTGAACTTGATCAATACCATGTACTGGTTTGGGGTCGAGTTGCAAATGACTCTGATGCGTTCGATACTGTCTTGTGAGGATTCTGAAGTGGAGAAAGTAAGGGAATGAGAGAGAGAGAGAGAGAGAGAGAGAGAGAGAGAGCCAGAAAAAAAACTCACGCATAAAATAAAGAATCTCATGGATCGTGAGCTCTGCTGGAACTCCCATCATCGCAAGCATCTTACATTCCGCCATTTTCGCTTTTTCTTCTCTGAAATTCGGAACGCTAATTCTAAAATGAACGAATTTCAATGTAAAAACATAGAAATATGAACTTTTTCAATCCGAATCATGATTTTCCGTTAAAAAATTGTGATGCGGAGCAGCGCGCGGAAAGAAAACTTTTCCATATACGCTTTAAATAATCAGGGAAAAAAGAGAAAATGTGCCGCGCAGCAGCGCGCGGTTGAAACAACGCAAATTACTCACTTGTACTTATAAAGATGAAGCAGTCCCTCGGTCTGTTCATACTTGGGGTTTCCATAAAAGTACTGCTGCTCGGTGAGCTCCTTCTGATCGCTGCAACCAGAGACCACCGACGACACTGAGGACGTCGGCTCCAATGGTTTCCTCTCAAGGGTCTCTACAACCACCTGCGAGTAGGTGCGATGGCCCAGGTAGTGAGTGACAGGCGGCTTCGCGGCTTCTTTTCCCTTGGTGGATTTGGTGGGTCCTGTTGGTGTCGATTGCTCTGCCTTTGGCGGTGACGTTCTGACTCCGGTTGAGATGAGACGGCGTCTGGTGCGTTCACCTTGGCCGCTTGGCTTGGTGTCTGAAATTGTTTTCAATCTGAACCGAAAGTGATTTTTCAATTAAAAAGTAGACTATATCGGGACACATATCTAGCAAAAAGTCTGACCGATTTCAAACTCGCGGCAGTCGCATTTTTGTAAAATGAGTACGGTAGGGTCGGGACTCTCACAACGAACAGTTAGATCTTTGTGGATTTAAATTATTATTCTTACTTTCAGTCCATTGAAATTGAAGGCGCATTACTCAATCGTTCATGTATTTCAAAGCGAAACTGCTACGGTAACTAAGTAACCGATTTACGGAGGTCAGACTTTTTTACAGGTAGAGGAAGATATGTGCGGGAGTCATGGTCTATTTTTTTCATTTATTGTTATCGACACCTTAAGTAACTTTTTCTAGTAAGTCAAAACGTTTCTATACATCAGACTGTGAGAAACACCTTATTTCGTTGATGGTCTTCATTTTATCTCAATTTGCTGGATAAAACAGCTGTTATCATTTGAAAACCATTAACTGCGTGGGTGGTCCTATTTTCAGGTTTGGGTCGGCTTAAGTTTTAACCAAAGCCTTGATTATTGGGATGTTCCGAGGAAAGTTATGAAGGTTTGAATAAAACGGGATGCCGTTCGGAAATCATTAACCTCGTGGGTGGTCCTCTTTTCTTCCTTTGTTTTAGCCACTTAACCAAACCAACTTTCAACACTCTTTGGAAATTGAAAATCAGAATTTTACCTATAATCTGGTCAGGATTTACCTGGACCCTGTCGATTTTAAAAGTTCAGCAAATCTCTCTATATTCATTTTGCAAATTGCAGCCAACGTTGATTTTTCTTTCATAATATACTCAGGTAAGAAAAGGGGAACAACTTTTGTGAAGAAATGAGTCTCGGAGATGCAATTACACATGATTTTATCACAAATCTTCAGCAAATGGCTCTATATTCATTTTGCAAACTGCTATCAAAAGTAATTTCCTTTGGTAATAAGCTTAGGTTAGGTTGGGAGAACAACTTTTGTCAAGGGCCAACTCTCGGACTCCCTTATTTCCTAACTTCTGTCCAAAACGCAAGTGAATATATAGAGCGCTTTGCGAATGGTCTGTCGATTTTCAACTCTTTTCGACTTCAAAATCGTTAATCTACGCAAAATAAATCAATAAATCGATCAACATACCCGAGGACTCTTCATTGAACGACTGCATGATGTTATTCTCTGATTCAACTTCTAATCTCAATAGTAGCGGCACATAGAATGTGTCCATCCACTGTGAACAACTTTCTTCTTCAATCTGAATATTCTACATTGAAAGAGGCAAAAATCGTAAAATTGAGGTAGGATGCCATGGAAGAAAACCATGAAAATTACAAAAATCAGTAGAAAAATATACAAAAATGTTTATTTACACGAGAAAATGCACAAAATTACAGATCTATTCACAGAAATTCTACAAACCGTGAGCACTGCTCCTAATTTTACATTCTGGTTTCCTAGGTTTTAGAATTCCATGCGAATTCGGAAACTTAGGCTATCCAGAATTTCAAAACTATCACCTGACTAATGTGGGAAAAAAGGCACTTTGACAAGCGAATCAAATGGTAGGTAAGATTAAGTTTTTCATGAGTAAAACCCTTGGGGAGTTTTTCAAAAACAACCCAAGACTTTACCGATAATCTAATGTAATCAACTTCAAGTAGTCAAATTGTATACAGTTTAGAAAGATGGAAACCAAATAAGTAAAATAATCTACACCGTATATCAGACTTGCACGGAATTCCTCTTGCGGGTATAAACTTGCATTTCCTTCAATTTCTTGGAGAAAAGTAAATAAAACAGTTATTCCTTCAAAAATCGTTATTTATAGAAGTTTTCAGTTTTTGTTTTTCCTACTTCCGTATAGTAAAATCTCACTTCCGTGCAACTCTGCTAGAGACTATCTGTCAAAACTAACCAGATGAACTTGAACCTATGAGCAGTGTAAACCCTCTTTTATGCTCGAACCGATGGTCTAGTCATATCCAACGAAGACAACGTCGAGTCTGTCAACCCACCCGAGCCTAGCGACGTGTGTCGGCTCAGATGTGGTTCAGCGAAGAACAACTTGATCGCCGACCATAAATTATCTCTTGTCATTCGGGACAAAAAAGTCGCGCGAAGCTGAAAATTGTGATGTTTAGTAGAATAGGCATGGGCATATTGCCAATCATTGGCAGTCGATTGGCAATGCAGTTTGTTATAACACTATCTTTAACGTCAAGAAGGCCCTGGAAATCAAAATCCAAGTCAATTGCATTGCCAACCGACTGTCAATAATTGGCAATATGCCCATGCCTTTAGTAGAACGCATTCCGTTTTTTTCAAACCTAAAAAAACGTCGTGCGCGCTACCATTCACACCTCAGGCTTGGCTCACGTTAGGTTAGATTTGTGTCAGCTAAACGTCTAACCCAAGGCTAATAAAAAAGGGATCGGGGCGTTGTTCCCATTAAAGTTTGAATAAAACGGAATGCCGTCAGAAATCATTAACTTCGTGGGTGGTCATCTTTTTCTAATTTGTTTTCGCCATTTGACAACCAAAATCCACCACTTTTTTTAAAAATGATTTTACTACGGATAGCCAGGATTTACCTGGACTTTTTCGATTTTCAATACGCAGAGAATGAAAAAGAAATAACGTTTTAAATTCAGGGTGAACAAAAAAGGACTAAACTCACATCTAACTGATTAAAGAGTCTGCATTTTGATTCAAATTATTAAAAAAAAATCCATTTCAAAAAACTGTGAACCACAAGAATGAGAAAGATAACAGCTCTTTTTTTTTTTAGATATTTTCCCATCAATTCGTTCCCATGACAACGAAAAGTGGTTTGATTCGGGCACAATGAGATTTTTCTTTTTTTTTTTATTCAAGAAAAAACCTGTTTTTCTGCTCTAGAAACCAGATGTGGGGCCAGGTTCGAGGTGATAGTTTCTACTGCTAGCAAACCAATGAACTTGTCCAGTCCACAATTCAGCTCATTTTTAAGCTGAAAAATAATTTTCTTTCACATTCTTTCAATTTTCCTGCTGGAAAATTAGTTTTTTCTACAATTTCAGCCTTTTCAATAGAAAATACTTCTTTTTTGAGGAGAAATTCGTATGTTTCTTATATTTCCTGATTGCTTTTTCAAAAAATCATTTTTCTGGAGCATTTTCCTCCATTTTTAATACAACAACGAAATCCTAACTCTCATTCCTCCATTTCCTATTAAAATTCATCATTTTCTCACATATTTCACTCAAACTTTAAATAATTCCCGTAAATCCAAAGTTTTCTGATAAAAATCTCACCACAGTGAAGGCTTTCGATTGTCCGTTGCCACCCAGCATTTCCAGTTGATGGCTCGCCTTCGTTATTCCACACTCGGCCAACAACTTTTTGATGTCATCACCAAGCTGGAAAAGTGACAGGTTGATGGCCGTTGCTGCCACGTGGGGGCTGATTCTCTGAATTTCAGAAACTTATGGTATTTTTTTTCACCTTATTTCACATAACTTCTTCTTAAACTGTCATCAAACGAACAATTTAGACAAATTCTAATGGCTTTTTAACAAAACTTCACTACAAATCTAGTTCTTTTCAATGAAAAATGTGTTCAAACCGGGCTAACATTAACTCTCTGAGTCTCATAGGAAATTTCTAATGCTTTTTTCAATTATAAAATCTACTGATAATTTTCAGCAAGTTTTAGATAATTCCTAAACGGTAAGACGCTACTTTGAATCATACCAATTTCGAATTTCAAATGACTTTCGTCGATTTAATCAAAGAACTTTAATTTAAACTTCGATGATTCTGAACCTTCTGATAATTCAGATCAGTTCGATCAATGTTCTCTTTGAAATCACAACTTTTGAATAGGGTCTTCACTAGTTTCTGATCTGTTTCTATGCTTTCAAATCAAGTTCAAGATAGTTTTCATTTGAATCTGTCCCAAACTATAAAATTCATTTTCTGAACACTTTTCGCACTATAAAATGTGAACTGAGCAAAGAATACCTGTTCTGGATTTCTTTTCAATAGTTTTAGGACAACATCTTTGGTAACGTGATGAACACGACTTGGAAGCTTCGGAAGGTCCGATTCCAGATAGTCTTTGCTGCTGATTTTCTGATAGAATGGATTTTGACGTGTCAACATCTCATAGGCCAGCCCACCAGCAGCCCAAGTATCGGCCATTTTGAAATTGACCACTCTTAAAATTCTTTTTGGTAATGGAAATGAAAACACTCAATTTTGGGTGGCAGAAAATATAGACGCAACGATTTTGGCTACTTTCTCTCACCATAGAATGCTCAACTTCAGTTTCTACGCGTTTTCAAGACTTATATCTTCAATTTCTTCATCTTATGGTGAACACAATCATAATCATTGAGAATCCTAATATTCTATAACAGATTTCTAGAAAAAATCTTCAAAAAAACAAAATCTCACTTTCCTTTTCCTGGTGTTGCTGTCACTACTTCTGGAGCTCTGGTTCTAAGGTTTCCACCAAGAAGTCCATCGTATTCAAACTCAAAGGGAACTTCCCAGCTGCCATTGGCGAGTGCACAACCAAAGTCGGAGATGACAAGATGAGGAATCTCATCTGTAAGAGAAAAAAATCAGGAAAAATTTATTTAAACCCGGTAACTTCGGTGGGAAACCTTACACCTACGAACACCAACCTGGTTGACACTCCAAATTGACCCTATATGATTATTTTTCGCCTCCAATGATTTGATCGTCGGGACTGAGGTCCGGGAGAGCCTTCGTGCCTTCGATCTCACAAAAAAAAAACTTCCCCTCCCCCTATATGGGGTCCTCTAATTTCTCTATGCTTAGTTACTTTCATTTATTTTATTTTTTTTAGTGTCATCCGGGAAAGTGATTCCTCTCACACCCCTTTCTTTTATCTATACATATATATTCTTTCTATTATTTTCCATTTGTTCCGCTTATCGGAATAAATTTTATATTAGTAAACGTGAACAAAACTATCGCAAGACCTTATTCTGAGAAAATCAGGTCTTGTATGAGTATTACAAGATCTTATAAGAACATTACAAGGTTTATGAATACTTTCAACTCTCGTTTTTACTATAATATGGTAAAACTCTACTTGAAAACATTCATAAAAGAGCTGGTTATCTCATATTCAGGTCTAATTAGATTTTTTTCTGCGAATACTTTGATTCAAACAATTTGTCACAAATTTCGTTTTTCAGCCAGAATCAAGCCCAATAGAACTACTTGGTCATTCTTTTCAAAATAAAGAAGTCTAACGGCATGCTTTGAAATATTAGTCACCACTTTATTTTTTACGAAATTTCGAGAAATAAGATAAAAACTGATCAAAAAAATTTTCAAGTGAGCTTTTTAGACTGTACTATGATGAAAGACTTTTTAGAAGAAAAAAAAATAATTTCACTCTGACAACTCTTCTCGGAAAGATTGAAATGAAAAAAACGGCTTTTCAGTTAGGAAAACACAAAATCTGTTCATTTTTCGAGTAATTTCACTTTTGATAATTTTAAAAATTACCATCAGAATCATACTCCAGGAGGATATTGTCACTCTTCATATCTCTATGGGCGACACAATGATCTTGTAGGTACGCACATCCTTCCAAAAGTTGGGCCAACATTACTCGTGACGTCCAATAGTTACGTTTATGAAGCCATACGTAGTCACGAAGGTTTTGACGGTACCTTAAGATATAAACAGCTTCAAATTGAGAAAACAGTTATTTCAACTTATGAATGATGAATCTGTACCTTTTACCTCATACATATCTCTGCCGAATATCATTGACTAACAAAAAACGGAAATTTCTTCCCATATATCCACACAAATCAAAGAATATCGTTATTTTTTTGTGACTCATCTTTTTTTTTATTATTCTTCTAGAGAATCTTCATTTCTGATAAGATTTGTTCCTAACAAAGATATTTCTTGCGGCGCTTCGGGTCGTTTGAAAAAATATTGAATGTCGAAAACTTCAATATAGTCCAGATAGCTGAATATCAGCTCGGTTTCACAATGTAAAAATTCTCAAAAGGGAAGTTGGAATAAGAAAATTGAATAGAATCATGAATGAATACTTTTTGTCTTTTTTCTCGAAATCGATTTTTTTCTTATTTTTCGAAAAAAATAATCTCACAAGTCGCATTTTCGTGCAACTCTTGTACGAATAAATATTCATATTTGAATCTTTTAAAAATCACCTTCGCATCACCACATAGAGAGTTCTTGGATCCGATGGTTGCATGAACGTAGGGAAGTTAATCTCATCTGGGTAACGTTGGAGTAGTTCTGGATCGACTCTCATCACGTCGACAAACGCTGTCATCACTCGGACAATGTTCGGATGTGTTCGAGGAAGTGGCTGGAACCTTAAAAATTGTTTGAGTTTCGGAGAAAAGTCAAAGTAAGTTTTTTAGTTGGAGATGTGTTAATTTCATTCATCTGATGTTAATTTAGTGAGCATTAGGAAATCAGAGAAAAGGTTTTATATTAAATAAATTAAAATAATTTAAATTATTGCCGTTTTTCACCATTCATCCAAATTAGACAATAATTAGTTTCTTCTAGGTGAAAAAAAAATCAGTAAAAAAATAATAAATAGAAATCAGTCAAAACGTTTGTGAATGAATAGTACCCATCCCGTTATTCTTTACAAAAGTGCGGAAAAAACTATTTTATGCAGAATTTTTTTTAGTTGAAGATGGTTTTATGGAAATTTTCTAATAAATTCATCAATTTCTATACTTTTTCTGTAAGAACAACTTTTTTCCACTTAATAAATCTCATTTTCCAAATACAAAGCTCACTTCGCAATCTTCCCACGGAGTAGATCCGCCGACTTGGGGTACGGTGTCAATTCCAGGCCCATGTCTTGCCATATGTGAAAATCTCCCTTGGTTACAATGTCTTGTTGAAAGTTGTACATCAATTTGATTGCGTATGGGAATGTTTCACGTTGTTTCAGAAGACTTCCCACATCGTTTAATCCAACTTGTCTTGACGTTGATGGAGTGTTCATGTTCAATCGAGCCGCGTACACTGACGCGTTGCATCCCTGACCAAGGAATTGACCTGGAAGATGTAAATAAATCAATAAATTCTGAACCCATCCCATCTTCGTCAAATTAACCCTCAATAATTCCATTAAAACTGAAATTCCAGAAAGTTTAGTTATTTTTCTGTTTCATTCATGGTGCATTTTGTAACAAATTGCAATTCAAAAGATTTAACAAACCTTTCGTTAAGTTTAAATTCGGTCGATTTAACGATTTATGATCTTGTTAAATTCGATCAGTTGTAACCTCGGTATTTTCGATTTGAATCAAGTTTTTTTCTTCGAATCTAACTTTCTGGAGAGTAAAAAGTAAAACAATAATAAAAAAGTTTAAAAAAAAATCATAAAAAGACTTATAAACATCAAATGTTGTCTCCAGCTTCAGACTACCTTTCAAGTTTCACACATTTTAATAAAGTTTTGAAAAGTCGGTAAATTCAATTGAACAACTGGATGAAATTATATCAGAAACCATTTTTGATACAATAATTCAGACAATTGGAGTTAAAAGAATGAAATATACCAAATTCGTAATCGGAAATCTGTGTTGGAAGATCGCTGACGGCCAAGTCTTCATTGTAACGTTGATTGGATCGGAAAACGTTCTAAAGTTTTACTTTGAAGAGGAAGAGAGAGAGAGAAAGAGAGAGAGAGAGAGAGAGAGAGAGAGAGAGAGAGAGAGAGAAATAGAGAGAGAGCGAGAAATAGAGAGAGAGAGAGAGAGAGAGAGAGAGAGAGAGAGAGAGAGAGAGAGAGAGAGAGAGAGAAAGATAAGAATAAGATTGAAAAAACCTTGACATTGTCGATGAAGTCCGTGTGTCGCTTCGCTCGTCTCACATAAGGTGTAAACTTCCGAATTTTGTTCCCGTCTCTTGAGAAACGATGTTTTTCTATTAGAGCGCTCGAGAAAGGGCGGTATAGTCGTCCATTTCGTAGGATCAGTTTGCTCTGAAGTAAATACTATTTAAAAAATGAGCAAAACTTTTCAGAACACTCATTTTTCGATACTGTATCTTGACATGTTTCTGAATAGAATAGCTCAGTATAAGGTTGGATTTCGAGAAAAAAAACCTTGAAAATAAAGATGATAATCAAACTTAACGTTTATTTCTCTCAATTTCCTCGGTTTTCGTTCGAAAACAATGAGAGCGGTATATTCATATTATTCCCAGATAAAGTTATTCATATTTTTTGAAATTGAATACTCTCTATGAGGATAGCATTCCAAATTTCGTCAAAATATTTTGCGAAAAATGGCGGTAAAAGACAATGAAACCGTTGTCTACTTTCAGTCTAGCTCATCTAAGAATGAGCTGACATACAGTATCTCTAGGTTTTCTTGAATTTTTTGCATTACCGACTTCCGCTTGAAAATCTTTCACTTCTGCACTCTGTCATAAAAAAACACTCACCATTCTCGATAATCTGGCCGGAGTGATCGGGGGCTTCTTGAGAACGACTCTAGCTCCCAACTTGTATGTTGCAGGGAGGATCCGGAATGCATTGAAGAGAGGGGCTCGGATTCGGACACGACGTAGGACCTGAAATAGTCTTACAAAGAGTAGAACAGAATGAAATTCGATATAAGTATGGATTTAACATTTTTCATAGCGAGAATTTTTTCCATTAGAAAGTTTGAAAAAAATCGCTCACATTTTTGTATTTCATAAATTGCACTTTCAATACTTCCTAAAAATGTACTTTAAACAAAGTTAATTAACTTCAAAACCTATAAGTTTCACATTAAAAAATATGCTTAATTTCTTTGAAAGTAATTTTCGGTAACTTCGATATGTCTTTGAAAAATCGATTCGATTCGATAATATTTTTGAAATTGTGAAAAAATTCGATTTAAATTGTGAATTTTATTATTTCCGATGCAAAACCGGATCAAATTGAAAGCTGTTTGTTCCCGGTACAATTTTTCGCCGAACAAAAGATAAATATAAAAAATACCTCCTCAGCTATCGTCTTGACCATAATGGTCATGCGCTCCAACGACATCGTTACATCAAACTCTGAAGTAATCGTTAAAATCACAAAAAAATCGATGAGAAGATATTTTGATCACGTTTTCGACCACGCGTAGTGCAAAGAAAGAGAAAGATGGGGACTAATGAAAACTTTATTACATTGGGGTCTGGTTTAAAACAAAGCAACATGATTCCTGAATGCAAAACTAGAATTACAGGTATTCACAATCTTGGCAAAATGAAATACGAATCTCATGGAGAATCAATCGATTTTAAAAACTTGAGGTAACTTACAAAAGTCTAGGCTCGTTTTAAGGGTATATTTTGTACTTTTCGATATCAAGAACTTTTTCAGTACTTGGAATCCTTTCACTTAGACTACAATTTGTATCAAAATCAACTTTTATTATTAAAATCCAATAGAAACTAGCATCAAAAAACTAATTCTAGATTTTTTCGCGTGATAAATTTCTGAAAACGGAAGCGTTTCAGCTAGGTTTAACCATATTTCGGTTAGAACTCGTTAGTTTTGATAGAAAGTATCATCAAAAACTGAGTATATATTTAAATTCGTCTAATTTCCAACACTTCCGTCAACTTTATAAAAAAGAGAGATATTTCGGTCACAATTCGCTATTTTGAATAGAAACTAGCACCAAAACGCTAACTTTCGGTTGAAAATTGCCAAAAGAAAGTATTTTACCTGGTTTGAAAAAAAAGCTGACTCTGGATCAAAACTCCACTCTTTTCGCGTGCTGATATTCCAAAAACGGAAGTATTTCACCTAGTTTGAGCTACATTTCAGGTGAATCTCGCGATTTTTCTCAGTTCTTTCAAAAAAAAAACAAAATTCGATGTCATAGAGCAAATAAAACATACACGTTTCGGTATTATTAGTCCTTGATGAGTCCTAGATTCCTGGCTTCTCTTTCGGCCCATTCGGCTATCTGTTTTTCGTCTTCTGCTTCTGGAGAGTCATTTTCTCCACACACGGCGTCGATGTAGAAGGATCCTGGAAAAAGGGGTGAACGAAGATGAAAAGGAAAGAGGTTATTAATTAATTTCCCTGTTTAGAATCGTTTTTCAAAGATAATAGCCAAGAGAAATGTTGATGCGTAATTTTATGAACATTTCTATCCAGAACGATCAAAATTTATCGAGTTCAAATATTTCTATAAAAAAAATTCTAAAAATTCATTGTGTCTATCCAAAATATTTATTGCTCGAAATAAATATGCTTCAAACATTTTCTATGAATGCGGCCACTTAAAACTCTCAAAAAAAATTAAAAAATCATTTTATAATAGAAATCGTTTTTTAAATTAAGAAACACCTAGAGATCAATTTTTTTGACATCTGCACTTCTCAACTGACAGAAGACAAACGACAGAAATTATATTAATCAAAACTTTCCATTTAATTTTATGAAAATTTAATTCCTCAAAATTTAGCCTTAATTTTTCATTTCATACGAAAAAGTAGACTGAATCAAAATAGCACTTTTTTATTTGTTCAAAAGCAGATGTTCTCAAATATTATGCATTAAATTTTAAGTAAATGGAACTTTGGATGATAAGGATTTGTTTATTTAAAAAAAAGTCATTTCTCTCAAAGTCAAACAGCTGCATAAAAGATAATATGGTATTTTTAATTATATCCTCTTTAAAGAATTCTTGAAACATAAACTCACTTTGAGCAGTCCTTGTTTCAAAATCGTCATCAGAATCTTCATTATCGGAAAGTGATCCTGTATAAATGGTTATTATATGGACACAAAAGTCAGAATTCACCTTTGAAGTTCGATTTGCTTTCACTCGAAGTGATATTCAAGACTTCTGAGTAATCTGAAAAATCGACAACGACGCGACTTCCACGGACGTTGAGCTTCGAGGCGTCAGAGGCAGTTCCACCTACGACTATAGTGACGAAAGATTGCTGTAAATGATATTGTCTTCAAATGATTTTACTTTATAAAAATAAAACAAAGTTCTAAAGTAGCTCGAAAATTTGTTGTTTTTTGTGTTTGAATCTTTTTCTGCTACAAATATGCAAACAACTTCTGTAAATAGTAGAGGACAGTGCTTTTACTGCATTTTTCAAACTGTTGGACCTTTATGAAAGTACTGAAATTGTTCGAAGACAGCGCTATTTCGTTTGTTCATCAATCAGTGCCTAGTTTTCAAAACTGATACCTTTGATTAATCGAAAATTGAAAGATAAATAGTTCGTATGAGAATAAGCATGAATACAATATTTTCCGATTAAATTTTTGTTTAATAATGATTTTCATAAATTCAAAAACTCACTTTCGGAAGAGATGGATACGCTTTGATGAACTCCGATACGAAGTCATTCGAGATCTGGAAAGAAACTGTTACACACTGCATACCAGGAATAAGTGGATTTAGCCGCTCTGCAACCGCTTTGCAAATTCCCCGCGGAGCGCACTTACCTCATCACTTCATTTTTGAATATTTTAACCTATTTTCTCGCTTCTCATCATTAACGTTGCGGATTGTTCCTCAGGTTTGTTTTACTTACTTCAATCACTTTCCCGTTAAGATTCATGACTCTGTGATAAAAAATGGTAGAAGAAATTGAAATTTTTGAACTACAGTAACTGAAATTTGATCTACTTGTGTGTGTGTGTGTTAAAACATGTAGTTTGAAGAAAAACTCACCAAAATCGATCCACTGAGATCCAGATGACGTAAATTCACAAGGGTTTTGAGATGCTGAGCTCCATCGTCATTGAGATAAGTGCAGTTTCGTAGCTGAAATGTTAAATTTCTCAACATTATTCAGAAATATTCCTTTTTCTTCTAGAAACTTCTGTTTTAGCTTTGCAAAGGGGCAAAGAAGGCATTTAATACCGAAATGTGAACGACATCTTTTGAAATTTATGATAATCACATCCTTCATTTCATTTTCATCAAAAATCTTCTCTAGAAAGTCAAGATACAAATGTTTTATCTGGTAATTTTTTGAAAGTTGCTGTTCAAACTGAAATATGCGTGAATTTCGTATCAAACGTCAAAAAATTCGATAAATCCGAAAAAAAAACCTGTATCAACTCCAACTTTTTGCAACTTGCGGCAATTACTTTTATGCTGGCCTCGTTCACGGCAGCAATCGAAGACAGGTCAATCTGGAATATATAACATCGAAGAAAATAAATTTACCGAATTTTTTTTTGTTGAAACTGTTTGAAAATTTAGAGATGTCGTCAATAAAACGCTCAATGCCTTCAAAATTCCAAAACCATATTTTAGTAAAATTAACAGAACTTCATAAAATTAACAGAACTTTAACTGCAAAAAAAACTTTAGGACTCAAAATCAGTCATTTAAAACATTTCTAAGAGAAAAACCTGGGTAAGATTCTCCAAAGCTCCAATCGCTGAAAGACCATCCGGTGTGATCGAGGCGTCGTCTCCAGAATTCACCAAACTTAGAGAATTCAGACTCTTCAGTGATACACACACCTTCTTCAACAAGGAATCCGTGACGAGAGGGTTGTAGTCGAGTCTGTAATGAGACATCTATAAGTTTCATCTGTGAAGATCAGAGTGAAACGGAAATAGGACTTCCTTCAGAAACTAAATTTTATTTGATGACATTTGTTTTTTTCTACGATATTTCAGGTGTTTCTCTTCTGACATCTATTTTGATTCTTTCTACTTTTCAGCTCTTTTTTCCATGCAAAAAAGCTAGGAAAAATGTACAAGTGACACAAATTTATCGTCTTTCGTCGAAAAATCGTCAGAATTTTGATAAAACAACCCTTTTCATACATTTTCGAGTAAAACAAGCACAACTCACGCTAACTCTGTGACATTGACCATGTGCGAAATATACTCCATTCCTTCATTACTGAGAAACTCGAAATTATCTCCACAAAGAGTGAACGCTGTCAGGTCGAGCATTCGTCGTGAGATCATGCTGAAATTGGTAGAATTATTTCACATTATGATCAAGTATTTTTTAAAGTAAGTTAAATAGGTGAATCATTGCTACATCTATTTTTTTCTTCGCAAAAAACACATTTAACGTATTAATTCGACTTTTTACCATTTCCAATACAACAATTTCACCTCAAATTTTCGTCAGTTATCCTATAGCATTCATTGATTCTGAGTTCCTTGAGCCCAGCCGCATTTGTGCACAAATCTTCAAAGGCCATCGAATCGATCTTCTCACTTCCATCCAGATACAATTGTTCTAGTTGCGGGCCAAGAAGTTGGAAACAACGGCCGTGAAGACGTTTGGAATTACGAAAGTCAACAAACTTCAGTGTTCTTCCCGTTGACTTCAGGAGGAACCAGAAAGCCTGAAAAGATGCTTTTAATTATGAATATTTCAGGATTCTGATGACTACACCTATTCTTTAACTATTCTTGATTTAGCATATTATCCTCATTTATTCATCGAATATCACCAGATGAAACTTATGTTCAATTCTTTTTTGAATTTTATTTTTTCATTTTGCGACAAAAAATTCTGCATTGATAATATTCAACATGAATCTAATGATATCGACAGAATGAACAATTAGTTATTGTTCATAATCCTTAAACTGTTCAAAATTAAAACCGTAACATCTCGAATTTTGTCAAGTTTAATTTTTTCAAAAAAAAATCACCTTGTCTCCAGAAGTTTCCATCCTTCTGAACGCCAACGACTGCAGATTCTGTAGCCCTTCGCTGAGTTCTTGGAGAGCTTCGCTACTTGCATGAAGACCGGATATATCAAGCTAAAAAGATGATTTTTTTTCGAGGAAACTCACATTCAAAGTCGTTTTTCTACAGTAATCGCTACTACCACCGGTGAAAGAATGAAAATAACCTCGATCAATCCAGGACAGCACGATGAAACCGTATCAAGAGCTTTGTCGTTGAGTAGATGTACAACGCCAGACAAGTCTAGAGATTTAAGGTATCTTCCTCCTCTGGTCAGAATCGCCTAAAATGTGATTAATGACGAAAAGTAACGAAGAACACTGCATAATATGAATAAGTTTATATAGCCGCTTTGCAACTGCTTTGCAAGATCCTCCGTGGAGCGCACTTATCTCATTATTTTATTATCGATTCTTTGTCATCTTTTCAAACCTAATTTCCTCATAAGTTCATCGAAACATTTCACGATTCCACGCACACCTCAGCCCAAGCATAAGGAAATATAACCGCTTAGCAACCGCGTTGCCGACCTTCGCTTTCATTTTCGGAAGTGGTTGTACTAAATGTTTCACTTGACATAATGAACGTTGCGGACTGACTCCAACGATATTTCTCATACTTCAAACACTTTTCCGTCACGAAATGTGAATCAAAAGCGAATCGTTAGAGTAGATCAAATTTCAGTTACTGTAGTTCAAAAATTTTACTTTTCGTACTTTTTTCGTCCCAGCTTCACAATTCGTAACGTAAAAATGTTTGAAGTAGGTAAAACTATCGTTAAGAACAGTTCGCAACGTTCATTATATCAAGTGAAGCTTTTGTTGAAGTACAAACATTTTCGAAAATGAAAGCGGAGGTCGGCAAAGCGGTCGCGAAGCGGTTAGTTTGTCTTATGCCTTTGCCGAGGTACGTCGTATTATAACTGACGTGAGTTGACAGGAAGATAGTTTTACATGTACATTTCATGAAACACGAAAAACGCTTTTAAAAGTTTAGTGTGAAATTCACCTTCAGATGATTATTCAGCAGGGGTCTATTCTTGTTGAATCCTCTACGACCTTCGCTTTCTCTTGCTATCACGATCTTGTTGATATGCTCCCAAGACTGAAATTTGAAAAAATAAAAATTATTCGGAAATGACTAATCGTGACTTCACGCAGCACTATCTCGGTAATGGAAAATCGTCGGATGTGTTTTTTATGAGCGACGCACATAAATAACATATGTCGTTTATAGAATCCGCGGATTATGTGCGTGTTATACGGTTATGTGCGGTTTATGGACCTTTTCCATACTCACGATATTATTGAACAGGATAACAAACATAGAGACAAACACTTTATTAATGACATTTAAAAGACATTAAATAATTCTTCTGATCCGCTGGACTTCTCGCTATTCGGACGTAGTAGATCACATTTGTAACATAGTCGTTGTTCTGGAACCTGCAAATAAAATGTAATTCAATAAAGTTTAGATGACACATACCTCATCTTTCTCTTTTGTCAAACAATACTGACGATAGGAAAAATCCGATAGTCCGATGAACTCATTCACGGCAGTCGACCGTGTGACATGGTTAAGAACATCTTCTCAAGTCCCACGGAATCTTGAGTCCCAGTTGGCAAAATGAAAGAGGCTTTTTGAAGAGAAGCGGTGTGACTATCTGTAAAATGGTTAATTTAGGCTAAATCTAAATGCATTATCAACTGATAACGAGTCCAGAGTTTTATGAAAAACGAGACAAGTGCGTCGCAGCTAGAAACTGGTACTCGATATTGTATACCAGGGGTCCGGATTTGAAACCGCTCCTTCCCCGCGAACTCAACCTCATTGGAATACTGATCCTTCTCAAAACTACGTTGAAAAAATTGGAAACAAAAAAATTTCCCCAATGTGCTAAAAGGTAGCGGTCACGAGATTATTTTTCGAGTAAATGTTACTTTGATCTCTACGTCCTCTATTACGCGTTGAGTTTCTAATCTACTGAACGGGTTGAAGTTACTGCAAATAAGGGTTTACCATTTTCAATAAGTTAGCTTTCGCGCCGCGTTGCGGTACTGAACATGAAACCTTCAAACATCAAAACACCAGTCTGAACCATACAAATTCTGCGGTGGCTACTAGTAAATTAGGAGGTGCACGATTTTTGAGTTTGTGGATTTTGAATCCATATCCTAACCCATGGTATGTAATATAAAGTACCACCTTTGAGCTAAATGAAGTTAATAAAACTGAATGAGTTAGTTCCCATTCTGCACACAAGGTCTAAAGAATGAGCAGAATCAGATCATACTTATTGTAGATCAATTTTTAGAGTTAAACGTTAAAACGTACCTTGTTTCCTTGTTCTTTTCCGTCATTTTTCCAGGGTGCAACTTCCTCGTCTCACGTTTAGTATTGTTGATTGCAGCTTCTCTGCGAGCGCGAGCACCAAATCATGAATATTTTGAAAATTCCACATCGACCTGAATGGTTTGAAAATTGAATTATCGGTGTTTGTGAGGCATTTTCGCGCAGTGGTCTTACTCTTACTGTATGACTGTACGACTTGACTGTTTTAAGATTTAAAAAAAATTAAAACACACCTTGTTTCCTTATCCTTTCCGTCAATTTTCTTATCCTCGTAGGGTTCATTATAGTAGCCTCGATATGAGAATTTTTTGAGAAGCTCACATCATCTCGATTGACTGAAAATTTTAGATTAGGCCCCATTCATCAAAACAAAAATTAATAAGGTGAAGTGAAACCTGCAAATGGAACGTTAGTTAAACAAGTTACGGGTGGTCATTAGTGTGAGAGTTTATCACGAAAATATGTTCTATAGTCTTCACTTTTATCAAACTGATGAAATACAAGAAGGAAATGAACAAAACAGCAGGAAATAGCTCAAACAAGAACAGAAAACGAAAATAAAAAACATTTGATCTACCTGGTACTGTAACTTATCAGTCGCCATTTTTACTTTTAATTTTTCACGTTTTCACTGTTTGCTGTAAAAACAGCGAGAAAGGTGGGAATGTAACACAGAAAATGAACAACAATGGTGGAAAACAGTGAATTATTGTTTCTGAATGATTTTTTTGCAAAATGAAATGAGGTGTGCAATCTAATCACTTTTATCTGATTTAAAACAACCTTCCGAGCTTTTTTACATATAGACTAATATTTGACATCGAAGTTACTTTCTCAAGAGATGGTGGCACTGCCATATTTTTTTTAGTTCTTTTGGTCACTCCAGGGTAAAGTAAATCAGTGTTTTTCCGAGTTTTTAGAATAGTTTCATAGGAAAAGTCCTCCCACAATGGTATTTTCTCTATCGAATTTCTCCGATTTTTGAATTTCTCTGTCCGAACATACCACAAATTTTTCAGGCCATAATAGACTGAAATTTCGCCAAGTTTCCTTGTGAGTTAAAAATGCGGACATATTGACAGTTCGTAAGATACTGCTCGAAGACCTCAGGAGTCGTAGAATATCTTTCAATACTCATCAGCACATCATCCAGGGTAATTCGGATGCAACAGTGTTCGAATTTTAAGTGTTCATGTAACTTCCGATTATGTGCATGTTATGTGCGGGTCACATAAAAAAGTCTCAAAAAGGCCTCTGAAAGTTCTTGGCCATAAACGACACATAAGCGTTTGGACTATAAATCTCATATAAACAGACTATAACACGCACATAAAATACTAACATTCACATAATCCGCTAAAATGCACATAACCTGCTAAAATGCACATAAACCGCGTATAAATAACACATCCGTCGTTTTTCCATTACCGAGATGTACTTTCACGATGACAGTATACCGTAGTACCTTCAGTAAAAAAAAGAACCATTCATGTTAAAACCAACCTTAATTGAAACTTCCATAAACTTTTTGCTGACTCGTTCAAGTCGAATAGTGTCAACGATGGGTAAGAATGAGACGATGAGTTCCAAAGCTCGAGTTGGAAGGCTTTCAAGAGCCAGAACCTGTAATTGAAGAGTTAGAGAGAGAGAGAGAGAGAGAGAGAGAGAGAGAGAGAGAGAGAGAGAGAGAGAGGGAGAGAGAGAGAGAGAGAGAGGGAGAGAGAGAGCTCACCTCACACGAACTGCTAGTCATGGTAGAATTGATAGATGTTGTTGATGACTGTCTGGAGAGGGTCGATAACGGTGTATCTTCTGAGAATATGTCTTCTTTTAATGATTTGTTCAAAAAAATCAAAACCTCGACTATCATCAGCCAGCACAAGTCCTTTGCCTCCACGTTTCTTGGATACGTACTAAAACTTGGCTTTCCAATGGAATCAACTTTTAAACATACAGAACTGACAACCATCACTTGTTCGTAGAACTTGAGGTCTTCCGATGTTGCCGCTTTTGCTTTGTCTGCGCTTTCGACGTGTCTAGAAGTTATTTTTCAGAAGATTTATATCAAAATGCTTACTTGAATGATATCGTACCCGTGCCGCAGTTTCGGACATGTTTGGGAAGTGTGCCAAAAACCGAAGTCTTCTTTTCTTCCAGTGGTAGTGAACAGTTAGCGACCTGAAAATAAGTTTTTTGAAAGTGAAGAATTTTGGACTGTAAAAATCGTGACGTCACGTACTAATCTCGATCTGCAATCTGCGGCCAACAGTAATTTCCTGTTGGGAGAACAATTTTTGAAGAGCTACGTCTAGAAAAACACATGTAAACTAGGACATTGAGCATTAAATGATGTGGAAAGTTCTCTTTTTCTAACACTTCCTAAACTTTTGTCACAAAAAGTGATCAGTGTTTCACGAAAACTATTTTGCTTCACTTGTTTGTGTCCCGTTTTGATATGTGAAATGGATTTACTTTAAATTTCAATTTGAAAAAAGAATTACTTTGCCATAAGTCGTAAGCATTTTCAAATATCGTCTTCCGTGAGAAATTTCACTTTCGAATTCCGTTCAAAAAAAAAAATAAACTAGTTTCCAACTTTGACTTTTTGCACTTCTTCTATACCACCTAAATCTCATATAAATTTTCTAACTTTCAAAAAAACCTTTCCAAACTTCGAAAAGAACGATTGTAGCTGTACAGAAGTGACTCTTGGTGATATATTACTGACGATTATCTTGCGGTTGTCACGTTGGTTGGCTTGAAAGGCCAACGTGACGTCGAAGTCTGAAATTTTTACTTCAGAACTAAATTGAAAATGTATACCATCGGTTTCACACCCGTCCAAGGTTCTTCCATTCGCCAGAATCATGGGTAGAAGACGTCGGTATTTCACAAATTCTGCAGCGCCGTGGGACCATGTTCGCCTGTGAAAACAATTATAAGATTTTTTACTTTGTCAGGAATGATATATTCAAATTCATGTTGTTCACCACCCGTATGAGCTCCAAACGAAATAAATATAAGACAAAATGATCGGATCTACATTAAAATGTGATGAAATCAATTTCAAAGTTCACCTCAATTTTCCAATACTGAAAAATCGGGCCCTAGTCACGAAGCTCTGGAAGGCTTCCGTCATATCATGAAGACCTCGGCTTTCAAGATTCTGACCATGGAGCCTCCGGAGAGACTTGAACATGTTCTGAAAGAACTTTTAAGCTTGTTACGGAGTGAAATATACCAAGGATTTCTTGTCCTTTCCGAAGGCACTTTCAAAATCCATTTTGAAGCGGTGCTCGTGGCTCAACTACCGGAGTGAATGTTGATCTGCAGAATTATAATGAGCTACAAGAGTCGTGTGAACACGTGGATAATGAATGAAATGAAAGATGAGCACGAATTTATTAAATACGTGAATTCTTTTTTTCATATCAAGTCGAGTTGACTAGCCTTGATGATAATGATATCTAGATGAGTCGAAGAAGTACTGAACTGAACGAAGAGATCTTCAAATCCTATAAAAAATCAGGAAAATCGACGAAATACGACGAAAATAAAAATAAAAACAAGTGCAGGGGAGCACGATCGCACATCCGTTACTCACAAGACACACATATCTTCCTCTACCTGTAAAAAAGTCTGACCTCCGTAAATCGGTTTCTTAGTTACCGTAGCAGTTTCGCTTCGAAAAACATGAACGATTAAGTAATGCGCCTTTAATTTCAATGGACTGAAAGTAGGAAGAATAATTTAAATCCACAAAGATCTAACTGTTCGTTGTGAGAGTCCCGACCCTACCGTACTCAGTTTACAAAAATGCGACTGCCGCGAGTTTGAAATCGGTTAGACTTTTTGCTAGATATGTGAGACATGCTGCGACTCATGAAACTCATGAAAATCTCAATTTCTTCAGCTGGTGTGTTCAAAACCTGTTGAAAACATAGACATTAACAGGATTCTGACCAAACAACAATATTTATAGCAAGAATGATGCTTTTTGTTTAAAAAAACCTTGGAATCCCATTGAGAATCTATCGAATGGTTAAAACTCTCCATTCTGAGAAGTCATTTGTAAACGGTTTCCACCGAAAAATGATGGCTAGTCATTTTCTACAGTAACCCGAATACAGTACCACGCTTTGTTAGTATGCTGGTCTTCTTTTTGAAACTTCGCTTCAGAATAAAGCTTCGTTTCACAGATAATAGTTTGACCGTGCTATCTTTGTACTATCAATTTTGAACGAAAAAGCGGTTTGATTCACAAGTTACAGTATGCGAATACAGTACTCCATTATTTTTTACCTACAGTACTTCAGAAACCATATAAAGTGCTAGGTTGCTCCATACCGATACAGTACCCCAACTACAGTAATGTCAATACAGTACCCTCATACCAGTATACCTTCCCATACAATACCATTCATCATTACAGTTCGCTATGATGCATCACTTTCATCTACAGTACTCTTCGCCAATACCAGTTTTAGGCCTGTAATAACGTTAATACCCCTTACCACTATAGTACTCCGAGTACAGTACCTCTACTACAGCACCGTCATTACAGTAACATCAACAGAGTACATTCGATACGGCATTCTATCTACAGGCCATCGCATTACAGGATGGCCACTACGGTACTCCTATCAACAGTATTCCCTCGGACTACAGTACCTCTCAACACGGAAGCACACACATGGAACACGCTTTGTTGATGTACAGCTCATGGTCCTGAAGCCGGAACGTCAGCTGTCATCCATTTTGACAGCGCGCGATCGCTATTTGGATTGGAACGGGAGGCGGACCACCTCACTGCGCACATTGCCTTTATTGGTCAGAATGGATCATCGAAGAGACCCTCGGTTTGTACTTTCCTTCTCTTTTACACACTAATTTTCGATTCAGATGGAATCAACGTCAAGACATGGCCAGATATGAGGACCATCGTAATGAGGTGGGTTTGACGATTTGGCGGAACTCGCGGTGGGTCCGCGCTTGTATTAGGCTATAAGGATATACTTTTTTCCTTTTTTCTCAACGCAAATTATGTCCCAAATCATGCCAAATCTATGAATCGGCGAAACCCGCGGCAGGTCGGCGACATCATCTAACCATAACTTAAGCACATGCGACACGTACGCCAAGAACAACGTCAGTACAGTGAATACGACAACTTCGAGGCTTACGATGATTTTGGTAATCAATATGCTAATGGAGGTGGGATTATTGATTTATTGTTATAGAAAAATGTTAATTCCAAGTTGGATTCATCTTCTGATCTGTATTTTGTATCGTTTCAAAATATAACGATTACGAAACCAACACGAGCAAAGCGAGTGTAAAATATTAGTCTTCGAGTAGAAAGTAGGTAATATCTTCTAATCAAGTAAGTTACTGAGCCTGAATGTAGCAGTGCGGTTCATACTTGAAAAGTTCTGAACCTTTCGAACTTCAGAATGCCTGGACCGAAAGTACTCCCCAGACTACAGCGAAGAAGAAGACGATGAAGATGGCTGGGGTCGTAGAGGAGACGTGTACGACAGTGTTGCACCACATCAGACACCTAATCGAAACTTGCCGAGAGCTCATGAGGAGCACCAACAACATCATCCTGTCTCGAGCATCCCAAAGGCTCCCCCACTCCCGCGATTGGACAACTTTGGTGTACCTCAATATCATAACGCTCATTCTACCTTGGGTTAGTTGGAATAACTTTTTACCATGGAATCCGCTTGAAAAACCTCGCAAGGAACTTTTCACAGCTTGTGGATATGTTCACATTGACGAGAGTTATACACTGTCGAAGGGAAACGAACTCTGTTCAGTACTGAAACATTATGTACTGCGACCTCAATTTTTTCACCGAATTTCTCTGATTCAGTTTTTATCACAAAAAGTGAATTTTTGTTACTTTTGCATCCGATTTTGACCGATAGAAATGGAAATGAAATTGTAGATCAGAGAGGACGTTACTGTATTCAGCACCGTACTCTAATTATACCGAGTTTAACAAAAACAAAGAAAACTGGTTTGGATAGGTGCCAATTTCAACTTTTACAGACCGAAAGCAAAAGTTCTCGGGAGCGCGTGAGGAACTAGAGAAAGAGAAACGGTAGGGGTGACGTCATAAGAAGATGAACAGCGTGGTTTCAGGTCTGTCAACACCAACGTTCACATCAGATTCGATCCAAAGGGCAATCACCAACACAGTCATAAGCACAATTTCATCGATGGTTTCCAGTCGCATCCCCAACACGAGGAGAAGCAAGTGAAGAAGAAGGTTGGGGGAAATTTATTTGTACCAAATCAATATGCTTTGTTTAGGAGACTGCTGGAACCATCCGAACCATTATTAACAATCTGAAAGGTGGACCACCGGCGGAGAAAACTGTAGATGAGATACCGAGAAGTCGTGTTAGCACCAATCCATTTGTGAGGGCTCAGAATGAGAAGGTATGGGTGAGAGAGAGAGAGAGAGAGAGAGAGAGAGAGAGAGAGAGAGAGAGAGAGAGAGAGAGAGAGAGAGAGAGTGAAATTTCAGATTCAACAACAACAGCTCCAGAAGCAGAAAAACGAAAACACCAAGAATGTGGCAGACGTAGTGCAGAAGATGAATAGTGGTGACTGGCCCATCAGAATCGAAGACGACGAGGATCGCATGAGTAACTGCAGTGATCGTGATAGAAGAATGGTATCGAATCAGAAGAATGACAAGGCACGTCAATGGGAGACTCTTCATAGGTGAGAAAACGCTATGTAAAAAAGTTTTGAGCAAAAATGTGGTGCGCAAGAAACCGATCGATACATTGGAGAAGTCAGAAATATTGGAAGACGCCTTTTTCGGGCTGATACTGCAAAGCGCTGGCAGAACTAAACAGAACTGACATATTTGGATTCAGCGCATCAAACACTACTAGTACACAAAATTTGAGTCCAAACAGTTCACAGTGCACTTTTTGGTCGAGAGGTCTCATACTGGCGAAGCCCGCGGAGGGTCGGAGACACAAACTTCCCAAGTCTAAATCTCAACATTTCCAGAAAGAAAGAGGACCGAAGAGCTGTGGAGCTGGAGCGAAAAGAGTCGATGAGAAACGATGTCGTCGAAGTCAGAAAAGACAACTCCAATCATCAAGATCTCGACAAATTCTCTGAATCGGGAGAAGTAACCGAGCATACCACTGTATCGACGGATTCTGCTCTGAGTTTGGATCAGAAAATACCGGTACCAAAGCATAAAGTGAGGGTTCACATATGTACAGTTTATCACTTGTGGTCATTCCAAAAAGGGGCGTTTCTGAGGTCGGTCAAAAATCGAACAATTCGCTGTGAAAAAAGTTTTTTTTCAGTTCCTCACCGAAACATCGAAAGAAGACAAATCAGTGACAGCAGAAGCTGAGAATCTACTCTTCTACTTTAAAGCCAACAGACCTGTCTTGAACTATCTCGGGCTCGGTCTACCAGAAGCATTGTGGAAATACATCGACCAGCTGCCCACCCTACCGACCACCATTATTGTTGGGGTCACTTCGGAGGTGAAGAAAACACCATCGCAGATTACCACCCCTACACCACCAAGGGTGACGGTAGCGCCAACATTTACGCCGAACAAGGAAGCGAAGGTTGGTCATGAATTTTATCTCGAGTTTAAAACCAGGTATTTTTAGTCTCCTGGCAGCAGGGACGCGCGGACACCACAGGTGAGTCTCTCTCTCTCTCTCTCTCTCTCTCTCTCTCTCTCTCTCTCTCTCTCTCTTTCTCATTCTCTCTTTCTCTATCCCCTGTCTTCAGAAACTTGAAACGGAACTTCGCACTGACCAGCTCAACGACAATAAAGGGGGACAAGAGGATGAGCTCTTCAAAGACAAGTAAAATTATTCAAGTTCTGAACTCAATAGCATTTCAGAAGTGGTAGATTCGTGAAAAAGTCTGCTGCTGCTCTGATCGCCAAAAAGCAAGGAATTCCGACATCTGGCTTCGAGGATTCACCGGTATGGAAGAGAGAGAGAGAGAGAGAGAGAGAGAGAGAGAGAGAGAGAGAGAGAGAGAGAGAGAGAGAGAGAGAGAGAGAGAGAGAGAGAGAGAGAGAGAGAGAGAGAGAGAGAGAGAGAGAGAGAGAGAGAGAGAAATTTCCAGAACTCGACCGAAATCATCGATCCAAGAATAGCAGAAGAGATAAGAAGTTTGAAAGAACGAGAAGACGAGCTTCGTCAGACCCGAAAAGATCCAAAGAAAGGAATCAGAAACGCGACGTCCTTCGACCATCTCCAGAAGATGGGCGGCCCGGAACAAGGGCTCGAGAGAAGTCACTCATCTCATCATGTCTATATGGAAGTGAGTAGAGAGTTTAAGTCAGTGGTATTTCTCGTGAGAATGAATTCACTTCATTTTGCTGTAGAAATAACTTGAAAAACACAGCTTGTCGTGAAGTTTCGGACGATTTTTAGAATAATAATAACAAATAATAGCGATTTTTCGCAATAAAATAACTTCAGGCTGGGAATCAAGACGACGAACGGAACGACGATGAATACTATAGCTACGCAATCCAGAAGGCCCAGGACAACCGACGTCAGCCTTCTGAGATGCATCAGCGCCCGTCAGACAAAGAATTTTTTCGTTCATCGTCCGGCGCTGAAACGACGGACTCAAATTTACCGAAATCCGCGTGAGTTAGAGGATAATACAGTTTTTCGTATATTTCATGGGAATATCCTGGATCCAACCTGTTTTTCTGGATTTCTGGATCCAAGATCTGATTCTAGCAAAATTGTTTGAGCTCAGTAAAAGGAAAAATAACATTGAACATCGGTGTGAGGAGTTCTGAAACACGGATTACGAACAGATCTTTTTTCTAGGCTTGGGAAAGATTGGGACCCAATTTTTGTAAATCTAATTTGCATTATTGAACGTCGGATCCCAAACTTTCTCAAGCCTGGAAAACTAGGTGGTCTGACATGGTCTGTCACTGTTTTCTTGAAGTTTTCAAACAATTCTAACGACTAATTTGTCAAGTTTTTCTTTACTGTAATTATATGTTTCAATTTGATTGTGGTCAACTTTCAGATCGAATGTCGAAACGTCAAACGTACGCGTACAACGGCTCAATCTATCAGTCTCGCCAGCTACAAGGTTAGAGTGAGGCAAGGGGGCGTGGCCTAGATGATGCAATTGCAGACCGACCGAAGGGGCGAAAAATGCAGCCGGCCAGCAGAGAAATGGACAGACTAGACGTCCCAACGCAGCAGCACATCATCATCAACAACCTTCAACGAGGTTCAAAGGCGCGAATTATAAAACTGGGCTCTAGAAGGTACTGTAGGCGTACTGTAATCACAAAAACCATATTTTCAGACACTACTGGCGACCATCACTAGTCTTACTACCAAGTCATCGTCAAAAATCGTTTCGCAACAAACCACAAGTTCGCTTCTCCGATTTTGTAACTTCAATTTTCTAGTCTTTTCTGCTGAATCGGTTCAATAAATGTGTGTTGTAGTGAGAATCGTGTTAATTTGACGACACGGTTCGATCCAGTGACCTCTTGTTCGTGGTACTTGGAGGATATCCACTGCTCCAAGGTTAATATGAGTCTCGATTTTCCCGATTTTTTGCTGGAACCCACAATAACGTCAATCAAATATGTTAAAATTATGGGAAAATGCAAAAATCCATGGTAGCGACATCCAGTCACCTCCAACTCCTGACTTCAATCGTTAATGAGTAAATTTTGGTACAAGACTCTTCGAAAAAAACCCTGCTTGTTGGAGTCTCTTGTCAGTCATGTCTAGAATATCCCTCCTGACTCCCAGGAGACCACTCCCCAACCCTCCTTGACTTATTCATTTCTCTCTTCTTGTGGCGTCTCTGATTATCATGGCATTCTACTTTGCCTTGTTGAACGTTTCCAAGAAAGAGGAACGGAGTTCAGGTGAGTGATGTTTGTTTTGTAAAATTTTCAGATTTTTTTCTCGTGTTAAGACTGTTTTTTTTGGAAGAAAGAATAGACCGAGATGTGCGCTGATCAGAATATAGTGTCCTCGACCTTCCGCGGGTTTCTCCAATAGTAGACGTTCTATAAGAGAATCGAATACAGGCCAAAAAAGTGCGCTAGGCTCCCCGTGTCAAATATGTCAGATTCTTTCTTTTTGGTCCTACCAGCATTTTGTACTACTCTAAAAAGAGTGTTTTCAGCATTTCTACTTCAACAATATTTCATGACGGGTTTCGCAGCATCATGCTGAATCGATCTCTTGGAATTTTTTTTTTGAAATACTTGTTTTTTTTATTTGAACTTTGGCACAGTTGGACCGGGCATCTGGTGTCCAATTATAGTCCAAGTATGGTCCATCTGTCGCCTATTGACTAAAAACTTTGGAGTAGTTTTAGTAACGATAGAACATAAGTGTAGATAATTCGATAAAGAACAATCTGGTTTTCATAACGTTCTTTCAGACCATCGATCTTCACGACGACGTCGTCGACATTCTATAGCATCCGTTGAGTCCCCGCTTTTAGATTATCGTCTTCTGCCGAGGTTTGTCTTTCAAATATCCGAATATTGTCTGTCCCGATCTCGGAAGTTGTAAAAAGGTTGTTCAACCCCAAGGCAGTCTCTCCCTTTTTTGAATCTCACGAAATAGTTCGAAGTTTCCTAGAATCCTGCCCGTTCCTCGGGTCATTCCTTCACACCGCTATCCCTAACCATCTCAAGGGAATTTCGCTTCAAGCGCGTTTTCGATGATTTATCGCGTTTAGGGCATTTCCCAAGAAGGTTTGACCAGATTTCTTGAGAATCACTTTTTTCGCCCCAAAGTCCATGGCTTCAAAGCGGGCCGCTGGAAGAGTGGTGTAGTGAAGTAGTTAATAGGAATAATGCTTTATTCGACGAGAGTTCTATCTCTGCCGTGAACAATGGATAACAAGGTGCAAGTGTTGAGGTTTCACTTATATACGCATTTTCTAGAAGTATGCGTATACATATGCGGCTCATATCTTCCTCTACCTGTAAAAAAGTCTGACCTCCGTAAATCGGGTACTTAGTACTGTAGCAGTTTCGCCTTGAAACACAAGAACGATTAACTAATGCGTCTTTAATTTCAATGTACTGAAAGTGAGAATAAAAATTTAAATCCACAAAGATCTAACTGTTCGTTGTGAGAGTCCCGACTCCTACCGTACTCATTTTACAAAAATGCGACTGACGCGCGTTCGAAATCGGTCAGACTTTTTGCTAGATATGTGTGCGGTGAATTTTCGCAGAGACAGTTAAGAAATCCTCTGTTTTTGTACTATGCGTATACTGTAGTTATGGTATACATGAGAGGTAAGAGTAAAAAAGTCGAAAAAAAAAACACAAAATGTTGTGAATCCACTCATTCTGTGAACTAGTCTGAATAAAAATGTTATTTTCCTCAAATTGAAATTTTCCTGATTTTTGATAAAAAAAATAACTTCACGAAAATAAAATTTCATGCAAAACAATGTAGGTAACATTTTTACGAATTTCCAAAAACTATACGGTTAACAAGCTGTTTGCAGACCGCAAGTTCTAGACGGATATTTGGAAGATGACGTTGCAGCACCATGCTGCAGTACCTCCAATGGTACTGAGCAACGGAGACGAACAAAGTATACTACTAAACAGCCGAGTTCGAGCCATTCTCAAACGGATATCCATAGAGAGATGAAGGAACCCGACAAGCAGACTCTCAGTCGAAGTAAGAAGATGATCTTTCAGGAGACTGGGGAGAGGAAGAAAGATGAGACAAGAAGGTGAGGATGAAAAAATTGAAATTGAATAAGTAAAAATCAAAATCTAAAGTTAATGTATTCAACTTATCAATTCAATTTTAATTTTATATTAGATATTTTAGGGAACTACCGAGGACCACAGCCCTCAGGGGTAGAAACACAGTTCTATCAAGTAAAAAGGACACTGGGAAAAATGTGGGTTCTTTGTTCCAAAATTCACATTCAATCAATAACAAAAATCATTGATTCATTTTGGAAAGAATTTTGAGATGTTTTTGAATCATGAAAAAATAATGAATTTTCTCTCTATTTCTCTCTATTTCTCTCTTTTTCTTTTGAAAAATTAGAAAAAAACTTTTGTAACAAGTTAAAATATAGTTTGATCTCTCTCTCTCTCTCTCTCTCTCTCTCTCTCTCTTTTTCTCTCTCTCTCTCTCTCTCTCTCTCTCTTTCTCTCTCTCTCTCTCTCTCTTTCTCTCTCTCTCTCTCTCTGAGACTTTCTTATTTAAGAAACCAACATCAAAAATTCCAATCGCCACTCGAGGAAGATCAAAAGGAAAAGTACCACCAAATTTGGGGATTCGTGAGTTTCTTGTTATGTCAGTTGACAACATTGCCACAGTGAGACGAGAGATGAAAAGAAGACCATCACCCCAATTGAGCACAACTAGTGAGAGCCGGAGGTCCAGTGCATTGTCTAGTACTAGCACTCGGAGGAGAGAGGATAGTCCAGGTGATTGAAACTTGTTCATTTCATTAAAAATCTTGTCAACAAATTTACAACTTTCAGCATCATCTGTCGACTCGCATCGGGAGAATACCATGAGTGCTAGTGTCTTGTCGAACACCATGAAGGTAGTCATTAATACTATTTAATTATCGATTGAAATTCAGTTGTCAGCTCTCTCTATGGACCCTCCAGTCAAGAAGGTCACATTCAGCAGCTCTCCATACGTTATCTCTAATTCTTTTTTAGGTTTGTTTTGCTATTTTAGGAGGAGTCGGTTCAGAATTCTGAAAAATGATCAATCATCGCTTAAAACTGACTTCAAATAAGGGATAAGACTTTAGTTATACGCGTTTTTCATAGAATCGTCTTGATATATCAAAACTTTGCGTATTGAACAAGAAACAAAGTCAATGCTCAGTTTTTCTGAAGTAACGTCAAGAGACTAAAATTTTAGGAGAAATTGAAAAAAGTGAAATAAAAAAATCTTGTTGAAGGAAAGAATCGCTAGAACACATAGCTTCCTCTACCTGTAAAAAAGTCTGACCTCCGTAAATCGGTTACATAGTACCGTAACAGTTTCGCCTTGAAATACAAGAACGATAAAGTAATGCGCCTTTAATTTCAATGGACTGAAAGTAAGAATAATAATTTAAATCCACAAAGATCTAACTGTTCGTTGTGAGAGCCCCGACTCCTACCGTACTCATTTTACAAAATGCGACTGGCGCGCGTTTGAAATCGGTCAGACTTTTTGCTAGATATGTGCGATTTACGGAGGCGAGACTTTTTTACAGGTAGAGGAAGCTATGTGCAGCAAGTGATATAATTGTATACGCGTTTTCTGAAGAATGCTAGTTAGTGAACTCATAGGCATCGGATCGAGGTACGTTGAACACCATTCGAAAGTTTATCGTGAGCTGAAAATCAGCATTTCTGAATTTCAACCCCCGAATTCTTAAAATTCCAGGAGATCGAGCAGTGCTGGTTCGACGAGGCAGCGGAACGGCAGTTCTGCAAACACCAATCTTCGACGAAGTCATTCAACGGGAACCACTAGTATTCGCCAATACGGTACCTGGGTTCGATCCTCCTGGTTGAAAAAACAAAAATTGCAGAAAGTCTTGGCACCCCACGACGAAGTATGTGGCGGCGATTGGTGGACGCCGTGCGACGAAAAAAGAAGCACAACGATAACAACGGACACGGAGTCGTCACCAACAATGGTGCAAGACACGACTCACGACAATCGTATCAATCGAGTCATCGAGATTAGCAAGTGAGAGAGTGTTTCAGTGAAACCTGGCCACAAGCAGGTAGTCCTCGCTACGCTCAGAGCCCCTTTTTCCCCTTTTTCATTACAAAATCACTTTTTAATTGAAAAAAGAAGTGGTTTTTAGAAGCAAGGAATTTAAGGTAGGAATTATTTTGAACCACAGTAACTGAAATTTGATCTACTATTTCGTCTGCCCCAGTGCTTCTAATTATTTGGGGAAGTCATAAAAAAGATATTGAGCTGTCAGCCTTAACCACGAGTGCTAGAAGTCACTTTTCATTCCAGAAGCAAGAGATGCCGACTTCTACGTCGACGCAGCACCTCTGACAAGACAAAGATTCTGGCGTACAGGAATAGTGGATTCATGACAGCGTCGGAGGAAAGAGGTGGGTGTCTATAAATCATTTGAGTTTCAAGATAAATACTCAGTGAAGCTCGAAAGTAAATAATCTTTTGGAATAACGCAAGCTAGATCATACTGTACCACTTCAAAGAGTCAGGTGCCATGGTCGGTTAAAAATATCTTTTTAAAAAATTTACAGTAACGCAGAACATACTTTTGTTCAATGATTATATTTTTTGGAGAAGAACATTTTTTTTCAATAACCATCTCACATAGCTTCCTCTACCTGTAAAAAAGTCTGACCTCCGTAAATCGGTTACATAGTACCGTAACAGTTTTGCCTTGAAATACAAGAACGATTAAGTAATGCGCCTTTAATTTCAATGGACTGAAAGTAAGAATAATAATTTAAATTCACAAAGATCTAACTGTTCGTTGTGAGAGTCCCGACTCCTACCGTACTCATTTTACAA
>OZ022251.1:14134393-14149393 GCA_963978915.1 Caenorhabditis parvicauda | reverse complement strand
GTTTTGTCGGATAGGGCTGCTGTTCACTACAGGTTTGTACATTTTTTTTCGAAGTTTATTCATTTTTAGACCACCAACTTCATCAGTGTGCTGGGACCCAACACGTTATGAAGAAGTGGAACTCGAGGAAAATCCAATCGTTGGGATTCATCCACCAGAGGCTGATGAAGGATTGTGGGGTGGTGAGAGAATCGTGAAGGGTTGGATCGAATCAAGACCATACACGAAGAAGAAGGTTCTGCCACGTTATTGGGTACCCAAGCTCTATTTCCCAGCATTGAAGACGGTTGTCCTGCGTTCGGAGATTCTAGATAAGTATATCAAGGTTTGTAGTGTTGAAGTGTTAGAAATCTGGATAAAAAGCTTCTTTTAGCATAGAAACACAGAAAAATGACGCTGTTTTTCGAAATTTTAATACAGTTTTCTATTTTTTTCAGTTTTAGAACGTCAAATTCCAGGTGACAGTGACCGAGCGGGCACTCCGATTGATCGACGAGAAGTTTGGTCTGGACTATTACTTACTGGACACTCCAGAAATCGACCTGGACTCGAAATTCGCAACCAGGTGGATTTCCAATCAATAAATCAATATGTAATCAGTTCAGCCTCAAGCGAGAACTCCTTCTGTCACTGGCCAACGAAACTTACTACGCTGGAGATGATGAGAAGCGTGCTTATATCAAGCAAAAGTGAGATTTTTCATTTCATCATAAATTTTAAAATACGAATTATCTCTATACTTAAAGTTTTTCGAACAAAGCAGTTTTTATAAAAGAATATGACTTAAAAAAATGTTCAGAGTGTTTGTAAAAATGTTTTATTTCCGAATAAAACAATATTAAGCTAGGGGAAAATTATTCGGAGTGAAAATAAAGAAGATAACAAATAATAATTAGAAATCAAGAAAAAATGATTCTAGAATTTTTTTTCGAAAAAAACAGTTCTGAGCTAGATGTTGGTAGGAACATTATAAGTATAGTTCAAAAAATAAAACTTTAAAAATGACGTTTTCATTGAAAATTAGTTGAAAAATCACAGGTTTTAGAGAAAAGTTGAGTGAAAATGATTTTGAGAACGTTTTTTTTCTTTCCAATTTTGAGCTGGAAAAGGTTGAAATTGAATGAAAAAAAAATAAATTTGTGAGTGACCGAAAAATACTGTTTCGAAAAATAATAAATTAAAAAAGCACATTTATGGTCAAAAAATGAAATTTAATTATAAAAAAAATACACTTGGAAAATCACAGGTAAGAGTGGAAAGTCAAGAAAACTAATTTTGAGAAATCTATCCGAATTTTCTTGCAGATACGCTTCCTTCGTGATTCCAAGTGAAGAAGCTGAATGGGTAGGACTTGACCTGAACGAAGCTGCAAGAAAACAACAGGACCTGGAAGAACTTGTGGCCCCAGTTCCGTTGAAGTACAAGTGAGGCTTTGTTAATAGAAGTATTAAAAATTATATTCTATGTGATTTATGTGAATTTTCAGCAAGGAAACAAATTTAAAAAGTATAATCCCTTCATTTAATACAAAATTAAATCTAAAAATTATTCATTATGATAATAGTTTATTCTTTTGTCACGAAATATTGAAAATCAAAAAAAGTTATGTTATTGGAAATATTTTGAAATAATTTTCAACAATGTCAAAATCTATATTTTGATAGAATTTCAATTTTAAAAATTATTTATTTGGAATTTGAAATTTCCGCTCAAGTCCACTTTATTTTCTATTATTATCATGGAAAATTGATGGTCACAAAAAAGAATATAGTTTTTGATTGATTGAAAAAAGCAAAATGATAAAAATATATTAATTCCAGACTTGAACAAGAGCTCGTTCAACGTCTCAAGCAAGGCATCGATGATTCGCAGAAGGTTGACGAAATAGACTCTGCTCCAAAGAAATCAGAAAGTTTGTTCGGAGAAAAGCTTCTCGGAAAGTACCTTGACCCAGTTGGAAAGAAAATGAGAAACGTTATTCGGTAAATTGTGACTGTTCAGTAGTTAGCATAGTATATTTTTTCAATTGTTTCTGTTTTTCGCCACAATACCAATAAAAATGATAGTTTTATTCACAGAAAAGAAAGGACCGTAGAGTTCTACCAGCGAAGAGTAGGGATGGGCAAATCGCCAGTCATTGGCGAGCGATTGACTATCCTCTTTTCATCAGCCAATTGCATTGGCGAGCGATTGGCTATTCAATTGGCGACATCTGAACAACACCATGGTGAAGGCCATCTTCAACATCGAAAAGGCTCAGAAAGCGCAACTCTATGCGCTTGCCAATTGAATAGCCAATCGCTCGCCAATGCCATTGGCTATTGTAAAGAGGATATCCAATCGTTAGCCAATGACTGGCGTCAGGCAAATTGTAAAAGGCACCCTGGCGGACCGGTACCTCGGCACCATCAAGTCTGCCATGATGGGAGTGGTGCCGCGAACAGTGGTGCCACTTTGCGATTTGGCACCACTGTTCGGTGAGAGTGGTGCCGTGGTACCAAACTGAAAAAGGCACCCCGGCGGACCGGAACCTCGGCACCACTGCGTCCTCTGCACTAGGCATGGGCATATTGCCAATTTTTTTTTTGAAATTCGAATTTTTTTTGTGAATTCGATTCTGACGTCGTCGAAAAAAAAAATTTTTTTTGAATTCAATTCAGAATCTGAAATTCGATTCTTTTGAGAATCTGACATTCAAATTTCAGATTCTAAATTGAAATCACAAAAAAATTCGATTTTCAAAAAAAAAAATTTGACAACGTCACCGACGATGTCGTCGACAATGACGTCAGAATCGAATTTCAGATTCACAAAAAAAATTCGAATTTCAAAAAAAAAATGGCAGTATGCCCATGCCTAGGAGTTTGGCACCACGGCACCACTCTCACCGAACAGTGGTGCCGAGGTGCCGGTCCGCCGGGGTGCCTTTTTCAGTTTGGCACCACGGCACCACTCTCACCGAACAGTGGTGCCGAGGTGCCGGTCCGCCAGGGTGCCTTTTACAATTTGCCTGACTGGCGACTTGCCCATCCCTAGCGAATAGGGGTGGGAAATTGTTACAACAAGCGAACAGGAATGAACAGAGGTGGTGAAAAAGTGAGAACGAAAATCGCGTGCCTTATTGGCTCAGTGGCAGAGCGTCTGTCTAGTAAACAGAAGGTCGCTGGTTCGATTCCAGCATAAGGCAGTAATCTTTTTACCGAAAAAGTCTAATTCTCATTGTTGTTCGGGTTTGTGAAGCCTTTTGAAAGGGTAGCTTCGTAGGTGCTACTTTTGGAGATTCTTTCTCTGTAATCGACTTCTTCTCTGCTGTTCTGGATCCCGTAGGAAAAGTAGATGACGAGGCCTGAATTTTGGTCTCTGGTGTAGTGGTCAAGAGGTTTGTCCGCGAGCCGAGCGGCGCGGGTTCGATTCCCGTCGCCGGCATTATTTTTGTTTTTTCTCAAATGACATGATTTCCTCGAAAAACTTACCAATAGCCAGCCAAACAGCTAGTCTGACCCATGTGATCGGAGCGAGGTGTACCATCATGGTTATGTTGATGAACAGGCTCAAAAGTGGAATTTCTGGTACTAGTGGGACCTGTGAAATTTTATTTATTTCATTGCTTACAGAATTGTAACCTTGAAGTCCAGTTTCGTTCCGTTCTGATAGTGAACGAGAATGATGAGATATCCCAGCACTGTGATTGGCACGAAAATCAGGTGGAAGCTGGTGAAGAAGCTATCTTCTGTAATTTCTCTCTGTCTGTCTGTCTCTCTCTGTCTCTCTCTCTGTCTCTCTCTCTGTCTCTCTCTCTCTGTCTCTCTCTCTCTCTCTCTCTCTCTCTACCTGTCTTGAAGCCCAGGGCTATTCCGAAAAACCCAATAATCATAATGGTGATAGCATGATAGATGGCTTTTCCGGATTCCATTCTATTCAAAAATGGTATATTGGTTTTCAGCTTGCCACCTGAAAAGTGACGTCATTATGGTGACCTCTGCGTATCCCCACCATTGTCGTACATCCCTTCGCCAATGCTATAGGCCGGTTGATATCTCAGAATAATTACGCAGGCTGATACGATGGAGTAAGCTAGTAGAGTACCGATCGAGAGAAATTCTACCTAAACCGCATAATTTTTGGTTCCCGCAACTACTCTAAAACATTTTTTGCGGTCACTAGCTGTGTATCAGACGAAATATGCATGCCCACCGTTATAACAAGTAACCCTCGCCGTTATAACAAGTAACCCTTGCCGGTATAACAAGTAACCCTCGCCGGTATAACAAGTAACCCTCGCCGTTATAACAAGTAACCCTCGCCGGTATAACAAGTAACCCTCGCCGGTATAACAAGTAACCCTCGCCGGTATAACAAGTAACCCTCGCCGTTATAACAAGTAACCCTCGCCGGTATAACAAGTAACCCTCGCCGGTATAACAAGTAACCCTCGCCGGTATAACAAGTAACCCTCGCCTGTATAACAAGTAACCCTCGCCGGTATAACAAGTAACCCTCGCCGGTATAACAAGTAACCCTCGCCGGTATAACAAGTAACCCTCGCCGGTATAACAAGTAACCCTCGCCGGTATAACAAGTAACCCTCGCCGGTATAACAAGTAACCCTCGCCGGTATAACAAGTAACCCTCGCCGGTATAACAAGTAACCCTCGCCGGTATAACAAGTAACCCTCGTCGTTATAACAAGTAACCCTCGCCGGTATAACAAGTAACCCTCGCCGTTATAACGTAGGCCAGAACAAAAATAGTGTCATCTACGTCCTCATGATCGGACGATCATCTACATCATCACGATCCCCATGATGAGATAATCATCCACATCTTCATGATCAGATGATCATGGGGATGTAGATCGGATGATCATCTACATCCACATCTTCATGATCAGATGATCATGGGGATGTAGATCGGATGATCATCTACATCTACATCTTCATGATCAGGTGATCATGGGGGTGTAGATCGGATGATCATCTACATCTTCATGATCAGATGATCATGGAGATGTAGATCTCGCTAATTCCAAAAATGGTGGGATTTGCATCCCATGATCAGATGATCATAGTTGCTCAACATCTTCCGAAGAGAGATGCGAAGCTAACCCGATCAAATGTGCGCGCTGTATCATTCCATCCTTGCGTTGACCTGTCGCGGGTTTCCCCGATTAGTACAGCCTAATGCCCACCCAGTACACGCCATATGCCCATCCGATACACAACCCAATGCCCAGCTCATCATCGTTAAGAGTTATCACAGCCTATGCCCACCCAGTGCCCATCTGATACACATCCCAATGCCCAGCTCATCATCGTTAAGAGTTATCACAGCCTATGCCCACCCAGTGCCCATCCGATACACATCCCAATGCCCAGCTCATCATCGTTAAGAGTTATCACAGCCTATGCCCACCCAGTGCCCATCTGATACACATCCCAATGCCCAGCTCATCATCGTTCAGAGCTATCACAGCCTATGCCCACCCAGTGCCCATCTGATACACATCCCAATGCCCAGCTCATCATCGTTCAGAGCTATCACAGCCTATGCCCACCCAGTGCCCATCTGATACACATCCCAATGCCCAGCTCATCATCGTTCAGAGCTATCACAGCTTAATACACACACCTATTTTTCACACCAGCCTTATGCCCAGCTGCATGCACAGCTAATGACCGCAATAAATGTTTTAGAGTAGGCTTCCTGTTTTTCGTGATACGTTTCAACGGTTGGTCAAAAATCTTTTACTTGAAAAATTTTCATATAAAGAGTACTAACATGGGAATGCTACCAAAAACCCACGAAATTGGAAGGTCTGACTGGGTTCTTGGGTTTTCAAATACGCTGAAGATGATAGAACCGGTGTCAAAAACTGCTATGTCGACCTTGTTTCAGAGTTATGAGCTGAAAACCGTGTGAAAAGTAGGTTTCATATGCATAGATCACTTTACACCTCGCTAGACTATATTTTTATGATAGAAAACAGTTGAAAACCTATATTTCCGTTGAAATTTCTATGATTCTTGGATTCTGGGCCGAGAAATCGTTTTTTGAATGATCTCAAAAACCGCTGTATTGACCACCCAAAAAGCTACAACACGTACGCGAAACCAAGCAAGGAGGGTAGACGAGAAGTGAACAATCGTCGGGCACGACGCCGGTGTCCAAGTGGTTAAGACGTGGAACTGCTAAACTTTTTTGATTTTTTTCACTCGAGTTCGAATTTTTTCTTGTTAAAACTTTTTTGTTTTTATGTTGAGTGATGTAATAATCATTTCCGAACAGAGAACAATGTCCGATATCGGTTTTGGTAAGAAATCCTAACGGATCAAAAAAAGTTCTGTAAATGGGCATATTTCGACTTCCACGAAGCTTCTCGATTCTTTGCACCGTTATTTTTGAGTTGAATGATTAGAATTCACCTTGTTAACAAAAACAAAAAAGTTTTAACAAGAAAAAATTCGAACTCGAGTGAAAAAAATCAAAAAAGTTTAGCGGTTCCACGTCTTAACCACTTGGACACGGGCGTCGTGCCCGACAATTGTTCACTTCTCGTCTACCCTCCTTGCTTGGTTTCGCGTACGTGTTGTAGCTTTTTGGGTGGTCAATACAGCGGTTTTTGAGATCATTCAAAAAACGATTTCTCGGCCCAGAATCCAAGAATCATAGAAATTTCAACGGAAATATAGGTTTTCAACTGTTTTCTATCATAAAAATATAGTCTAGCGAGGTGTAAAGTGATCTATGCATATGAAACCTACTTTTCACACGGTTTTCAGCTCATAACTCTGAAACAAGGTCGACATAGCAGTTTTTGACACCGGTTCTATCATCTTCAGCGTATTTGAAAACCCAAGAACCCAGTCAGACCTTCCAATTTCGTGGGTTTTTGGTAGCATTCCCATGTAAATCAATAACTTAGGCGAATAAATCCGACCGTTTCCAATGAATTCCGGTCACTTTCTGGTGATCGGTGAAAACGACCGGTTTACATCGGAAAAGATCGTTTCCCAAGGAGTAGAGTATAAGATATTTTGAACTACAGTAACAGAATTTCGATCTACTATATAGGCAAGAATACTGAACTATATCTTACCAGAGTTTCGATGTCGAATAGCAGGGCGATGACTGCTGTCATGGTTCCGAATATGATCAATGCTTGAATGGGGACCTGTAATGAAAAAAGTCAGAACTCAACAACTTCGGAGTGTACATGAAAAATATAGATACATTATCTTCAGAAGGAAGTAACCTACTGTAATTTTGAAAAACGGAGCCTCTACGATATAGAAAACTGTAGTAGGTCAAAATGTCTACATTATTCCAGCTCACATATAGAGTTTAGTGGAGGGGACTCAAATTTTAGGTTCAAACCAGTACAGAAACTTTCTACTGTAACTTTGAGAGAGGTTATGTAGGTCAAAAGTTCGACAGAAAGGTAAAGGAACTGAATCTACAGTAACTGCCTCCGGTTCCACCTCGGCGATTTCAGTAGGTCTAATTTCTAATCTCAAAAGGTTTTCATAGGATGGTGTCACAGTAACCCTTTCACATACAGTAGTCTATGGGAAGAGCTACAGTAACCCCTCTATAGTGATCCAAACTACAGTACTCAGAATGGCCCTCACCTGACTCTTCGGGTGGATAACGGCTAGTGACTTGAAGAGCAGTCCATCCTCGGCCATTGCAAAAACACATCTTGGTAGTGCGAACATTCCACCGACAAGAGAAGTTGTCATTCCGAACAATGCTCCCATTGACACTGCGTACTGAGCGATCGTGGCTCCTTTCATGGAGAAAGCGTCTGAGAAAGCGGCGGTTGGGTGGACCTGAAGTGGCCTCACGATTTGGGGAAGTGGTGTAGTGGATAAGCCTTTTGGCTGTTACATGGGAGGCATAGGTTCGTTCTCCGTACCATCAGTTTTTTTGTATTTTCTCAAATGTGCTCACAGATTCATTTTCTATAGTATAGCTGTCAAAATCAGAACGCTAGGTCGATCCCCATAACAGCTGTTTTTGCTTTTTTCCCCTTCTCACAAATCAAGTGTTCTATTGAATTGTGCAGTGAGTAGAATGTCTCTGGATCGATCTCAGTCGTGGACACATTTTTTTGCATTTTTCCCAAGTGTACTGCAATACTCACGTCATAGTAGGGAATCATCAGGGTTAGCGATCCAGACATCAGAATATACGAAAAAGTGACAATTGACATCGAAGCAAAAGTGGCTATAGGAATTGATTTTGATGGTTCTGAAAATGTTTATTTTAATTTCAATAATTCTTTCAATGTATACAACGCCATCGCTAGATCTAACTGAGGAACTGTTGAATCTGATATAATTTCGAAATTTATCATCGAAATAATTTGCAAACCATGAAAAGTTTAAGAATTCTGGGGGGCTGTGCAATGTTCTTCTATCATTTTCCAAATCATTTTAACTCTGATTTTCTTTTTTTGTATCTAAAATGTAAAGAAATGAGCATTTTTGTATCGGAAAAGAACTTTCAGTGTAGTTACTCTAGATCTAACTCAGAAATCTCTGAATTCATTCAAGTCACAATATACAAATGCTAAGAAAATTCCCGATTCACCTCTGGGTTAGATCTAACCGAAAAATATTTAGATCTTATGGAAACATTCCAAACATACCTTTCGCCTCCTCTCCAGCTGTAGCAAGTCCATCGAAACCAATGTAAGCAAAAAAGCAAGACGCGGCACCAGCAAACATCCCACTGACTCCGTATGGGAAGAACCTTAAGGAAGTTAGGTTATATGCGATCCAGAAGTACTTCCGTTTCAGAAGAATGTAATACAATGTGTCCCAAAATAATAGCCACCACTATTCGCTTGATAAAAACACTTTTTAGTTTTCACGAGTTGGTTTAAAGTTGAAATATGTTGGACTACAAAAGTTAAGAATCACTATGACCGCAAAAAAAATAAAATTTGGTGATCTGCTTCGAAAGGTAAGATTTAATTTTTTGTGGTTTTTGAGAAAATGATCAATTTTATTGCGTAGATGAGTCCTATTGTTTCCATATTCTTAGACAGTGCATGAAAATGTTTTCTTCAACATCTTTGAAATTTACAGACCAATCCGAAGCTTCTATGTTGATAAATGCCAAAAACTGTCAGGGTTCGTATATTTATGAGTATGTAAGCGTCCAAAAATAATAGGAACGATAGAAATTGCGGTTTTTTCTAAAATTCATAACACAAGAGGAACATTATCTGAACCATCCATATCAAAAACCTTACTTCGACCTGCCATCGTCATAAGTGCCAGTCCACAAGCTGAGATCAGCATAGTTGATTCCATATCCGACCACAACTACGATAACCTAGAAATCTATTCCAAAGGAGTTTTAGAGAGCCACCTACAGTCATATTAAGCAGAGTTAGGAATGAGTTGAAGTTGGTTGATACTTTAGATCCCATGGACACAAAAATCGCGACGACCACAATCAAAAGAAACGCGAGGAAGTCTGGATAGTCACCGAAAAGTGGAGACTCTTGGTGCAGGTTTCCGACACGACTCATAGTGGTGTTTCTGATGACGTGTCCTGGAAAAAGCAAAAATAAAGTGTTCGAGTGGGATTGAACCTCTCCTGTGAAAAGCAAAACGATTCTTAATCTTACCTAGAAGGGAATCCAAGTAGCCTGACCATGACCTTGCTACGGCTGCCGCACCAAGCATGTGCTCTAGGATAATATTCCATCCTATTATGAAGGCCCAGAGCTCGCCAACACCAACATATGCGTAAGTATAAGCACTTCCTGCTTTGGGGAAACGCGCTCCGAATTCCGCGTAGCACAGCGCGGAAAGAAGAGAAGCGAATCCGGCCAGAAGGAAGGATAGGACGATCGATGGTCCTGCTGTGTTGCGAACCACAGATCCTGAAATTTCTCAGTCTCTCTCTTCCTCTTTTTCTCTCTCTCTCTCTCTCCCTCTCTCTCTCTCTCTCTCTCTCTCTCTCTCTCTCTCTCTCTCTCTCTTTCTCTCTTCATCCAAACCTGTTAGAACATAAATGCCAGCTCCGATCATATGTCCTACTCCCAGCAGAGTGATATCAAAAGTTGAAAGACATCGTCGGAGTTGAGTCTCTAAAGAGCCCTCTGGCATGTTCTTGAGCCGGAAGACCTTCTCTCGAAGACGCGAGAATCCCATCCTGAAAGATGATACAGATGACTGAGAAAAATGGAAGAAAGCTAGCTGAGTAATCTCATAAGGTCTCCTAGATATTAAATTAACGCTTCTTAAGCTAACTCATGCGAACATTGACCAAACAATTTCTTATTCTTTTGTTCCGCTTGGGAAAGCGTGAAAACAAAAATATTGTCGTCAGGTGTTGCGTCTACGGTGCATTGACTCGTGGTCTGTCTGCAAACTTTTCGAAGCTTTATATGTGGAAAAGGCTCTGGAAAACAGAAAAAGAGAGCAAATGAATTTTCTATTACTACTTCCATTGAGGCCGCACGCAATTGACTTTCGGGGCTAAGAGTAATTACATGGCGTTAAGTGGAGTGTCGTTCTCGCCAAGAATGGATCGTGTTGTAATTGCTTGGATTTGTGTCAAGTGAGAGAGAAAAGGAGAGAGTGAGTGAGAGAGAGAGAGAGAGAGAGAGAGAGAGAGAGAGAGAGAGAGAGAGAGAGAGAGAGAGAGAGAGAGAGAGAGAGAGAGAGAGAGAGAGAGAGAGAGAGAGAGAGAGAGAGAGAGAGAGAGAGAGAGAGAGAGAGAGAGAGAGAGAGAGAGAGAGAGAGAAGGGAGAGAGAGAGAGTGTGAGAGAGAGAGAGAGAGAGAGAGAGAGAGAGAGAGAGAGAGAGTAAAAATCAATGAGAATAGTAAACAAATGGAAAGAGGATCCTCTTTCTCTATAAATGGAGGTTCTTTCCCTTTCTCTCTCTCTTACACCCCTCGGTCTCCCCCAAAATCGGCGAAAGACAAACAAAATGTCAAAAACACTGCTTGTTCGTGCGGATTTTCGATTTTCTTCCGTGGGAGTGGTTCTAATATGCGTTTCAGGAAAAGAAAACGATGTTTCTGGTAGTTGTTGGATACGGTTACTTCAAGAAACGGTGACTACATGATACGACACCTCTAGGGTACTGTATTAAGAAGATACGGTAATTCAAGTATTTACTTAGAAGTTACTTTAATGAATGATTTTAGAATTCTAGACGGTTACTCTATGATACGGTAACTCTAGGATACTAATAAAAGACGATAAGTAAAAGAAAGTAATATTGGTACAGTTTAAAAACCAAAAATATTTTCTGTAATTTTAGGTTACTCTAACTGCAAGATACGGTACTCAAAGTATACGGTAACTACAAAAATAAACGAGAGTACCAAAGTTCAAAAAACCAGGTCGATACTGTTCTATCCGAATAACAGAGTGGGAACGGATGAATCTAATCCGCGATCAAAACAACTTTTTACTTCGATAAACATGTTTCATACAAAATTTATTCACAATTGAAATGTCACCTTATAAGGCGTAATAAATATGAAAGACAACTTCAAAGTTCTATCTTGAATTGAGCAAAATAAATATTTTGTAGATTGGTTTTGAACCAGTTGAAGTTAAGACCATTGGGGCTCACGGAAAGACGCAAAATATTTTTTTTTCATTTTCCCAAAATCACTTGGATCTACAAATATCATCTGGCATCTGGGTGTAAGTTGGTGCGATTGTTGGTGCGAGCCTTACGTCTCCTCTTGAGAATGACGTCATTGTGTGCTGTGGGATGAAGAGATTGTTGTGGGATGGACCCACCACAGGACTGTGTTGACTTGGTGTTGAGTAGGGTGTGTTAGTCGTCTGAAAGTTTGAGGTGTGTCCCAGAGAAATAGAGCCACTTTGTTTCTTATAACTTTTCAATGACTGCACTTCACTTGGTGTGCTGCAGCGAGCATTCAAGATTCATTACTTTTTTCGTTTTCAAATCGTTAGATAAGGTGATGTTTGGTTTTGAAGGTTAATGTGTCCCAGAGAAATAAAATCACTCGGATTTTCATAATTTTCCAATGGCTGCGTCGTGAAGTTCAAAATAGTGCTAACGCTCAGTTCTTATTGTTTTCAAGCACTCATATCTAGCAAAAAGTCTGACCGATTTCAAACGCGCGCCAGTCGCATTTTTGAAATATGAGTACGGTAGGGTCGGGACTCTCACAACGAACAGTTAGATCTTTGTTGATTTAAATTATTATTCTTACTTTCAGTCCATTGAAATTAAAGACGCATTACTTAAATCGTTCTTGTATTTCGAGGCGAAACTGCTACGGTAACTAAGTAACCGATTTACGGAGTTCAGACTTTTTTACAGGTAGAGAAACAGATAGAAATGTTTTTTGTGGTCTCAACGATGATTTGTCTCATAGAAATAAATCCACTTGGTTTGGTGTTGTCTACCTCAAAAGCTGTAATGTTCTTGATGCTTCGACTAAAACCCGAACAAAGCTGGAAAGAATGGAACTGATATGAAAAGTGCCACCCAAACATGGAGCTATGGTTCGAAAAGAGTGCAAAAAGGTAATTTTAAGGCTTGGATCCTGCCCCCCTCAAAACTTTTCCATTTTTTACTTCTAAGTGAAAGTTACCGTATACGCGTGGAAAGGTACACTTGCTGTAGGCGGCTGTCCTTTGAAGAAGTCGAATGAGTCAAGGATCTGATTATTAGCCAGTGCCTTGCCGATGATTGAAAGGAGGAACGGGTCTACGACTGTTTGCGTCGCAGGCGTTGACATCGTTGGTGATTGTATCGGTTGCTTCGTTGTAGATGGTGCGTCGACATAGGTTGGACGGAGGACTGGAATATCTCTCTCTCTCTCTCTCTCTCTCTCTCTCTCTCTTCCTCTCTCTCTCTCTCAAACCTCTTGGACGATAAATCACTGGCTTGTCTTTACGTTCCTTATGAACATACTTGTACGGAGCTCTCGTGGTCGTATACAAAGATTGCAGTGAAATCTGCCTAGCTGTGGTCGGCTCTGAAATTCCGAAAAATTTTACAACAACGGTACCCAATATCAAGTGTCCGGATATACAGTATACTTGCTCAATTGTGAAACACACTTCGAAAATCATCATTTTTCTTTGTCGATATATTCCTCACTCTTTGAGTACTGAATGTTCCATAAATTTCTCATGGAAAAATTCATCTTCCAACAAGTTACATTGGTGTGATCAGTGGGTCAATATCTCTTCCAAAAACTGTAGAATGAAAGATAATGTGTCACACCTTCAGCGAGGGTAATGCGCCTAGTCGTTATGAGGATTTTCGAAAAAAATTAGAGATCGCTAACCAAAATTTTCCGCTACGCTTAAAAGATAGTGTCCACAAGGTCATAAATTGGGATCTTTTAATTTTGCTCTCACGAAAGATATCAGCTTCTACTTTCGTTGGCAGATAGGGTGGCGAAAATTCTTCCAAACGAAAATTCAACATTTTTGAAAAATTTTATTTCGCGCCGCGCTGCAAGGTCAAAATTTTTGACGCATTAAAAAACTCTCAGTTTTGTTCCAAATTATATGAGTCTGACAAGAAGTTTTGAGAAACGAATGGATTTGGAAGAAAAATTGGTGTAAAGAAGGAGATTTTCGGAAAAAATTGAAAAATGTTCGATTTTGACGCTGAGGAATTGGGAAACATATTCTCCGTGGGGTATTATCTGATTTTTCTAACTAACACCATCTGTTGACCCAATTAAATCACTTACGTCTCGTAGGCAAAGTTGGTTTCGTATAAAATGTCGTCTTTTTGCTGGTTGATGTTTCCGTTGATCTCATCGTTGTTGTTGTTGTGGTAGGTCTCGCAGTAGTAGTAGTGGTAGTCGTACTGGTCGTACTTGTATGGACCTGTGGCCTATACGGATTTTCAACAGTCGCCACTTCATAAGATGAAGGTATTCCCAGAGTCCGATGGAATGATTCGACTGCTGGAAGCGACTCTGAAACATGTGTCATATTGATTTGAAGTGTTCATATTATTTTGTGACACGCGTGGTATCAAGTTAAATTTCTGAAGTTCCGAGAAGCGAAAAATTGTTCAAAGCTTTCGAAATGCATTCAAGGTTACCATATTCTATCGGGACACAAAAAGAGGCGTGGTCAACAAATATTTCCATCTGAAATCTTTCTGAAACTCCAAAAAGCTAAAACATAATATTCATCCTGATTCTAGTTGGAATTGGTTTAGACTGTCCATATTCTACCGGGACACAAAAAGGGGCCTAACCTTGTCCCAAAGACAGCAAGTTCTGCCATGGACCATCCAAAGCAAACAAGGGAGATTGACTGACGACAGGCAAAAATCTCTTGGTAACAGTCGAATTCACATTCAACAACTTGTGGAGTAAAAACGAAAAGTCTCTCGGTTCACCCTGCTTCTGGCTGAAAATCATGCACGGATTGCATTCACCTCGGAGGGCGTGGCCTACCTCTGCTCACCAGACCTGCGTGTCCGTCGCTTCGCTCGTGCATCAGCGAACTTTCGGATTTTCACGGTCTCGATTCGCTGCTTCTCCGGATTAGTCAGCGCACGGATCAGACGGTCACCGGAGTAGACATGGTTGTTCTGAAAAATCAATAAGGTTAGATTCCACAAAGGATACTTTGTTATACCACCATTCTAGCTTCAGTGAGTGTCTTAGTTAATGAAAATAATAAAAATTGGACTCCAAAAGATACAATGTTGGCAAAATCCTATCAGAAATCAATTTTTTCCATTATACTTTCAGTCAGATGATAATTCTCACAAATATTAAGTATAACTAGAATCTCACCCTTACGATACATTTATCCAAGACGACTTCAATAGAATCATCGTATCCGCCACAAAAAGATGGTACCAGAGGAGCATCGATGGAGTCGAGGCCATCTTGGAAGCCGCTGAAGTGATACTTGAGAGAGAGAGAGATAGAGGAGAGAGAGAGAGAGAGAGAGAGAGAGAGAGAGAGAGAGAGAGAGAGAGAGAGAGGAAGAAACTCACTCTTTGAACA
>OZ022251.1:14129393-14131893 GCA_963978915.1 Caenorhabditis parvicauda | reverse complement strand
GACGACGCAAAGAACCGTCCCAGAAAAATATGCACAGTCTCTGTGGACGAGTGTGACCTTCACCTAATATTATATCAGCCTCACACTCTTCTACTCACTCATCTCCTTTTTATTCAAGATTTTGATGAAAATTCTGACACAAATTCAACACATCCAATGTTCATCGCGGATTTTAACTTATACAGATTACGAAGGAACATTAAGTTGTCCCAGTTGTAGTGAAAGATTTCAAGAGGTTGGTGGTGTTTCACTAAAAGCTGGCCAGATCAATATTGCAGAACGAGAATTGGAGAAGGGCGGATCTACCTAGCCCGTTTTCGAAACAAGATGAGTTGAGGTGTGGAATCGTTATCAAACCGTCACACGGCGACTTCTCAAGGTAGGTTCTCTTCCTCTCTCTCTCTCTCTCTCTCTCTCTCTCTCTCTCTCTCTCTCTCTCTCTCTCTCTCTCTCTCTCTCTCTCTCTTTCTCTCTCTCTTTCTCTCTCTCTCTCTCTCTCTCTCTCTCTCTCTCTCTCTCTCTCTCTCTTTCTCTCTCTCTTTTTATCTCTTTCTTTTTTTTCCTCCAAAATTTCATTCCAGATTCAAAATGGTGACGATCTTCATATTGGAATAGCCGACTCAAATTCAATCGTTTATTCATTTTGGACCAATGGGGTGTCATCGGAAGGTAAACTTTTAGCTGAAAATGTGTTTTTTTCACGATTATCTTTCAGGAACTTCTTGGAACGACTCCATTTCAGTTTATAGCTTTGAAGAGAACTCCGAACCATTTCATTGCGATTCACACCTGAAAGACTTTCTTCAGAGAAGTTATCCGAAATTCACTTCCGAGGTTTTCAAATTTATGAGACCTAGAAAACCGAACATTTCAGAAGTACCATCATGTCAATTGGAATTGTTTCGATTTCATAATTGAGTTTTTGAAGCACCTCAAGCTACGCAACTACTCGAAAGTGGAGTTCGTAGAGGAATTTGTTAAAAATAATCTTAACAGAGCTATGAAATATTGTATTTTGGAAAGAAAAGTTAGAGAATATGGATTTGTTATAGTTTGATTTTTATTTTGATAAATATTATTTTTCAAATTGAAAAAAATTTCACCTAACTGTTTGAAAAGTTTGGGCGAAAACTTTTTGAGAAAAAATACTTTTCGAAAATTTGGAACAAAAATTATTTGGAAAATTTAAACGATTTTTTTGAAAAGCTCGGACAAAATCAATTTATTCGTTCCGTAAATAAAAACGCTCTTAACATTTGTCGCATCACCATATCCAGGATATTTCCCATTTCTTCGCTGATAGCGTCGACCTGAAACAAGTCACGAAATCACCACGAACTCAAAAACCCACCAGAAAGTCGGAAAATTCAGAGAAAACCACTTCAGTTCTCGCTTTCTTATCTTCATACTCCGCTGACGTCTCTCGAATCGCAAGTAAGTGAGCCATTACAAAATGCGCCTGAAATTTTGCGTCCCTGGTGTAGTGGATAAGACCTTTGATAGGCACGCGAGAGATAAGGGTTCGACCCCCACGGTGTGTTTATTTTTGTCTTTTCATACCTTCTCGGCGATCTCTTGGAATCGCTCGTCCTGGCTCATTTTGACTAATATTGATTCTGCTTTGAAAGAGTTGTAAGCTTGCTGAACTTCTGGCCGAAGCGTCCCGACGAAGACGTCTAATTCTGTCATCTGAAATGGGATGTGATTCGCTTCTTAACTGATTCACCTTTCTCAGTTGTGGTATTCCTGGCGTCCTATATATCGCCATAAAGTGTTTGATTGATTCATCCGTGGCATTTGCTAGAAAATGCGGTTTTGGAGAGTTCTCGAGTACCTGAAGTAATGGCTTTCCTAGGTTTTCAAAAATTATTTTGAGAAGCTAGTCCAACCAATAGGATTACAACATTTTCCTTGTCTGTAAAACTCTGACAAGGTTCCAGAAACTGACACTGTTCGTATTTTTATGGACGCTCATTTATCGAGTTTTTCGAGAAGATGTGAAGAACAGTAGGAACAAGAGTCTTGTCAACTTAGAACAATTAATTCGAAAAGCTAGGTCACAATAAGATGAAAACACTTACCTGATCAAATTTCAAGCCTATAACAAGAGGGAGTGATAGAAGTAAGAGCATTTTGACTATATATTGGAAGAGTTGACCACGATCGCTGTTGATACACACAATGTGTCAAAACGCGTTTCAACCAATTTGTTGTTCAAATATCGGCCGAAGACCAATAAGAAAGAGTCATTTACTCTAGAGAATGTTATATAAATCATAAAGGTTGAATGTCTGTGAAGTTTGCTTACGGTCAAATATCGGTCAAATGTCGGTCAAATGTCGGTCAAGTGTCGGCCCAGTCTTGGTAAAATGCCGGTCGGATACTTCTTACTTCAGATACTTCAGAGATCCATTGTTCGCGTTGTCATGTGACGGCGTGGATCAGAAACTTCCAGGTTGAACGGTCCTTTGCCAACGTTGACCACGGAGTCTTTCTCACC
>OZ022251.1:14101893-14124393 GCA_963978915.1 Caenorhabditis parvicauda | reverse complement strand
AAACTAGGAAATTCCACTTTTTTTTTTGATGAAATCACTTTTCAATTTAATCCAAAAGTAAAAAAAATGTCCTATAAGACGATTTCGCATCATTGTGGATGATGTGAACCAATCGCTTATTCGTGAAGATTTTCTTGTTTTCGTCGTTCTCCCTCTTTCTCCAGTCTTTTGGTTATTAATGCAAGAAGAAGACTTCTTGACACTGAAAATAAAGAAACTCGGGAAAATGTGTCTGAACGACTAGTCTCAATGTGTTTTTGAGCGTCAGTTTCAGCTTTTTGTAGATTTTTTGGTTCATCGAAAACGCCTCAATGAAAAACCTAGGCTACATGTTTGAAAACCTAGACCACCTACCTGAGAACCTAGAACTACATTTTGAAAACCTAGTACACCTCTCCGGAATGCTAGGACACATATTTGAGAACCTAGGACAATTTTTGAGAGCCTAGACCACCTATCCGAAAGACTAGACCACCTATTTGAAAATCTAGCCATTCATCAGGAATTCTTCGAAATCTTTTCGAGCACCTAGACCACCTATTAGTAACAGCTATTTCGGAATCTTGACCACCTACTTGAAAACCTAGGATATCTTCTTGAAATCCTAGAAAACCTCTTTGAGAATCTAGGACAGCTCCGAAACCTGGGCCACTTCTATGGAATCCTAAGACCTTGTTCGAAGCACCAGTACCAACTGATCTGGGCTTGTTCTCAGATTCTCTCTTCTGGAAATGATTAAATATTTATTCTACTCCATATAACATAAATTATGCAGTTCTTTCTTCCTCTCAATTAATTCATATCCAACCTACACATCTCATCCCGATTTGGTTTTGCGGAAGTTCCTTAGGTTATTGGTAGAATACCTATTTTGAAAACCTAGGTCAACCGTTTTAAAAACTAGGAAATCTACTTTAAAACTTAGGGCACGTTTTTGAAACCCTAGGAAATCCATTGTCAAACATAGGACATATATTTTGAAAGTCTAGGACATCTACTTGAAAACTTAGGGCACAAATTTTAAATCGCAAAACAGCTATTTGAAATCTTAGGAAACCAGGATGAAGCCTCATCTATGAATTTGTAGCTGACCAGAGCAAAAACGACCCCAGCTGTACGATTTGAAAAAAATTGGTGTCGAAGTACAAAATTCAGATGACCATGGGGCCCTACATCTAGCTTCATTTCCCTTTTTGAAAACCTAGGATATTAATTTGAAACCTAGAACACCCATTTCGCAAAAATGGGACAATTTTTGAAACCTAGGAAACCTGATTGAAATTCTAGGACACCTTTTTGAACACTTAGTACAGCTATCGGGAAACGTAGGAAATAAGTTTGAAAACCTAGTACACTCATTCTGATGACCTAGAAAACCATTTTGAAAATCTAGAACAGCCATTTCGGCAACCTAGGACACCCACTTTGAAAACCTGGGACATCCATTTGAAAACCTAGGACACTTTTCGCTGCACTGGTCAATCTCATCCTTCATAAATTACTCAAAAAGCATCAAAAATTATGTTCAGATTCCAAAAAACAAAGATTTTTCCACAATGTGACATCATTGGATGTTTTTCACAAGAAAAAAGATCCATTCCCCACTTATTTGATAAAATCGGTCGTTTTTGTTTTCTAGCACAGACTAAGATTACACCGATAAACCGTCGAAAGTGTCTTAAAGTTTGGATTTTGTGCATTTTGGCGTTAGCGAGTGAGAGTGTTGTCTGTGAACACTACTCCCGACTGCCGTTCTGCAGACATTTAGTGTCAAACTACTGTAAGAGTCCTAAAGTTTGGATTTTGTGCATTTTGGCGTGAGCCAGTCGGAGTTTCGTCTGTGAAAACTACTTCCGACTGCCGTTCTGCAGAAATTTAGTGTCAAACTACTGTAAGAGTCCTAAAGTTTGGATTTTGTGCGTTTTGTCGTGAGCCAGTCGGAGTTTTGTCTGCGAACACTACTCCCGACTGCCGTTCTGCAGAAGTTTAGTGTCAGACTACTGTAAGAGTCCTAAAGTTTGGACTTTGTGCATTTTGGCGTTAGCGAGTGAGAGGTGTTGTCTGTGAACACTACTTCCGACTGCTGTTTTGCAGAATTTTACTGCCAAACTACTGTAAGAATCCTAAAGTTCGGATTCTGTGCGTTTTATCGTGAGCCGGTGGGAGTTTTGTCTGTGAACACTACTCCCGACTGCCGTTCTGCAGAATTTTACTGCCAAACTACTGTAAGAGTCCTAAAGTTTGGCTTTTGTGCATTTTGGCGTGAGCTAGTGGGAGTGTTGTCTGCGAACACCACTTCCGACTGCCGTCCTGCAGAACTTTACTGCCAAACTACTGTCAGAGTCTTAAAGCTGGAATTTTGTGCGTATTGGCGTGAGCCAGTCGGAGTTTTGTCTGTGAACACTACTTCCAAACCATCAGAAACTTGTTCAAATCCGATTTTCTTCCTTTATCCCACCCCTCCAGGTCACTCTTTTTCATCTTTCAATTTCCATCATAGGTCGCGCAACTACTCAGAAATACATTACAAATTTCCAATTCACTCGTGGTCTCTTAACTCATTCAAAGACCACTTTATAACCACTTAGCCACAATTCGACCACAATTCCAGAAAACTATGGGTGAGCAGTTGACTATACCTATAGAAGCTGCATATGTCGTCGGAGCCGCCATCGTCTCAGCTATTGTAGTTGTTTCTTTGGCGATAAATAAGTGAGTTTCAAAATTCCTTTTCTACTTGGGTGGTCTAGCATGGGTCGCCTTTTTATTTCAATCATCAAAAAATGGATTGAAAAAAACGTTTTGATTTACTAAAAAATCAATACCCAATATTGATTGATTCCAGACTCCGGCGTCCCATCGACTTTGATCAGATTGACTGCGAACAGTCCGCGCGGCTTTTCCGTCCGGAAATGCTAGCACCACAACTTATTGTCGACACCGAATCCCGCGCGGTACAACCGTCATTGAAAACTCGCCTCAGCCAGTCTATCCCATGGAAAACTAATGTTAGTTTGCTTCAGTACATGACGATGTCCCGGATGTCATCAAAAGTTTAAATTTCTAACTTTGAAGGCAAAAAGTAGTTATTTAGTAGAAAAAAGTAACAAAATCTGGGGACTTCAGAAGTTTTTCGAGAATTATGGATGTTGATTTTGAACCTGAATCCCTACTTGTTAAGCTTTGTCTTCGAGATGATGTAGGTGAAAATTGAAATTTTTTCCTCTATTTTTGTCAAATTTGGGCGAAATTAATCAGCAGCTAAGTTCTCAACATCGGGGCCATAACCATAATAAGACACCAAAATGATTTATTTCATTATATTTTTGTTCATGATCTAGCTTTCAACGTCTGAAGCACTTTAAAATAATGGATCCAGAGAAAATCAGATTGGATCCAATCAAAGTTTCCATCTCCAAGCATTCATTTTTAGATTATCGATGCTCTAAAGCCAGAAACTGTGAGTGAGTATAGAGGCCGTCTCAACTTTTCCATCACCTACGAAAAAGAATGTTCAACTCTTCACATAAACCTCCTTGAAGCCGTCGATTTACCAGTCAAAGATTTCACAGGTACCAGTCGCCGACCTTCCGCGGGTTTCACAGATTTGCCACTTGCAGGCTCTTCCGACCCATACGTTCGAGCTTTCATCCTACAAGAGCCGAGTACCTGTCAGAGGAGTAAAGTCCACAGAAGGAACCTAAACCCAACCTTCCATGAGAATCTTTCTTTTCCAGGTACGGTATACTCATTTGATGCAAATCTGAAATCTGTTTTGTTTCTAAAAGCATTATTTACATAAATGCCTCTAAGCGACCTTCAGAAGCCTTTAAAATTTGAGTGCTTCGGAAAAAAATTAGTCCTTCTAGAAACAGGGAGCGAAATGTACAAAAAAATCACGTTTTGACGCGATTCTGAGCACTCGTTCTAACGTTACAGTACCCGGAAATCATCACAAACTTGAAACTTCGCTCAGAATATCATTTCTATCTCACCGTACTTTTCAGGACACTCTATGAAGAAGCTGCATGAGATGACCTTGGTCCTGCAGGTCCTTGACTATGATAGATTCTCTTCTGACGAGCCCATTGGTGAAATTCTGCTTCCCATGAAACATGTCAAGTTTGAGAATTCTCCGGTATATTGGAAGCATCTCCAGAGGCCAACTGTGTCGAAGGTATAGATGTCACGAGAATTGATTTATCGATTTTCCACGTTGCAAAAATCAATAGTAAAATTGATATAGTTATCCGGGAAGTACCAAAATCAATACATCGATCTGCGCGGCACTTGAAATATATGATAAAACGAACATATCAATTTTTTACGCAAAAATCAATATATCGATCCGTGCAGTACCAAAAAATCAATATATCGATTTTTCATGAGGCTATAGAAAAATAGATATTCCAGGACGTCTGCGGTGAGCTGATGATCTCGCTCTGCTACCTCCCACAAGCCAACAAAGTTACTGTAAGCGTCATCAAAGCACGTGATCTGAAATGCAAAGATCGCCACAGGAACGCAGGTTCGAGGTTTTTCATGAAAATCATCTTTCAGCATTTGAGAAGAATCCATCACACTGCGCTGAACGTGAACAAAGGAGGGGCGGGGTTGTAGTAGATCTAATTTCAGTTACACTACATTTTTTTTCACAAATTGTGATTGAAAATGTTTGAAGTAGGTTGAACTAACTTCGGGAACAAACCAAAACGTTTGAAGAGATGAGAAAACGATGGGAATAGGGTGAAACATAATTAAAAAATTGAAAATGGAATGTAAAGGTAAGCGCGCTCCACGGAAGGTGTTGCAAAGCGGTTGCAGTGCGGCTAAATCAACTTATTCCTGATCCGAAATTTGGCAGTACGCAAGAAATAACTGATTTACTCGGAACCAATGTATCTTTTATACAAATTTTGAAACACAAAAAATTCTTATGGCTGGAACTCGAAGGTGAGGTGCAATTACTAGGCCATCAGGACACTTTTTTTTCGAAAATGATTTTTTTTAGAAAAAAAACATGTCCCACACATGTATATCGCTAGAAGCATGGCCGTTTTCAAAAGCGCTCGAATCTCAATTTAGCAGAATGAGTACGGTATACCGCGGTAGGGTCGGGACTCTCACAACGAACAGCTAGATCTTTGTGGATTTAAATTATTCTTCCTACTTTCAGTCCATTCTGAAATTAAAGGATCATTACGTAAATCGTTCTTGTATTTCAAGGCAAAACTGCAACGGTACTAAGTATCCGATTTACGGAGGCCAGACTCTTTTACAGGTAGAGGAAGCTATGTGTGTCCATAACCGGACTCGAACCTTTCGCAAACGAAAACTTGTCGTCGCCCGGTTTCGAACCAGGATGATAAGCCTGAAAAAGAAACGCTTCAACCACTATGCCACAGAGAAACAAAATGTAGTTACCATTTCAGACACCTACATCAAGATGTGGCTTGTGCAGAAGGGGAACAAACTGGAGAAACGTAAAACCGCTGTTAAAACTCAAACCAGCGCTCCTGTATTCAACGAGACCTTCGCATTTAGTGTTCCGGGGAAACTAGCCCTCTTGGAAGAAGTGAATCTGGTCCTGACCGTGAGTCCAGACATAATCTTATTCGCACCATCTACTTCAGGCCATGGAGTATGACGTCATCGGGAGTAACGATGAACTCGGACACGTAATTGTTGGAGGGCTCGGAGGGGAACATGCACAACGGCACTGGTCGGACTGCATTGAACATCCGGAACAGCCGGTAGCGATGTGGCACAAACTTTGTCCGAAATGGTAGAAAACAAAAGTTTTAGGGAAAAACAAAGCTTTTAACTGGAATCTGAATGCTTTTTATTAATAAATGTGTGCTGTTAGACTGTCTTCATGGAACCTTACTTATACCAAACAAATCGGTAAGGTCTGCACGAGTTTTGAATATGCTGAAGATGATAGAGCACACTGCGGTATAAGCAGTTGAAACTGGTGAGTAAAAAAGGGGCGGGGCCGTGGTAGATCAAATTCAATTTCATTTTTCCGACCTTTTTCATCCCAGAGTAACAAATAGTAATGAAAAATTGTTTGAAGTAGGTAAACTAACTTTGGGGACTTCATAGAGATGAGGAAACAAGAAAAACAGGATGAAACATTAGTAAATAATTCGAAAATAAGAGGTGAGCGCGCTCCGCGGACGGTCTTGCAACGCGTTTGCACAGCGGCTACATCCACTTACTCCTGCTACACAGTGTGTATGACCGTCTCAATCGACGATGACAACACGAAGTCGTCTGAGACAAAGCGTAACAGTCCTTGACCATGGTCTCGATACTTTGATGGGGTTCAGTCTAGACACTGTTCTACAAGACCTCCAAGATGGGAGAGTAAAACTACTGTGGCTAACTTTTTTCATAACTGTTCCATACCTCGTTCGAAAGCTCTTTTCAGGCCAATTTCACTATTCCCCCTCTCACTCGCAAACCGTCCCTCAGTGCTCCACGAGCTCACAAAACATGGTTTCCAATGGAAAATTAGCCGAAATCATTCTCTGCACAATCGCCACTACGCCCACACAAAGAACGTAAATCACATTTATTTCACCAAAATTCTTCTCCCACTCATTTTATGGACTGAAAGAGAGAGAGAGAGAGAGAGAGAGAGAGAGAGAGAGAGAGAGAGAGAGAGAGAGAGAGAGAGAGAGAGAGAGAGGGAGGGAGGGAGAGAGAGAGAGAGAGAGAGAGAGAGAGAGAGAGAGAGAGAGAGAGAGAGAGAGAGAGGTTGCAATCCCTTACCCAACCAAAATTCCAATGAATTTTAAATTTCAATTTGGTTTGGATGTGAAATCTGTTCACACAAACGTATTTCTTTACTCCTGAACACATCAAGATAGAAAAAGCAAAAACTGATGCAGTGATTCGAACCCTTCACCTCCAGCGTTGAAAACTGATCACTTATCCAATATGCCAGGGTCCATCATTTGAAGTGAAGTTGTTGTTTTAGAGCGTTAAAGTGGGTGATTATGTTGTTTTTGATGTTTCAGTCAAGTCTAGTATCGATTCTTTTCGAAGTTTGGAAAGAAGTAAATTTTCCATAAAATTTCGGTCTATCGGTCTTTTTCTTTGTAGTTCTATGTTTCACGTCTGACAAAATTCAGATATGTGACTGTTACATATTATTCGAATTCTCAGTGAGTAGGGAAAAAACAAAATACAAGCGCTCCCAATGGGATCCGAACTGGGGTCCTGCGAGTATAGATCTCGTGTTTTATCCATTAGACCAAGGACAACAGTTCATGAGTATTGTTTGAACTCTGAACAACCCACATCTTCGTGATAGAAAAAAACAAGAAAAACGCTGTCATTGTAGTTCGAACTGGGATGTTTCGATTAATGGTTTAATGTCTTATCCACTACACCAAGGTCAATAGTCGACGATTACTGTTCGATCTCTGCGCTTTCCACACATAATATCGACTACTTCCAGTGTTCTTTCTAGACAAGAAAGTGCTGCCACTGTGGTTCGAACTGGGATGTCCCGATTGATGGTTTAATGTCTTATCCACTACTTCAAGGTCAATAGTCCATGAGTTTTCCACATCCAGTATCGATTATTTTTAGAACCCTTCGTAGCCTAACAATTACAAGTTCATAATTACTACGTTTCTGCAGAGACTCGTTTTTTTCCGTCGCGTCATACTCGTATGAGCTCTCAACTTATAGCGGGATGGGTCCGTCCATAATTCATTATTTAGTTTCCCTCCAAACTTGGCTCCATCCGTTCGAGTTTGTTAGCCGAGTTGACATCCAGGTTTTTATTTGCAATGGAATATAACTCGCGTGTGTCTGTTGTCAGAAGGATGGAGAGAGGGAGAGAGAGAGAGAGAGAGAGAGAGAGAGAGAGAGAGAGAGAGAAAGTTCCTTCAGTTCGCCTAAGCAGGCTCTTTCCTTAATAACGTTTATGTTGTCCGGCTGAGAAAGGAACATTATTGCGATAAAATTGGTCTCTATTTCCTTCGCTCGTTCCCTTCTATCGCGTGATGAAGGAAGGTGTCGAATTGTCGTTTTGTTTCTTTTTTTCCATCCGTCTCTCTCTCTCTCTCTCCATCTCTAACTCAAAATTTCAACTTTCAGAGATGCATAATGGCTGAAGAATCTCAAAAAGACAATGTTACATCGTCTTTGTATACCTTGTTCATCATTGTCTATCTCCAGGTGAGAGACAGTGGAAGCGAGAGAGAGAGAGAGAGAGAGAGAGAGAGAGAGAGAGAGAGAGAGAGAGAGAGAGAGAGAGAGAGAGAGAGAGAGAGAAATTTCAGGAAATGGCATGGGTGAGCGCTCCTCTCCTGATATCAGCCAACGTGTTCACACATGCTTGTATCAGGCAGTTTTCGTTTGGTGAGATTTTCAGAACCATTTCTATTGTCTTCAAAGTACTCAGAAACCTAGGGAACCATCCGACGTTTATCTCTTACTTCGTTTTTAGCGCGACAGGTTGACCCGTGAACAGTGCATCACTTTCTGCCATTCCAAAAGTGGGCGTGTCAGGGGGCGGGGCGATCGAGGATAAACCAGCATTATAAGCCGATTCCAATGAAAAAGCAAAAACTGCTCGCGGTGGGGTTCGAAACCGCCTGTCATTTCTCCAAAAGCTACACTCGTGCCATTAGGCCACAACGACCAAAGCCTGAGAGTTAATCTTCCAGATTCACTCATATTCTCCGGCATCGTTTTCTGTTTCTTCTTGTCAACTGGTGGTCTCACTGCCATCAGCCTCTACATCGCCCACGTCTTCGCATTGAAACGAAGGAAAGCAAACTTCTTCCTACCGTATGCTTTCATCAAGTTCATCCGGATACTTGTATTATCGATTGGTGAGTTCACATAATTTTGATCTACCATGGTTACTGTAGTTTTATCTTCTTTTTAAATTTTGAGTTTTTTCGCAAATGTAACATTTTTGTACATAAACATCCTCAAATCCGCTCCAAACCAAATTCCCTCACTCCTGCGTAAACCGCCGCAGGTCCGCGACTCGAAACCATTCCATTTCAGTTTCCTTCACCATTCTTTTTTCGCCAACCCTGATCAAGACCTACTTCTACGCCAGTATCTACGGACTATTCGAGACAATCGCCGGCGCTGTGGCTTTAGAGGTTAGCTTTGATATTTTTTGAGAAAGCCTCCCATTTTTGTTGATGAGAGTAAAAATTTCAATGCGATTGCAATTATAATATTGAAATCTTTAAAAAATGACAATTTTTCTTACAACACACTGCGCTAAGCGCAGTAGAAAAGTGTCGGACCAAGCAGCGAGGGGAGGCGACCAATAAGCAGCGAGTGCAAACCCCGCCCCTTGGTAAATCCCGTTTTGCCGTAGATCAAATTACAGTTACTGTAGTTGAAAATTTTTCTCAAATGCGTTTTTTTCGAAATTCATGATAAAAAGCTAGTTACAAAGAAAAGTTACATGATTTGCAATTTTTCAATAGCAATCGGTGAAAAAAATCCACTTTTTAAGTTGAGAAAAATAGGACAAAAGAATGAAAAAAATATTGATGTGCGAACGCGCTCTATAGCGAATTTTTTTTCAATATAATTTTCCTGCAACGCGACTAATCGATGACGACCTTGTTTAGCTCGGTGTGTACAATAAGAAAACAATATCGATGTTATTCTGAAATCAAAAAGGTCAGCCTTCCTCTTTTCAGATTCATTTCAATGAAAATAAAAGTTTTTTTCTGAAATAAACCTCGCTTCGCTCAACTCAACATGAAACTCAAACCCTCATTTTCAGGTTACCATCCGTTGTTATCGGGAGACACAGAGAATGTGCCTCGGGGGTCGTCGACGGCAATCACGCTCTGATGCCAATTTCCAGGCTCCTACAGTATCCAAGAGTACATTGATACCAGAGACTCAACAGGAGTTGGCACCTTGATCAGTTTTTCTCAATAATTCATATAAAAACGGGTCTTCTTGCTCAAATAAACATTCTTCTTGGATATCGATTGATTTTTGAAGCTCTGGAAGGTAAAAGGAGTTCATTTTCAACAGTAACAAAAACAAAAAAAACAGAAAATAACCTTGATTGGCTTCAAACTCTTGCCGATATCCACTTTTCACGATGCGCTCGAGCCCCACGGTCTGAAAATACTCAAATTTAGGACGAAAACGTTTTTCTTTTTCAAATTTTAATTATCGAAAATTGTTCGAATGCTAATTTTCTTCAAAGTCAGTCAAATTTCGTTATAAAACCTTTCAAATTAAAAAAAATTAAACATCTAACAAGTGGTTTTCGAACAACAGTTTGAGATAGTAACTTTTTTTCGGAATTTTTTAAAATAATTCAATTTTAATCAGCGAAAACTGTTGAAATGTTAATTTTCTTGAAAGTCAGTCAATTTTCGTGTTGGAAAACTATTTAGAAAGCTTTTTTTACTGATTTTTTCACACGAAAAACATTTCAATGCTGTTAAAACATAAAAAAAACATACTCTTCATCCTGACATTTTCCGTCCTCGACTTCAACAATTCATCTCTGAAATCAAACTTTGGCTCCAGGGGTTGTTTAATTCCTTCCTTCAACGTCATAACTTGGAATTTTGCGTTTCTGAAATGTTTCATTGATCGGAGATCACAACTTTTAAAGATGGAACAATGCTGTTGTTTCGTAGACAGACAGAACAAAAATCATAATTAAACTCGGTCATTGTTCAGCAACTTCTGTCTTTTATCCGAAGATTGTTCAAAAGAAATCACCTTTGCTTCACTTCGAACGTTCCTTTAGCCAACTTTCTTGCCTTCTTCTTGTCCCTTTTCTTCGATTTTCTCACTTGTCCCTTCTCCAGCTCGTCTTCTTTCTTTTGCTTTACCTAAAAATCTACAATTTAGTCAGAATTCAATAGAAAACTGACCATATCATAGATGCTGACATACTCTTCCTCTGGCTCGGCGAGAATAATATCTGGTTTTATGACGTTCTTCGAAGAAACTTCCATTGGGACGTCGTCGTCATCTGATAGACTTTCTGGATCACTGACCTAAAGAAGAACCTAAGAAAATCTATTGAACTTTACGAACCTGTGGTTCGACTGCAGTCGGCTGTTCATCTGCTTCCGATTCTGGCTCGGCCAAGACGATCTGAAACAAAAAATGACAATTTAATTGCTACTTGCATGACTTATTCTCATTTCTCACTCCGAATTGAAGGATAATTAGATTCACGCGAATATTCAGTTTAAGTGGAACATGGTTATCCTCAAACGTGAAACCATCTATTCCCTATTAATCAGTACAGCAACCACAGTCAACAACTATCTGGAGAATTTCAATCGAAATTAACCTGTTTGATGCTCTCCACCGAGAGTTTCCTTGTAGACCTTCCTGTTCTTGTACACACTGAACAATGATTGAAAATGGTGATTATACTTCTACTCACCCATAGTTACAGCTCTCTGTTGTGTAGGTTACCTGGAAAAAAACTTTGAAATGATTTTTGGATGAGTTAAGCTTGATTTTTATTGGAAAACTCGAAGATTTTATTTCTTCAGGAGTAGGATTAACACAATCGTAACTTGTTTTGATTTCAAACACACCAACAACTGACAAAATTTGAGTGAAGGAAAAATAAAAATAAACTTTCATTCTGCACTTGTGCGTGAGGTGAAAAGTAGTGCATACACTCGAATTTGGTAATTTGACTACGAATTCTGGATTGAAAATTCATGAATTTGTGCTTCAAATCGAAAAAGGAATAAGGATCAATCGAGTGATATCGTGTTGAAAAGATGAATTAACTTCATAATTTCATTCAAAAACATGCAGGAGGGCATCATAATCCGGTTTGAGCTCGCGACTTATGGGGCTCGTAAATAAATTGTAAAGTCGATATCTCAGCGTTTCTCTTTTCATCTAGCCCATGTCCGTTTTGAGTTGCGTGATGCGTTTCAGTCATTTCAATCCGCAATGTCCTTCGTCGAGTTCACCTTTGAGAAACCACAGTATGTAGCCGACTCAATAATGACCAAAACAATATTTTTCTTCAAAAAAATAAATTTTCAGTGGGGTCACTGTAAATACCAAGAAGCCCGTCATGATTATGGCTAATGAATCGGAAAAAGGCAAAATTTTGCCATTCACATCGATTGAGGAGAAGTCCGCGACAATTTCGAGAACGGTAGGTATCGATTTCTTTCATTTTTTTCAATTTTTTTCCTGTCCAGCAATCAAAATCGGAGCTGACGACTGAAGCAGAACCAAAAGTCGTACTTCTTGATGATTTGCGGAAAGGAGTTCCGGTGAGTTCGATGTGTTAGAGTTTTTGATCAATTTTCAAATTTAAAATTTTTCAAAATTGATTTTTTTCTATTTTCTAAGGATTAATTATATTAATATTGAAATTTTGAAAAATATTCCAATCAGAAAGTTGATTAAAACAGATATTTTTCAATTTTGCACGTGGAAAACTGTATGTTTGAGCTCTTGAGTGCTCGGAGAGTGCTATTTGCTGCAACCACGTGCGTTTCAAAAACGTGATGATAACAGCTGGCGGCGAGGATTTAAAGCGACCCCTGCAGAAATCTATAATCCATTACTCCAGAGACCCTGGGGTTCGATCCCTGCCGGATCCGTGGGATTTTTGCACTTTCCCCACCTTGTTTCTGATACTGTGCATTAGAAGTGCGGCTCTAGAGCTGTAACACACAAAATCTGTAGCACTGAACTAGAGATCACGGGATCGAGCCCCATCGGGTACAAGGGATTTTTGCATTTTCTCCACTTTTTTCTCCTACTATGAACACGATGTGTCTAATGTTACTAGCCTCCCCCCTTTCGGAAAATTCCATCAAGCGGGCCCGAGGAGCTCACTGGGTTGCATCATGAAACTGCTCTGCTTTCTTTTCACAATCCATGGTGCTTTTATTTCTCTCTCTCTCTCTCTCTCTCTCTCTCTCTCTCTCTCTCTCTCTTTCCCTCAATTACCGTACACCAAACATAATTGACGACGATGTTTTAATTTCGCCCCTAACAAGAAGCAAAACATTTTCTGTCTCGAAAGTTTTCTTTCAATTTACATATCATACAACAATCCCTGTTTTAATGATGGCGAGTAAGAAAGTGAGTTTGGTCTCTGGAGATGAGTGTTTTATGTAGAAAATTGGTCAACGACCTGCGCCGGTTTCATTGAATTGGATTTTCTCTCTCTCTCTCTCTCTCACACTTATAACGAAGCAGTCATCTGATTAATGAATCATTTACATGTAAGCTTACAAGGGACAAATGTTTTTTGTAATAACCTGGTCCAAACATTGTTCGAATTTTAGCTTTGTACCTAACAAGTGGTTCAAACTTCACCTAAGCCTAAAACTCAAGGTGTCCATAACTATATCTATTCTAATGAAAAAAGGCTATTTGGTCACACTGTCTTTCCGCGGCCTGTTCTCAGCTCATAGGAGTCGGATCAGAACGGTGAAAACGCCATCAGATAGGTTCTGTTGAAGCGGAGATGCGCATCAACTTTTTAATTCGATCAGACCGCGCGCTGCTGCGCGGCACGGATTTCCTTAGTTTTGAAATTCAAACGTGTCCTCAGCGTGATCCATTTAACGCCTAGCATTTTAATTTTTTTAAATAGAGCTTTTAAGAAGTTCCAAGTTGTCTGTGAGTTCACGTTTTTACTGAATGACGTTCGTTTGTTCTTTGTTTCGAGTATCAAAGCTGGCGGAAAAAAGTAGTAGGTGGGGCGCGGAGCGCCCCTGGAGAGTGCTTGTATCGCGATAAATGAGAAATGATTCAGATGACTTTTTCATTATAAATATCTCTCTCTCTCTCTCTCTTTCTCTCTTTTCCTCAAAGAGCCGCCACGTGGCATATCGTGCTAGCCAACAACGTGTGTGATAAACTCGAAAAGCCCTCTCTCTGTGTGACTCAAATGTTCCGACCTCCGTCGATATGACGCAAATGTTGTTGTCTCTCTCACCCCCCACGTGGGTGACCCCTCTTTTCCCGAACACTCTCATCTCACAGCCTGACCCTCACTTTCATACTCCAAAGTTTTCACAGCTCTTCCTCAAGCAAACAATGCAGATATACCGTGTTCATATAAAACTGAGGTCCACATTCTGGAATTGATATAGCCGCTTTGCAAGATCCTCCGCGAAGCGCACTTACCTCATTATTTTATTTTCGAAGAATTTTACTAATGTTTTCCTCGTTTTCTCAACTCTGCGGATTGTTTTCAAGAGTGTTTTTACCTACTTCAAACTTTTTTCGTTTAGATTTGAAACACTGAGATGAAAAAAGCTAGCAAGAATAGAAATTTTCGAACTTCAGTAACTGAAATTCGATCTACTTTATCAATCGTCTCTTTTCCCAGTTTCTCAGACACCGTAAACCGGAAAGTTGTACTCAATTCTTCCAGTCCTTTTTAGTAGTTTCTTAGGCATCGTCAACTGGCAAGTTGTTCACTTGATTTTTGATCTCGCGAAGTGCAAAAAGTGGCGCCTGTTGTATCGGAGCTCAGTTACAGTAAGCAGAACCTTCCAATCACTCCAGCAATCAATCTTAACTGCCCTTCACTAAGATTGTCACAGAGTGATAAACAGCACTCGCTTATCGGTTACACGTTCGTCGTTATTGTATACTTTACCCATACTTTTACATAACCGATAGGAGAGGTTAATTATAACCATGTAATGCATGTTTTGAACTACGTATAGTAGAGGTTATCAGTTTTGCAAGTTTTGTTCTTGAAAGAATTTTGAGAAAATAAAAAGTTATCAATAATGGTACCACTGAGATCTACATTCTTCTCAATTAATTTTTTTCTTGAAATTGCTTGTTTTCGATAGATTTGACTATTTTTCCTAGAGAAAGTATGAAAAATAGACTTCGCCTGATCCTATCCAACTTTAAATAGGGGTTGTAGTAGAGTAGAACAATTATGCCCAACCCTGACCCTGTTGGAGATATAATTACACTAGGATCAAAAATAGACATAAAAGTTCGACCCTAGGTTTTCGCGCAACTCATTTTTCAATAAAATTGTTAGGAAAATTTTACTCACATATTTTTTGAGATTAGGTAGTACTTTAACATGACCCTTAACCTAGGAAAGAGGTATTTGTAGTAATTTCTACTTCAAATTTTTTTAAAGATTGGGTAGTACTTTAATATGACCCAAACTTAACCTAACCCTAGAAAAGAGGTATTTATAGTAATTTCTACATCAAAAATTCCACTCACAATTTTTTAAGGCTTCGGTAATACCTTTAACTGACCCTAACTCAACCTGAACCTAGGAAAAAAAAAAAGAAAAAGGTATTTATAGTATCGTACTTCATAGAATCTACCATATAACGTCGATAGCATATTTAATCACCTGCTTATTGACCTTCATGAATAATCCTAGCGCACAATTGATCAGTATTCACATGGTTTATAGTAGTACGATTGTTTATTCCACACTATTCTGGTCTGTTTCAACGCTATAGATAATTTTCTTTGATTTTCTGAATCATAGTTCATGTCAAGATGGAAGAAAAACAATATTTCAACATTTAGTGTCAGTAATTGAGACTTTAATCAATTTCTTCAAAAAACAAACAAACATGTAAACTCTTCTGACCGTACAGTGTTGTGTCATAGTTTATGACGGTGTTCTGATTCTTTTCGAATTTCAGTTTTTTCGAGAGGCTCTTGAGAAAAATCGTGGAGCCCTGAGAAACAAAAAAATTCAACCGCTTTTTTATACCAGTGAGTGTTGATTTATAGTTTGTGACGGCGAAATCTTTTTGTTTGTAAATTTTTCAATTTTTTGTCAACTTGCCGAAATTAACCCATTCTTAATCAATTTTAAGATCAGAGAATTCGAGAAATTGAAGAAAATAAAAATTAGCAACAACAATTTTTTGACCTGCAAGTGTTGATTTATAGTTTGTGATGTCGAAGACAATTTAATCAATCATCTTGTCTTGTATCATTGCCAGCACGTGTCTCCTCCCACTAATTCGGATTATCTTGTCCTCTCGACCTCAACCAAACAATCATTGATAGGTTCCATGGGTTATTTACTAAGTTTCACATTCTTGGCAACATTTTAATGGAACAGCTCTGATTTACCATTAGTTTTCATCTTTTTTCCCTGCAAATTTTATAGATTTGAAAGTTACAGTACTTTGAACGTAACATTGGCCACGTTTTAATGAAACAGCGCTGATTTTCCAGCGGTTTCCATGTTTTTCCCTGAAATTTCGTAGATTTGACTGTAGAAGTTGTGAAAAAGTACAGTACCATAAAGTTACAGTATAACATATTCATTCAATCTACCTCTCTCCGTTACCTTTTGGAAGTTCTAGCATCTAAATCTAGAAAAGATTTGACCTACCGTAGTTTTGACCCAGAAGTTACAGTACTCGATCGCTGTAGTCTCATCACACTTTGTATTCTCTAGTGAAATCAACCTTTGTTCCCGTTCATCTTCGAATTCTACAAGATAACCAAAGCCGTCGATAATCACTTAATCTGACACATTTCATCTCATTCATCATACATTCCTAACTTTTCCATAAAAGTTCGACCATCGTTTAGAGGCATGTCTAAAGAGCAGGAAGTGAGAGTACCGCTTCGAGGACAGGCTGATCCTGAGGTAGAAAGAGAGAGAGAGAGAGAGAGAGAGAGAGAGAGAGAGAGAGAGAGAGAGAGAGAGAGAGAGAGAGAGAGAGAGAGAGAGAGAGAGAGAGAGAGAGAGAGAGAGAGAGAGAGAGAGAGAGAGAGAGAGAGGAAGACTCAAATTAACGCTGTTTTAATTAATTTTTTAAACAAAAATCGGTAAAAAATTATTTTAAAATTATATCAAAATTCATCCATTAAATTCCAGGGTCGCCTGACAGGATGCCTAGCGTTCACCTCGATAGTAGCTACGCTCGCTTCTTTCCAGTTCGGATATCACATTGGATGTGTAAATGCTCCAGGAACCGTGAGTCCAGATATTCACATAACAACTTGATGTGGATTTTCAGTTGATTCAAACGTGGTTCCAAAAGTCGCACAAAGATCTTTTCGATTCACATCTCAACGAGGACAACGCAAAGTTGGCGTGGTCTGTAGCAGTGTCGATGTTTGCAGTCGGTGGAATGATCGGAGGACTGTCTGTTGGATGGTTAGCGGATAAGGTGAGAAAAAGGCAAAAATCCTTGCATCCCGCGAGGCTCGAACCAGTGACCTCTAGAGTAGGCATGGGCATATTGCCAATGATTGGCAGTCGATTGGCAATGCCTCTTTCCCATTGCTAATAGCATTGACAGTCGGTTGGCAATGCAATTGACTTGGATTTTGATTTCTAGGCCTTCTTGACGTTAAAGATGATGTTATAACAAACTGCATTGCCAATAGCATTGCCGATCGACTGCCAATGATTGACAATATGCCCATGCCTACTCTAGAGTCATGGGATATGGATTTGCGCACTGCGCTATGGACTTTGTCTCTATGCCCTAGCTGGCTGTTATCAGCGCTTTTTTTGAAGCAGTGCAATTGGGAAATAGAGTGCAAACATCGCATCCCAAGAGGCTCGAACCAGTGACCTTCAAAGTCGTAAGCTGTGCATTTTTGCACTGCGCTACGGATTTCGCCTCTGAATTACTTCGACACTTTTGACGCTAGCTGTTGTCAGTACGTGCTTGGGACAATAAAACTCAGAAAAAAAATTCAGTTTGGTCGACGAGGAGCCATGATGTACAACAATCTTCTCGCTCTCGCCGCAGCTGCCCTGATGGGCTTGGCCAAGTCAGTCAACGTCTACCCAATGATCATCATCGGAAGACTGATCATCGGCCTCAACGCCGGAATCTCTTCTGGGTTGGTTCCGATGTACCTGACTGAAGTGTCCCCAATCAACCTGAGAGGAACCCTCGGATCCCTTCCACAGCTTCTGGTCACCATCGCCATTCTTGTATCCCAGGTGGGTCTTTTGTCTAATGATCGCGAGACATCAGGGGTCGAACCGTCTCCCCTACTATAATACTTGCGAAGTTCAAAATTCGTGCCAACTAACCTCATGGGGCGCGTCTCTGGTGTTATGGTCAAAACATTGGGCTATGACCTGAGACATCAGGGGTTCCAACTCTGACCCATTCTAAAGTTCTTGCCTTTCCTATCATTCTTGGAAGAGGAAAACTTGTACCCAGTCACGTCTACAGTACGCGTATACGGTACGAAGATGCGAGAAATAAAGGATTCTTTCCCGCACACTGCGCTAAGCGCAGTAGAAAAGTGTCGGATCAAGCAGAGAGGGAAAGTTACATAATTTGCAATTTTTCGAAAACAATTGGCAAAACAAATTTGCTTGTTGAGATCCTGACCGGAGCAGCTTTTCAAAAGGTTCTCCTACGGTTGCCACGCCCATTATCTGTGCTCATGGCGGCTATTGCTGGCCGTCACGAAGCTTATGAACTTCATTTTCAAGGAATAAAGTTATTATTATGTATTATTTAAAGATGAGAAAAATAAGACAATATAAGTTCAATATATGCAACGCAACTAATCAATGACGATTACATTTAGCTCGGTGTGTCCCGGTCTCAATGAAAAGTTTTTTTTCAGATCTATGGTCACCCTTCGCTTCTTGGAGACGATCAGAAGTGGCCCCTGATCTTCGCCTTCACAATCGTCCCAGCAGTTCTTCAATTGGTTCTTCTTGCATTTTGCCCAGAATCACCAAAGTACCTCATCTCAGTCAGAGGTCAACCAGAAAAAGCCACGGCATCACTCAAGAAGCTCAGAGGAACAGATGATGTAAGTGTACCCGAACAGCAAACTGAACTACAATCACGTTTCAGGTCACCGATGAGATCAACCTTATGCTGGAAGAAGCCGCTGCTCAGCAGCAAGCTGAGAAGGTGTCCATTGGAGCGATGTTCAAGGTATGTAAGAACCCGTATCGGGTCGGACACTCATTTACCAACTTCAGGCAAACCTCCGCTGGCCAATCACCATTGCAATCATCATGATGTTTGCCCAGCAGTTCTCCGGAATCAACGTCGTTATGTTCTACTCCACCTTCATCTTCACACAAGCTGGTCTCACTGGCGATGAGCCATTCTACGCTACTATTGGAGTCGGTAAGAATTTGTGGTCTTTTGACAACAGTGGAAATATGCTTTAATGAGAATAATGAGAACCTGCTCTAATGAGAGTTATGGAAGTCTGCTCTAATGAGAGTAGTGGGAATCTGCTCTAAATAGGATTATGAGGACCTGCTCTTATAAGAGTTTCGAAAATATGCTCTAATTACGAGAGTGAAAATCTGCTCAAATGAGAGCTGTGAAATTCTGCCCTATTCCCTCACTGAAACTGAAGCCAAGAAAAAGCCAAACTTGATGAAACCCTGGAAGAAATTTTTTCTAATACTGCCAAATCGCATTCAAGTGACATAAATCCAATTTACAGGAGTCGTCAACGTTCTCATGACCGTCGTCTCAGTCTACATTGTCGAGAAGTTTGGACGTCGACCATTGATGCTCACAGGACTCGTTGGAATGTTCATCACGACAGCATCCCTGGTCGGAGCCCTCAGCGGAATCTATGCCTACGAAAATGAGAAATGGATCAGTTATGTCGCGATCGTTATTGTCTTTGCTTTCGTCATTGCGTTTGCTACTGGTCCAGGTGAGAAGAGAGAAGGAGAGAGAGAGAGAGAGAGAGAGAGAGAGAGAGAGAGAGAGAGAGAGAGAGAGAGAGAGAGAGAGAGAGAGAGAGAGAGAGAGAGAGAGAGAGAGAGAGAGAGAGAGAGAGAGAGAGAGAGAGAGAGAGAGAGAGAGGGAGGGAGAGAGAAATGAACTTTCCAGGATCCATCCCATGGTTCTTCGTTTCCGAAATTTTCGATTCTTCTGCTCGTGGAAGCGCCAACTCGATCGCAGTCATGACCAACTGGCTGGCGAACTTGCTAGTTTCCCTGTCTTTCTTGCCTCTCAACGTGAGTTCCAACAAGAGCAACAGCGAATATCATCATGCCGTTTTCAGAACCTGCTCAAACAATACACATTCCTCATGTTCACCACGCTTCTGGGTGTTTTCATCTTCTTCACCGCCAAGTTTGTTCCAGAAACCAAGGGAAGAACGTTGGAGCAGATCCAAGCCGCGATGAAGCACTAAAATGGTCGATGCCTGTTTTTGAGAATTTTAATTTTTGTATAGTTTACTAACACCTTCTCCTCCCCCCTTCCTGACATAATTTCCCTTTTAGGTATTTGAGAAGCTTAGCTTTTAGAGCAGTGACCATAAATAACCTGAAGTTTTCTCACCAGCCCCCTCCCCCTACCCAACCAAAATTAACCTTTTCATGCCAAACTGGTCGAAAATCAGGTGGCCTCCTGATATTCTATCAATAAAATATTATACTGTAGTTTTGTTGTATTTGGAAGAAATGGAGAAGATTTGGTTGAGTTTTCAAAACAGTACTCCCTGCAGTACACATATATCGCGTTTTCAAACGCGCTCTAATCTCAGTTTTTCAGAATGAGTACGGTAGGGTCGGGACTCTCGCAACGAACAGTTAGATGTTTGTCGATTTAAATTATTATTCTTACTTTCAGTCCATTCTGAAATTAAAAGCTCATTACGTAAATCGTTCTTGTATTTCAAGGCGAAACTGCTACGGTACTAAGTACCCGATTTACGGAGGTCAGACTTTTTTACAGGTAGAGGAAGCTATGTGCAGTACTATTATGAACTTGCACGAGCGTAGCGAGTGTACTGCATTCGAACAGTACTCTTACAGTTCAGATGACTGCACGCTAGCTACGCTCAAGTGATGTGATAAACAGTGCTCCTGCTGTACGTTAATGATTTTGCACGAGAGTAGCGACTATAATGCATTAAACAGTACTTATGCAGTACTTTTTATGATGAACTCGCTCGAGCGTTACGTGTAATGCGTTGGGCAGTACTTCCAGCGTACACATTACTTTGTAGTACTTCAAATTTAATTTAATTTCTCATCCAATATATTTGCAATGAGCAACAAAACAGAAACAATAGGCAGCAGAAGCTGGTAGAAACTAATACTGCACTTTTACGAAATTCCACCATCGCAGACAATGGAGTATTGAATAGAAGTTGCGAAGATGACTCAAACCGTCTGATTCTCTGGTTTTCGCCCACTCTCTCGCCACTTCTACTGTACGACCGGATGCTCGAAGGAACGCCTTCGAAAAATTCTCGTACTCTGAAATGGCTGGTATAAAAGGGGAAGCTTGGATGGAAGTAACATCATCACATCCTCCACTACCATCTGCAACATGCAACGTTTCGGATTTTTCCTTCTTCTTTCTGGTTGGTTTTTTTGGAATCAAATTGCTTATTCTAAAGTTTTCTGAAAAAAGCTTTTGACAATGGAAATGAGTTGAGGTCTCTTGAAAATAGATATTGGACTCAGTCTTCGAAAACAGTTCTGGTTTGAGCTGATTTCAAATTCATCTTGAACCAGCTAACGAAATCGATCAAATTTTCAGTCGGAGCTCTAGCCCACACCTATCCAGGGTATCAGAAAGCGACAATCAGCGTGAGTACCACCACCATTGATCATCCCACCACCCACCAAAAATTTCAGAACTGCAGAGTCTGTCAGATCTGCTGTGATGCGCAGCTCGTGCCGAATCCGAATCAGAAAGGTTCTGCGAATCCTTCAGCTCGTAAGTTTCGGTAGTTGTTTCTGATTTCGGATTCTGATTTCAGCGTGCTGTCCATGCTCCTCTCTTTGCCCACGTAACTTCGGGAAGGTTCTCTACCCAGCTCCAAGCAGAGGGAACTCACAGATCCACGGCCACAGGACTCCTGGAGCAGTAGTATCAACCCAGAACCCAATCTCATCTACTCAAGCAGCAGGAGGAAGTGTCTTCACTTTTGGTCCACGTACCCCAGGACATCAGCAGACTGGAAATGTCTACTCTTTTGGACCAGTTCCCACAGCAGGACCAGGAGGTAACAACGGGAACCAGCAGACCACTGGCAATGTCTACTCCTTCGTCCCAGCTCCAGGAGGTGGCAGCAACGGAAATGTCATCACTTTTGCACCATCGCCAGCAGGACCAACATCAGGACCAGGACCAAACAATCAGAACACTGGTAATGTCTACTCTTTCGGACCATCCGGACCATCAGGACCAGGAGGTAACAACGGAAACCAACAAAACACTGGTAATGTGTACTCCTTCGGACCATCAGGACCATCAGGATCATCAGTACCATCAGGACCAGGACCAAACAATCAGAACACTGGTAGTGTTTACACTTTCGGACCATCCGGACCACAAGGACCATCAGGACAAGGACAAAACAACGGAAACCAGAACACTGGTAATGTCTACTCTTTCGGACCATCAGGACCAGGAGGTAACAACGGAAACCAGAATGGAGGAAATGTGTACACCTTTGGACCAGGACAACAAAACGGAGGAAACGGAGGAAACGGAGGATCTTCTAGCATCAACACTAACAACGGAGTCAACGGAGGAAACG
>OZ022251.1:14066536-14096693 GCA_963978915.1 Caenorhabditis parvicauda | reverse complement strand
GCTGGCCTTCCGGATGGACCCCAGTCCCAGTGCACACTCTTCCAGAATCACAGGACCCAGTTGGCAACGTTTTTGCTCCATGCCCCAGAGCAACTCAGCTCTACGATAACATCAAAAAGACAGAGCAGTGGAAGAAGTTCGTTTCGGAAAATCAGGTTGGATTTTTTTCGAAGATAAAACGTTAAAATGAGTGATTTTGAAAAAAAAATCTCTAAACGAAAAGTTTTAATTTGAAGAACGTGAAATTTTTTTCAAGAAAAAACGTTAAAATGAGTGATTTTGATGAAAAAATCTCTAAACGAAAAGTTTTAATTTGAAGAACGTGAAATTTTTTTCAAGAAAAAACGTGAAAACGTAAAAATGAATTTTGAAAAAACGTGAAAAATTCAGGACTTCCTCGATTACCTCACCAACAAAACCGGCGAAGAAGTTAATATGGACAAAATTTATGATGTTCACGATGTCAACTACATCGAGGTTTGTGGATTGGGTCGCTCCGCCCCTTTTTCTCATTCACAGAGATTGAGTGGTTCGCTCCGCCTCTTTTTCCATTTGCAGTAGATTGAGTGGTTCGCTCCACCTCTTTCTATCTTTCCTGCAAATTGAGTGGTTTGCTCCGTCTCTTCTTCATGTGCCACGTTCCAGACACTCTATAACATGTCCCAACCAGATTGGATGACTCCAAAAGTCGAGGAGAAGCTTACAAATCTGTCAGTATCATCGGCTAAGTTCGTCTTCGGAATTGGTGACCCCTACGTCCCAGAGCTGATTCGCCTACGAGGTGGACCAATGTTGAAGTCGATCATCGACAACATGGTCCTAAAGATGTCGTGCCACAAGAAAAACAACACCGGTGCAGACTGCAAGTGGATCTCGAAGTTGAAATACTACGCTTATTCTGCGGTAAGTAGGGTATTTAATTCAGAAATTAGAGTTTCTTTGAGAATAAAGACGAAGCTTTGGGTAGCGTTTATGATAACCGCGGTCGCTGACCTCCCGCGGGGTTCGCCGAAGAGGCAAAAAGTGGTACTACAGTAACTCGCTAATTTTACTCTAAATTTTTGTGTGGAATGTCTAATTTTACTCTAAATTTTTGTGTGGGAAATTTTTGTATCGAACTTTCTTATTTCGCCTTAAAATGTGTTCCGGACATTTGTAACATATTTGGAAAATGCGAAAAACTATACGAATGTGGAAAATAATGGAAATTTCCACGATAAGAGAATATCGATTAAATCTACACAAAAAACCGTCTAACCACAACTTTTCTCTGTGCTCTCTCCTTTTCACCACTGTTCTCACATCAGCGCATGAACAAGAGTGATGTGAGGCAGTTCACAAATACTACAATCGAGCACAAGATGACATCAAACTCCATACGGTGGCTTGTATAAGATTATAAGGCTTACTTCCCACTCCGGAACTCGAATTCAATAGAAATCAACACTAATCGGGTACACATATCTAAGCTTTTGACCTTTCCAGCATGATACAACTATCTACGCTCTGCTGACCACGTTGGGGGACGAAGGAAAAATCATCACGGGCGGAATGCCACAGTACACTGCTTCGGTTGCCGTAGAACTGTGGAACTTGAAGAACTCGGGACCTCAAATCAGGGTAGGAAATTGAGAGAGACTCAGACAGTCAGAGAAAAATTCAGATTCTCTTCCATAGCGCTTTTCATCATAAGTACCACGTCATCACACATCTCGCTAAAGGATGTCCACAAAATAACGAATTCTGTCCACTGAAGGTGAGAGAGAGAGAGAGAGAGAGAGAGAGAGAGAGAGAGAGAGAGAGAGAGGAAGAGAGGAAGAGAGAGAGAGAGAGAGAGAGAGAGAGAGAGAGAGAGAGAGAGAGAGAGAAAGAGAGAGAGAGAGAGAGAGAGAGAGAGAGAGAGAGAGAGAGAGAGAGAGAGAGAGAGAGAGAGAGAGAGAGGAAGAGAGAGAGAGAGAGAGAGAGAGAGAGAGAGAGAGAGAGAGAGAGAGAGACAGAGAGAGACAGAAAGAGACAGAGAGAGAGACAGAGAGAGAGAGAGAGAGAGAGAGAGAGAGAGAGAGAGAGGAAGAGAGAGAGAGAGAGAGAGAGAGAGAGAGAGAGAGAGAGAGAGAAAGAGAGAGGAGAGAGAGAGAGAGAGAGAGAGAAATATTCCAGACGTTCATACAAAGAAGTCAAAAATTCACTCCAGTCAACTGGCAAAAAGAATGTCGGAAACGCAGCACAAACGATCAATATGATCCATATCAATAAATATTTTTCATACAACACTCCAGTTTACACTCCGTAAAAGTACGATTTATTCAAAACTTCAGTGTTGAATTCTAGAAGATACCCATCAAAGAAAGCTCTGGTCGGTGAAAATCATAAAATAATTTCATATCTCGATAGGTTGTGGTTTCCGACTGCCGTGGGGGTGCATCGGTGATGGCCTGAAAGTTCGAAATTCGTGGCGCAGGTGGTAAATGCTTTGGTTCGCGATTTAAGGGTCACGGGTTCGATTCTCACCCGAAGCATTTTTTGCATTTTCCGAACCAATTAAAATGAGTAACTCGCGCGGCTCGTGGAAGGTTTATTTTGTGCTGAGAAGGTCAGGGGTTCGATTCCCACCCAAGGCAACTTTTTTTTTGCATTTTCCGAACACAACAACTAACCTTTCTCTCTGAACCTTTTTACAATGAAAAAAACAGAGAACCAGAGTAGCGGCTATAAGAAGGAATATGACGATGAGTAGTAGACAGAGAACCATCCTGAAATACTTTTCATTTCCATGATGTAGTGATTATGGTGTGGTCCTTCACCCAAAAGGTGACAGGTTCGATCCCACCCAGATACATTTTTTGCTTTTTCAACGGCATAGGGTTTAAGTTAGCCATATGTATTTAAAGGGATTGCTTTATTTGTTGGAATTCACTGAAAATTTGCAGATATTTTTTAAATTGTGGCATAGTGAGTATGGTGTGGTCTTTCACCCAAAAGGTCACCGGTTCGATCCCGCCCGGAAACAACTTTTTTGCTTTTTCTTCAGAAAAGTCATTTTTCAATAGGGCATCTTCATTAGGATCATTTCAAAGACCAAAAATTTTACTTTAACATGTTTTCTGATATTTTTAAAAGCTCACTTGTAGATTCCATCAACTGTAGTTTGAATCTTCCTCGTCGTGTCATAGTTGTCATAAATGATGCCTGAACCAATCATATTGAGAAAAAGTGTTGCACCTGTTGTGAGTCCATGTCACTTTTTTTGACATTCCGAATGATTAATCCTATCTAGGCAGATATTTCACTAGAAATGACAAAAAAGTATTCAATTATGCCTAATTTGATGATTTCTGATGAAAAACATATTTCAATTTCCATGATCTAGTTGATGTTGGACAGCTCTGAGAAGGCAAGGTTTTTTCTAGATGGTGGAAAAGTGGTGAAAATAGTGATTTTCAAAAAGTATTATAAGGACAACTCTAATGATTTAATTCGAAAAATACTGTTTACAAGTTTTCATGCAAAAATATCGGTTTCAACCTTTGGAAACTAACCTAATACTGTCAAGATTCATGATTTTTACTGGTATCTTTTTTGCCTTGAGAAGGAAAAATCACTTCAAGAGATTAAGAAACAAAAATAAGACTCTTTCATCCAAAAAAACCAACCTAAAAGTCCATTGAGTATCGCTTTCTGCTCTTCCCGGATGGAAGTGCTGTAAGTGTCGTAGCGAGACATAACTCAATCCATTTCCACTAGATGTTGTACACTATGTAAGAAGCGGCTGAAATTCAAAATACCGTGTGAAAATCTCGATTGTGTGGGAATTTGTGAAGTTGTTGGATGATGACAGAAACTCGAGGAAGTAGTTTTACTCCTTGCGCAGAAGGTCATGGGATCGATCCCCATGGCGGCAATGTTTTTTTTTTGCATTTTTAAATGGAATAGTGCTGGAATTTATAAAGTTGTGGGATGGTGATAGATATTCATGCCTAAAGGAAGTAGCTTCGCGCAAAAGGTCATGGGATCGATCCTAGTGGAGGCAGTGTTTTTTGCATTTTCGAATAGATTGTTTTTAATTCGTCTGATCAAGTTGAATATTTTTTGCGAAGTTTCGTAACAAAACTGAAAGAAAAATCCGTGGCGCAGTTGGAAGTGATGGATTTGCAAGCCGGAGGTCGTGGGTTCAATCGCAACGGAAACATTTTTTGCGAATTCGAGTCGACTGTTTCTCAATAGATTATGTCGTTTTTGAACTGAATTGGACGCACAATAGTCAAAAAAACATGTAGAAATTCAAAATCACGCGATTCCGAGTCAATTCGAGCAGAATAAAATGAAGTTCGTGCATAAGAAGTAGCAAAAGAGTCGGTGAAGTCGTGAAAACACGTTGAGCTAACGGCATCCAAGCAACACTACACCATGTCAAATTAGCGAACCCTTTTTGGGTGCACCTTTCGTGCTAATGAGCTAGTAGGTACAATGGGCACTATAATACCTTGCCGCGCAGCGAAGCGCGGAAGCAACGGAAAATTGCAAAATTGCTGAAAAGTTCCATATAATAGATACAACGGACACTACTTCAGTTGTGGCTACCTTGCCGCGCGGAAAAGACGGAAAATTTCACAATGTCCAGTTGAATCTATTTTTTCATATGCTTCTAGGTACAATAGACACTAGAATAGTAGTTGCTACTGAACCGCGCAGCAAAGCGCGGACCAAACCGGAAAATATGAATGTTCGCGAAATGAGGCAACCAAGAAAATGATTTTTTCAAAGGACGGAAAAAATAGTATCAAAAAACTAAAATAGAAAATATATTTGATTTCTCCGATGACTGGAAAATGAGTAGAAATGTTGTTATTTTTTCATGTTTCTTCAATATTCGAAAACGTATTCCCTATCAACGTATTCAATAAACTTGTTTTGAATGCGGCTAGAGAGAGGAAGTTTTTGATTGGAAACACTGAACATGCCTGGAGCAGCAAGGAGCATCGAGAAAACTAAAAGAAAATAATGCAATTTGATGGGGGTTCGTTCAGTGTCGGCGATAACATCGTTTCCTGACTTGTAGGCGACTGATTTTCGAAGGAAATCGTGGACATCCTGAGAGCTGCTCTGACATGCTCTTACAAGTGTAAGAAGTCGAGTCGGAGAGAGAGAGAGAGAGAGAGAGAGAGAGAGAGAGAGAGAGAGAGAGAGAGAGAGTCTGAGAGAGAGAGAGAGAGAGAGAGACTGAGAGAAAAAGAGAGAGAGAGAGAAAGAGAGGGAGAAAAAAGAGAGGGAGGGAGAAGAAAAATGTTGAGAAAGTATGAGCTAAAATGTGAGATCAGTGAAGCAGAAACTTCTTGATGAAATGTGACATTTCTGTTCAATTAAAAGATGCACCTTCAGTAGACCTTTTTCAAAGGTCTTGGAGAAGCTTTTTTTGTTGGAAACCTAGCTGAAAATTTTTCTCAATTCACTTTCAAAAATTTCTGATGGTTAGGAATGAGTGTATTAGGTTGTTTTATTTAACAAGTCGACAACAACCTCAACCTTCTTCATTCATTAACATAAATTTTCAACATTTTTCTTGTCCAGAGCAGTTTTCAAATTCAGCAAAAAGATGTTGATATCAATGGAATTTCAATGGTTTTTTGATTGGGTAAAAAACCTAATCTCACATCGCATTCTCACAAAATTGAATGAAAATCTAGAGTATTCGTACTATTTTCACTTGAGAACTTTAGAAAAGAGGTATATGAAGTTCATAGACGGTTGATATCAACAGCGCTGTTACGTCATAGATATCTACATCCCTTGAACTTTATAGAACATCGCTCTAATCTCAATTTTGCAGAATGAGTACGGTAGGAGTCGGGACTCTCACAACGAACAGTTAGATCTTTGTGGATTTTAATTATTATTCTTACTTTCAGTCCATTGAAATTAAAAGCTCATTACGTAAATCGTTCTTGTATTTCAAGGCGAAACTGCTACGGTACTAAGTACCCGATTTACGGAGGCCAGATTTTTTACAGGTAGAAGAAGCTATGTGTTTCTAAAGAACCTCAAAGCGAGACCTTTAGTAGTAGTTTTGACAAGCGGAAATAAGATTCATGAAAGGTGAAGGGAGCCTGACGGGTTTGACACGACAGGTGTATCTCTTCACCTGTGGCCGAGTCCCGCAGAGATGGCAAAAAATAGAGCAAAAGCAATGCATAATTACACGGAGCTTCGGGTTGTTTTGTTCGAGATAATTGATTGTATAGTTGAGATATGATGATGCTCTGCTAATAGTCAGGGTGTCATAATTGCTGGGCTATTTTGGTTGTGCTCATTGTATCAAGATTTTAACAATAAAGTGGGCGGAGCTTCAAAAAAGTCAGTCAATTTTTTACCGCTTTCATGCACTTGTTTCATGTACTTCTACCATTTTAGTCATAATTCAATAACAAACTACTTTAAAGATGACTGTACATTTTCCGAGGAGTTTAACTAGTAGTGGTATCGATAAGGACTCCTAAATAGAGAGAATCTACTATGAAGACTGTCTATTTTTCTACTCGGATGCTCTTTTTCGATCAATTAAGATATGATCACGAAGAGATTCTAAAATGATGAAAATAAAAGAGAAAAAGCAAAAATTGGGTTTGCGGTGGGGATCGAACCTACTAGTGACAAAGCTGCAGAAACAACTTACAACGGATAAATGGGAGAAAAAGCAAAAATCAGGACTCCGATGAGGGTCGATCCAACAAGTGACAAATCATATATTTATCACGATAAACATCATTCCACAAGCCATAGCACTAGCTGAATCGAATTAATCGTGTAATCACATCGGAAATAGTCGAGCGAATGTGTTGACGAGTCCTAACCACTTCCCGTGGTCTGAAATACCTCTATTGAACACCTCAAATGGCCCCCGGTTGTTCGAGTGTCTCGTTCGTGGCTCAATTGTGGCTGCTACAGAAAGGAAGAACAATGTGCAGTACTGTACTTTCAGTAGTACTGAGGAAATGAGAATTTACTAAGGGGTTATTGACCTCATGGTGACCACCACCACCAACTCAGGGTGTCGAAGAAAAGTAAAAATGAAATAAACAAGGAGTGAATCAAGTGAGCTGTACCCATGGGATCTCATCTATAACATAAACTTATTACGCGCCAGGGCTGCCTTTGTCTTTGGAATACGACTTGACCCCTCAGGAGATGAAGGGAGAGAGAGAGAGAGAGAGAGAGAGAGAGAGAGAGAGAGAGAGCGAGAGAGAGCGAGAGAGAGAGAGAGAGAGAGAGAGAGAGAGAGAGAGAGAGAAGAGAGAGAGAGAGAGAGAGAGAGAGAGAAAGAGAAAGAGCGAGAGAGAGCGAGAGAGAGCGAGAGAGAGCCATATTGAACTCAACATGAACACGTATCTTTTCATTCCTTGAATAATTCATCCAAACTTCGAGTTTTCCACTTCGCAACTCAAAAAACGATTATTTTTTTTCAAAAAAGCAAAAATTTTCTCCCGGTTGGATTCGAACGTTGATGATGCGCTCGATAATCTTATCACTCAACCATTATACCAGAGACGCAAAAATGAAACAAATCAATGTGGCAAAAAAACGCGGGACCTTAGTGTGTGTGCAACAGGACATAAAAGGCACCACCCCGTGTCCCGACAACTTGGTTTCCGCTCATTTCATCCCAGATTAATACGTCTCCGATTTTAGTGAACCGTGAGAATTTCTCCGTCTTCTTGTGGTTGTTGCATTGAAAAGTGGACTTGGAGATATCAAGGGATGCGTCCATAATTATATGAACGGGGGATTTTTATTACTAACAAGCAGGTAGTCCTCGCTACGCTCAGAGCTTCTTTTTCTCTTTTTTCATTACAAAATCACATATTCAGACTTATTAGTTGAAATATTACAAATTTTGGCATAAAATGAAAAATTTAAGACAAACTTGTCGTCTGCTGGACTCGAACCCACGACTTCTAGCACGGAAACTTTCACAAAACGCACTGCGCTACAAATGTTAGGCAAAAAAAAGTAAAGGAAAGATGACAAATCGAGTGTAAAATGGATGAAACTCGACCCATCATTGGTTCAGTGTTTGTTTACGCTAAATACCTTTTTTCCTCGGGCAATACCCTAATAAAAACTTAGCGAGACTGGGGAATCGTAGTTGTAAATCTTGCTCAATAAGAATAAAAAATACAAAAAAATGCCACAATCGGGAATCGAACCCTTGACCACCCGAGCAAAAGGCAAGCGCTCTAACCACTTGACCAGATAGGCGGGAAGCCGCAGTTTTCCTCGATTATATCTGGCGCATATCTTATCACTGCTCTTTGTAATTTCCAAAAATTAAATTAGATCTAATTGGAGTGTAGTTATTTTAAAATGAAGATTTTTTGAAACATTCTTATTCCTTTCTGAATTGTCAAATTATTGAAATTCTCTTTCGCCCAGAAATTGAAAGTGACCTATCGAAACCTCAGCCCCTAGGAAAACCTGTTTTCCGCGCATCTAAGTCTCTTGCTGTTTATTCCTCTCATGAAGTATGGATTCAGAAGGACCGTCCACCACCACCGTCCCACCACAGAAATGGACACCAAGCGCCACGGAAGCAAGTCATTCGACTGTTCTGGAAGAACATTGCTCTGCGAGCTTTATGACCCCCTATGCTACTGTTATCGCTATGACTGCTCTCTATCTTCTGGCTGTTTTTTATTCTTTGTAAGAGTGGGTTTTTTTCTTCAAATCAACAGTAAAATGATGAAGAATAGCAGAAAACCTGTTTTTTTCAAAAACTCTAGTTTTAGATAATCTTTTACAGTCATCTTCAATGTGTTTATGACAACGAGATATAACTGAAAACAAACAAGCCCTTCGAATCATTCGGAAGTGACAAAAATTGAAAATATCATTTTTTTTTTTGAATCGCATTCTGACAGATAATAGTAAAATAGTTTTTGAGAAAAAAATTTTTTTTCCAAAATCTTCTCCTACCATTTTTCACATTTTAACAAGTTCCAAATTGGAAAGTACTCTGATAAATTTGAATTTTCCAACTTCAGAAGGCACGATGATATGCTCCTTTTTTCGGACCTAATCTCTCCTTACCAAAAGTGATAAAAAAGAAAGAAAAAAACTTTTTTTGAATCTCTCTTCTTTGACATTTATTGAGAACTTCTTCAGAAATGTTCAAACTATCGATTTGTTTGATTTCAGAAGGCAAGAAGATGTGCTTCCCGGTTTCTGACCGAATCTTCCCATACCAAAAGCGAATGCGGAAATTGAAACGAGAACTTCAACATCTCATCGTGGAGGACGAAAATATTGAAGTCGACGATGTGCTTCTGGGTCAAGATCATTGTGGATACATCTTCATGGGTGGCGTTTTCCCTAAAACTCAGAATCGGTTTGTTTTCATGACTACGGTACTTTTATGAAGATACAGTAACATTCAGGGTATTACAGGGTAAGATACGGTACTCTAAAAAATGAAAAAAACTTTTCTAGAAAAGTACAATATTTTGAGGAGATGAAGTATTTCGTGGGAGCTACACTATTTTTTGAAGAAACAGTACACTTTCTTGGAGAGCTACACTACTTTTAGCGAAGCTACAGTACTTTTCGTAGAGCTACAAGAACATTAGGTCAATACAGTACTCTTCAGTGTGCTACAGTACTCTCCACCGAGATACACTACAGTAGTATTCAGTTAAATACATTACTTCTAAGTGAAGCACACTACTATCACTTTTCATGAAAAAATTGTAGTTTCAAAAAACATATTTCAATAATCTTTAAATTTGAAACTTCCAGATTCAACCAAAAAGTGGCAGCAGCGGTCAAGGTTAGTCATAGCCCTAAAGGCTTGGGTTAAGGTCTTAGAATTAAGGTCAGTTTTCCAATAGTCCACAAGTCTCTGGGACTTCTGGAAGAAGCAGTAGCCTTGTCAAAGCTGGATCATCCGAACATCATAAAGTTGGTAGCTGTATCTAACTTGTCATTTATAGGTAAGTTCTCTCTCTCTCTCTCTCTCTCTCTCTCTCTCTCTTTCTCTCTATTCCCAACTTTTTCCAGCCTTTCGACCATTGATAGCATTCGAATGGCTACCCGGAGGCTCGTTGAACGACTATTTTCATCACCATATTAGAGTAAGTAAGAAAACTTGAGTTATGACGCAAACTTTCAGGAGAAAACAGACAACACCAGACCCATGGTCCTTCTGAAAGATATTCTTGCGATTTTGATCCAAGTCTCCGAAGCTCTACTCCATATTCATTCGACTGTAGATGAGTTCGCAACCGAGATGATCCACGGCAATGTGACCTCGAGAAGTATCCTTATATCTGAGTTGAACCTTTCTAAGTTAGTAATTTATGACTATCCGGCATCAACATGCCTGTTCAGATGTGTCGCCAAGCTTGGAGACTTCGGGGTGAAGCCGAATTCAGGTCCGATGCCGGTTGCTTGGCTACCACCTGAGATCATCTTTTCTACCGATATAAATCCAAGGCATAGACCAGAGTCGGATGTTTGGTAAGAGAGAGAGAGAGAGAGAGAGAGAGAGAGAGAGAGAGAGAGAGAGAGAGAGAGAGAGAGATGAGAGAGAGAGAGAGAGAGAGAGAGAGAGAGAGAGAGAGAGAGAGAGAGAGAGAGAGAGAGAGAGAAAGAGAGAAAGAGAGAAAGAGAGAGAGAGAGAGAGAGAGAGAGAGAGAGAGAGAGTGAGAGAGAGAAAGAGAGAGAGAGAGAGAGAGAGAGAGAGAGAGAGAGAGCGAGAGAGAGAGAGAGAGAGAGAGAGAGAGAGAGAGGAGAGAGAGAGAGAGAGAGAGAGAGAGAGAGAGAGAGAGAGAGAGAGAGAGAAAGTTTCAGGATGTTTGGAGTCCTTATGTGGGAATGTCTAACTCTAGGAGCGAAACCTCATTATAGAAGGAGTATGGAAGAAATTAAAAGGTGATTTTTTTTTTACAAATGTTGTTATCAACGAAATCCAGTAGACCACGATCAATACATTCAAATTTCGCTCTGGCTGACCGCGTTGCAGTCGCGTAATGGTATTTCATGTGTTTTCTATCGAAACTGTAACACTTTTGGAACCCAGAATGTTGCAGATTGCTGATCAGGAATAAGTGGATGTAGCCGCTTTGCAACCGCTTTGAGAGCTTCTGCAGAGCGCACTTGCCTTATTTATTTATTTTTTGCGAATGTTTCAACATGATTTTCTCATTTTCTCATCTCTTTAAACGTTACCTACTTCAAACATTCTTCCGATACGGTTTGTAAGTCTGAGATGAGGAAAGGTGAGAACTATGAATTTTTTGAACTACAAAAACAGAAATTTGATCTCTCTCAACAGTGTGGCAGTAGATTATGGATGAAATGATTAATTTCCCAAATGTCTTCAGAAGCATAAAACTGCCGGATCGGGGTCTTCCTTGTCCACCCACGTCACCATTAGAAGTCTGGCAACTGGTGACGGACTGCATGGCTGAAGCACATCAACGACCTCGATTCGCTTCTGGAGCGACGTCGAGGAACACCATCACAGCTCGACTGAAGGGTCTTAGAAGAGTCGTGACCAGTGCCATTGTACTGCACCCAATACCTAATTCATCGAATTGCACTTGCCCAGAGCATCGGTGTTCTACTGTCAGTTTTCAATAAATTGTTTGTTTTCACCAACTTGAAGAAAAGTTTTCAAATAATTTTAGATTTTTCTGAATCTCTCTCTCTCTCTCTCTCTCTCTCTCTCTCTCTCTCTCTCCCTCCCTCTTTATTTCTGTCCCATCTTTGCTCATCGGCCACAACTAGTCTCAGGTTCGACCCTTCTGACTCATCTTGTGTTTTGGCCCCTTGTACAGCCGCACACGAGTGAAGGATCGATGAGCAGAAGAAATCTCAGAAGGTACATGCGATAATTAGACTCGTTAGGCGAAAAGTTTCCCGGCCGTCGTTTTCTCATCTTTCATTTCTCTTTTGCCCGGCTCTCAAACAGTAAAGGGTCTCGTTTTTCGTATTTTTCGTGACCGTAGTTTTTTCCCATGAAAGCTTGTCAAACACGCACCTGACACGGACTGAACACGATTCAAATACGAAAAATGTGCGAAGCGAGTACGTGCCAGACACAAGTTAGACACGATCCAAACACATCATCAAGAATTCTACTGTGTAATGCTATCACAAAAACTTTTTTCCCTCTCTGTCTCTCTCTCTCTCTCTGTCTCTCTCTCTCTCTCTCCCTCTTCTTCTTCTTCTTCTCTCTCTCTCTCCTTTTCTCTCTCTCTCCCTCTTTTTCTCTCTGGAGCTTTTATGAACTACAAAATTCATTGGCGCAGTGGATGATCACCAAGTCATCGGCCCAGACGTCCCGGAATCAATTTTTCTGGAATGAAATTTTTACATTTTTATACCAATGTTTGAAAAAAGAACCAATTAGCTCAATAAAAGATCAATAACGCATCCGGCTACCTGTTAAGGATTAAATGACTTATGATGATAGGTTGTGTGGACACTTGGCGTCAACAACCACTCCCATCCAAGATAATGTCAGATTATCCGTAGAGGTACTCTTTCTTTCTCTGTCCGGCTCACTTTGTGTCCTTTTCGTTCCATCAATAGATTCTTCATTGTGACGTTGGTGATCACTTCGACTGATCAATTCTAAGCTGAAGAGCTACCTCCTTTCACTGTGGTAGCCCACATCGATTGATGTTCCGTTCTATTTAAAATCTAGTGATACTATTACGATGATGTTAAGAAGTTATTTTCTCAAGCTTTCTTGCATTAAGAAGGTAAAATGAAGACATTTAACCATAAGAATATGTTTCAAACTTTTCAGCATAAAATCCAGAACATGCAAATCATTTTTCATACTTTCTCTCTCTCTCTCTCTCTCTCTCTCTCTCTCTCTCTCTCTCTCTCTCTCTCTCTCTCTCTCTCTCTCTCTCTCTCTCTCTCTCTCTCTCTCCCTTTCTCTCTCTCTCTCTCTCTCTCTCTCTCTCTCTCTCTCTCTCTCTCTCTCTCTCTCTCTCTCTCGCTCCCCCCCCTCTCTCTCTCTCTCTCTCTCTCTCTCTCTCTCTCTCTCTCTATCTCTCTCTCTCTCTCCTTTCAACTACCTTCAAGCGTGCTCTAAGAATCCAAACCAATTGTGGTGCCCTTCTCCGTTTTGTAGCTCCTATCAAGCAGAGCCGAATCCAATTACCCCTCCTCAACCCAACATTTGGCCTCCGTAAATAGTGAATGAAGTGATAATCTCATGCCTTTGGTGTATTGGTAAAACCTTTTGTCTCCAACCAACAACATCCTAGTTCGAACCCCACCACAGGCAGCCATTTTTGCTGTTTACCAATACTTTCAGAAATGTCCTCTACAACACTGAATATCGAAAAGGATCCGAAGTTCCCTTGCAATCTACCGCAGTACATGACAGTAGTACTCCTTACCTTCCTGCAGATCTGTTTGACTGCGATTTCTGGGTTCGTTTTGAATTCTTCAACACTTTCATGTAGAAAAACGTCCTCTCAAAAAAACAAATCTTCTCAAAGTTTCCTATGATTTTGTTGAGATTCACTTCCAGCACTATTTTCAAAGTAGGGATGGTAATTTACGTATAATTCCAAAAATTAGAGAGGATTTTTCAAAAAGGTTAGAAAACAAAGTAAAAAAAAACAGTTGTCTTTTTCTTCAAGTGAGGCCCTCATCAATATTTTTGCTCTGCGCACTCTCCCGATCAATTTTTCACTACAAATCTAACGTACACACTACAAGTTCAGACAACGGCACTCCGAGTGCTCAAAGTACCTCAAAAAGCGAAAATTTCGATTTCTCTAAAAAAATGTTATTGAACTTGTTTGAAAAGCATTTAAATTAATTGATTCATAACGAATAAAAAACATAAGCTTCAATCACAACGAGAAGCTGGAAAAGGAGAAGTGGTGATAATTTTGAGAACCTGTGTTAGAATAATGTAAGGAGAGCTCAGGTTAGTTCTGTGTGGTTTTTGGAATCTATATTAGTATGAATCCATACAGACCCCTTTGCAAACAACAAGAAATTGGAACCTGTATGGTTTAAAACGATGTACACATTCATAATTTTTCAAAAAATCCATACAGACACCGAACGTTTTCCCTGAGCAGTTTAGTGTTTTTTTCGCAAGAAAAAATTAGAGAAAAAACTTTATTGTAACGAGAAACCTCTGAATCAGCTAATTATTCAAAGTTTATAAAAAAATCTAAACGTTGGTAATTGTTTTTAATAGTTCTACTCAAGCTTTCACTCCATTTCTTTTAACATGACTCTCAGAACTGCAGAAAAGTGTTCATCAGATGGAATTATGAAATTTATCTCAATATTGTAGCAGAAAAACCTGAAATCAGCTGATTTTTTGAAGATTGTCATATGAAACTAACCATTCTAACTAAAATTTTCAAGCTCTCTATCAGACTTTCAGACTGGTCTATATCTTCAAACTAGAGCAGACGGTGATTGTGAAGATCGTTTTCGGTATCCACTGTCTCTGCATTTTCATGGCCCTGGTCTTCCTTTGCCTATGTCTTTTGAAGAAGAAGCTCGGAAACTTCTACGATGTTATTCTACACGCTTATCTCATTACGATAGTGAGTTTGGATCTCTCTATGAAAAAAAAGACCGCTGAAGGAAAATAGGTTGAAACAATAGCAAAAAATCGAAAAAAAAGTGCGCAACGCGGTTGCAGAGCGGCTATATTAACTTCTTCCTGGTACGCATTGAAAAAACTTCACCCCTTTCATTACAGCTGCTACTAGCTCTGACAACACTATTCGGCTTGATGTACATCCCATTGTCCTTTCTCAAAATTCGTCATACAATATCAGAAGGTAAAATCAATCAATAAATCAATAATCAATCAACTCCAGGTGTCGACTATTTTCTCCTCTTTATCATTAATTTCGCGCTGTTCGGGCTTCAATTTCTACAGAAGAACACTGTGGAAGACATGTTACCCTTCATTGAACGATCGTTTGTATAAATCTGTTTTTTTCATGTTGAGTCGGGTAGTGACAAAAAATTGCATCCAAGGAGGATGGAACCTAATACATATTTTTCTGAATTTTAAAAATAAATCGATAACTTGTATTCCTGTTGAATCTGGCAAGTGAGAAGAAAAGAGCAAAAATTGCATCCCTGTGGGATCGAACCTGGGATATAATTTTTTTCAAGTTTTTAAAATGGATTGATTACCTCGTACTTATTTTAACTGGTGTTTGTAAGAAAAAAGCAAAAATTGTCTCCGCGGCGGCTCGAACCTAGGACCTACTTTTCTTCAAATAAACCAATGTTCAACTTCCATTTTCGAGTCGTTTTTGGTGCAAAAAAAAACAAAAACTGCATCCAAGAGGGATCGAACTCATACCAACCAAGCAATCAATATTTATTACCTCGTATTCAAAAACAACCCGTATATCGAAAAAATCACAGTATAGACTCAATTCAGTTCAATTTTCGCTCTCCTTCTCATCTTTCTCAGCAGTTTTTCTCGATTCTTCGAGCTGACATCATCTTCTGGATTTAGAGCCAACGATCTGTCATACGACTTCAAGGCGGCTTCTGATACGCCGGAGAGGTGGAGGATTGCCCCAAGATTGGCGTGAGCAGTGGCGTCCATTGGTGTCAGTTCAACGATTTTTTCATAGATCCTCCGGCTTTTTTCAATGTTTCCAGTGAGACGTGACGTTTCTGCTAGGCCTCGAAGACTCTCCAGATGGACCTCATCAAGTTGGAGAGCCATTTCGAAATATGTCTCTGACTGTGTCCAATTCTCCTGAAAAATTAACTTGATTAAAAATTGGAAAATTTTCGGAAAACTGAAGATAAGTACCCTAGTTTTGATTCGAATTCTCAAAATCGGTCCACTAAATCGCAAACGAAAGAAGAAGCTGATATTTTCAATCGGAGAAAAATTTATAGAAACCGAAATATGACACTTTTGGCAACCTCTTTGAAACACTTTTCCTACCATATCCGGACCCCTAGTATACGGTATCAGATACCATTTTTAAGCCAAAACTAGATTGTTGGAAAAAAAAATAAAAAGTACCATTTTCATTGCAGTTACAGCTAGATTGTAGAGAACTGCTGGAGAGGCTCCAACGATAGATGTAGAATTCTAAAGCTGTATATTTAAAGGATTCTGAAGAAAATGAATTTTACCTGGGTTCTAATTGACTTCAGATGGACCACACTACCATCTGGTTCCAGAGCTTTCCGGAAGTTGAGTTCAGCCAGTGAAAAGTTGTTGAGATGTAGGTAACACTCGCCGATTAGGTTGTAGATCTTCTTGCTGTCAGATGAGAACTCGAGTGACTGAAAATGTCATCATCAGGGCTGTCTCTGGTGTAATGGGGAGTATTCTAGATCATCACTTCGCACATCGGAGTTCGATCTCTGTCGTAGGGAAAATAATAAGGCCTTAGTGAAACGTTAGGGACCAGAAACATTTTCAACAAAACATGAGTTGCACAAGACTCACCAACAAATAATCTGACTTTTTTACTATTTGCTAAATTTTTTTTGTGTTTTTTAATTAAGATTAAAGTGAAATATATTTAATTCTAAGGTTATTACAAAGCTGAAGAGGTTAAATTGGTTTTTTTTCACATACTGCATCCAAATTCATAGAAAAAACTTATTTTTTTAACATTTCTCACTCACCATTTCAAAGACCTCTATAGCCTCTAGATATTTCTCATCTTTCATCAGGTATCTCCCTAGTTGGCTTGCACACATGGTCCTCACTTGCTGATGGGTACGGTATGATTTTACATTGATTCCATCGAGTTGAACACAATTCTTCAAAGTCTTCACAGCTTCTGACTTCTCTCCAGCATCCCAGAGCAGAATCCCGAGATTCAAATGGGCTGCAGCAAAAAACGGGCGGTATCGGATGGCAGTAGAATAATAGACGATAGCCAGGGAACTGTTTCCGGCTTGAGCCGTCAGGATTGCTCTGAATGAGATTTTTACCTTACTCTGGTCATTTTAAGCTTGAAAATGCAGAATTCATGTCAAAAATCACAACTTTCAATCGAAAATGAAGAAAAAAGTGTAATGTAAATCTTGAAAAAAGTGTAATGTAAATCAATTTTTTTTATTTTGAAGAAAAAAAATCAAGAACTCACAAGTTATACCATACGTCCGACATACTAGGGCGATGTTTCAGAGCAGTTTTATAGCTTTTCAGAGCTTCACCAACTTCCTTCTTGCCTGCGTAGACGTACCCAAGGTTGGCACAAGCTGGAAAGTCGATAAATTTATGGCTACTCCGAGTCACTAACCCTTGGCTGGATTGATCTCAATGGCACTTTTGAACAGATTCTCCTCATTTTTCCAGTCGACGGATCGACTCCATGTTCGACCGGCATGAAGAAGAAGTAGAACCAGGAAGATGTGCTTCACCCAGGATTGCCTCTTGGAGAGCATGTGTCCCAGTAAAAGGCAAAAAGGGAGTGAGGACATGTAGACAATTCTTTCTGCAGCTACGAACCCGACGTAGGTGATAATATTTGTGGTGAAGACTAGGGGCAGTAGAATCCAGGATAGAAGAGTGAGTCGCTTCTGAAAAGGTAGAAATCATTTTCAACTTGGGTGGTCTGGGAATCTTGCCAGTTTTTTTAAACTTGAAAATCATTGATTTTCATCATTTTCAACTTGGGTGGTCCAAAAGTCTTAAGTTTTCAGGTCACTACAATTTGGCTCCCTGCCAGTCCTCAACACTAGTAACTTTGACGTCATTGATTCTTCCCAATTTCTTCTTGGGTGGTCTGGGAAACGGTAAATTTTGGCTCTTAGCCATACTTTTTCCAATTATTGTTGATCATTATCAACTTGGGTGGTGCTCACCTTGTTTCTCTCCACGTCTTTCAAAAGCTTCGCTAGATACCAGGTAATGCCGAGATATGTCAGAGTGCAGATGATAAATCTTGAATCCAGCGGACTGCGAATCATCGGGATGGAGTCCATGGACCAGTCGAAGGACAGCTGCAATATTTTTGCTTTTTTGGGGTCGGGATCAAACTTTTCACGCGAAAAGGGGCCCAAGGCTTACCTGATTAGGAAACACAAGCAGTTTTAGATGAAATATGGGAAGATAGGAAAATGTCATGAAACGTGTGAAAACACTTTTCTCATGTGCTATCGGGTTGTCAGATGAGGAAAACCTGAAAAATACAGTTGAATATTAGATATTTTACCGAAAATCGTATAAAACATCGCCTGAACCTTGTTTTAGCGGAAGGTTGTCAGTTTGAGAACTAAAAAAATGAATTTCGCTTCATAGCTTCTAAAAACTTTTTACAAAATCGTCCTGGTCGCCTTGTTTCAAAAAATGTGAACACTTGGTAAAAATGAGTCTCGATTCAAAATTTGAGGTACATAGTGGACTTTAAAAACAAAATGTTTCAGGAAAGGTGACCACTTTGAAAAATAGGAAAAATATGGTCGAAAACACACTGTTTCACTAAAAGGTTGCCAGCTCGGAGAAAAATGAATTCTTGAAAAAAATTTTTGAATAGTTTTTGTAAGAACATCTTGTTTCAATGAAAGGAGGCCACTACAAGGTTGCCAAAATTCACCTCGGCGATTGAAAATTGTTCAAGACCAATCGCAAATATACCATGATCCCTCCAGCAGTGAGTAGTTGAAGAACATCCCGAACGGTCTGAAAGAACATTCTCGAGTCAAGGTGAGATGACGGTAAGTGGTCTAATTGCGCCATGGTGACCATTGTTTCCCATGCGGCATCTTTTTTCACACCATATAATTGATTTTGGGGACAGTCTTACAAGGCTCGTAAGGAGGGAATTTGTCTTTTTTTCTAAAATTGAAATATTTTTTATTTTACAAAATCGAGTGTACAAAATATTTAGGTGAATAGTATTTTTTTTAATTTGCTGAACTATTGGAGTATTTTTTGATTCTTTACAATACAGTTTTCATAGTCCAAACTGATTCTGCTAAAATCAACATCATAAGAAACCTTTTTTAAAATTAAAAACAATGGACAAAGAACCATTTTTTGAAAACTTCGATTTTTATTTCAAATTATGAAACACACAAAAGTAGTAGAAAAATTTGAAATAAATTTTTTGAGTCAGAATCAATCAATTTCCATTGAAACACCCCTTTTACTATTCCGTCAACAAAATGTAACACTTTTGTGGCCATTTCGTGGCTTTCCCCAACTTTTCTCCCCAAAAGAAGTCTCCTACTTATTCGCCAAGTTAGTACATGCGTGAAAGCCAATTTGCAAAGTGGAGCTGTCAGATCCAATCAGCGGAAGGGGTGCACCTTGGCGAGAGACTTTTCTTCCACCATGAACACCACTTTTTGGTGTCAGGCACGTGCAGGGCACATGTTTTTTTGTGGTTACGAAAGTTTCACCGAGTTTGTCGTACGTTTTCGATCTGGACACCTACTGGTAGCCTACCCACCACTTGCTAGACACCAAAAGACACGTAACGAGCACGTGCTTGCCTTCAAAAAGACACGTAACAAGCACTCGCCTGTCACCAAGCACACATCTCCCGTCTCGGAAAACTTCCCACAATAGAGGGTATTGGCTGTTTCCTTTTCCTTCCTTTTTTTTCTTTTCCTTAATTTCATGAAGTGGTGTGAAACGTCGACACCACGTACATGCTACCAAAGAGACACGTAACAAGCACGTGCGGAAAAAAGAACTGGCGTGAAACGTCGTCACCATGCCGAGTCACAAACATGGCATGTAAGATGCACGTTCCAGACATCAACGATACACATAACAAGCACGTGCTAACCACCAACAAGACACATCCCCCGTCCCGGAAAACTTCTCACAATAGATCGTATTGTCGTCACATCTCATAAAGGAATTGGCGTGAAACGTCGCCTATTGTAGACCCAAGGACACAAGTATGAATGACGGGAACGTTTTCTACCTTTTTCTTCCAATCTAATATCTTCCGACCAATTGAAAGAGGTACAATGGCGATGGCCGTTTCCTTTGAGAGAATTCCCAATATGGAGAGGAGTAGTAGTTGGGAGGTCTGAAACTGGAGGGTACTGTACGGGGTTACTGTAGATATGTTCGTTCGAATGAATATTTGATCTACTCAGGAATTACTATCACTCTATCTTTAACTTTGATCCACTAGTATATCTACATACATTATGTAAAAGAGTAGTGTACTGAAACTAGGGATTACTGTAAAGGATTACTGTAGATGTTGAAATTTTATCTACTTGCTGTTGATAGATAATTTTAAACAGTAGTTCTCACAGTTTTATCACTCTTCTAATTTTTGACCTATAACTTACTGTAATAGATTTTATCTACTTTGAACTATTGTGCGAATGATTGAAGCAGAACGATTATTATTTTTTAGCACTATTTTTAAAATTCCACCCTGGGACTACTGTAGAATTGCTCGAAATTTGACCTACAACAATCTACAGTATAATTGTTTGATCTACAGAGGGTTACTGTAGTTGAGATTAAAATCATTTGATATAAGAAATTTTTCTTAAAACATAAGATGTACTGTAATTGCTTTTTATGTACTTTGAGTTACTGTAGTATTGTTTCTTGGGTAAACTATCACTATACCTTGTTTGTATTCATTGAGAGTAAGAGAAAAAATGTCGCCAGTAGATCAGCTCTTCCGACTATAGAACAAACCGCTTCAGAGTTAACAGCATGTACAGAAAAGAGAAGATTGGCTAGTAGAGACCATTCTGAAATTTTTCTCTGTTAGAAATCTTGAAATTTCAGAAAACTAAGGCCAACAGCTCGTCATTATTATTATTATTTTAATTATAAATATTGGGACCACCTACGAAGTTAATTTTTTTCACAATTACAACTTCAATTGAACATTTCGGACCACCCACATAGTTAACTCCTCTCTCACAAATTTCACTACGATTTGCAGTTTTATTTAAGAAAAACTCTGGAATTATTTTTTTGATCAAATGGAAATTTCGGACCACCCACAAGGTTAACCCATCCCTTCATGGGTAAACTAAAAAGAGGCGCATAAAGGGATAACAGCTCGTCATTATTATTATGCGGAAAACGTAACAGATGTGGCTGTATCAAATTTCGCCCTCAACACAGCACCCCAAGAGTGTTGATTAGCAGCAAGAATGGCCCACGAGTAAATATCCCGTTTCAAAGCCTAATATGCGAGTAAAACGATACCTTTCGAAGGGAGGACGTCCATCCCAATCCGAAGACCCAAACAACTGTTGATCGCGTGAAGAAGGATGTTGAAGTGGTGGAATCTGAATGTTTTGGGTACTGTAGGTGGTTTGATCTACTTCCGTTACTGTACTTTACAACTACCACCCCCTATCGTTTTGGGGTTATGGAAGTCACGACAGTCTCGAACTCTGGGACGTTGCGATGAAAGAATGATACTGTAGGTGGTTTTGGGTACTGTAGGTGGTTTTAGGTACTCTAGATGATTTGGGTACTGTAGGTGGTTTTGATCTACATCCATTACTATAGAAAAATTTTCTTCTGTTATTATTTTCCGGCTTGAAGCCGCCTTTGAGCGCCAGTCATACACTCTGAGTAATGAAAGCATCTAAATGTTTTGGGTACTGTAGGTGGTTTTGATCTAGGTTACTGTAAAAAACTGTTTTGATCCACTTTTTGCTGGGATAAACTATCCCTGATGAGAGCAGTTTTAGTTGCATATTTTGGTCAGAACTTTTAATTGAACTCCAGATAGATTCCATGTATTTTATCGAAAATTTCAGAAAAATGCATTTTTTTTCAGTTTAATCTTTTAGTTTTAAGTTGTTTGTTGTCAATTTTCGAAGCGCCAACGTTCTCAAGCACTTCGAACGAAGAACATTTGAATATTCATACGGAACAGTTTGACGCTGGCATTGTTGTGTAGATGTGAAACTGATCTGGTGTGACAAGGGTGTCTCCCGCACCCAAGGGACACCAACACCATACTCAGCACTTTATTCACGCCAATGTGTTCGAAACAACAGGGTCTTAAGCGATTTAATTGAAGTTGTAGGTCAAAACAACCCACAGAATTCTTTCAAGTCTTGAATAAATTTTTAACGAAAGTTAGAATAATTAGTTTATTCTGATGTAAAGCCGTACTTATTGTAGGAAGGGTAAAATTGCGTCGTGAAAAATGAATTTAATTTTCGAAAAATCGAATCAAAACTACAATCAAATATCGATGTTTCAAAAAGATTTTGATCTGAGATTATTGTCAATTAAATAATTATCTAGATGAAAAATCAACCAGAATAAATATCTTTGATGAATATATAATTCCCATTTCTTCTGATCTATAAATAGCTTAGTAATTCAGAGAACTCTATTTTCTGTACATTTTTGAGGACTGTTTTGCCAGAAAAAAGGTTAAAATCCCATTTTGGAAAATCAACCCAAATGATAATTTTCATTATTCATAGGCTAACACAAGTAGGACTCAGAATTATACGTATCCCAGTGGTTCATGTTCCATTGTGGACGTAAACACAAAGCGATTATCCCTTTAGTTCGTACATGCTTTCATAATACTCTCTCTGTGCTTGGAGACCCTCTAGAGGCTCATTATAAATTCAACACGCGACTCTGCGTACCATTAGTCGGCTAATTATGTCAGCTAGAATGAAATGAATCACTGGAAGAGTTTGAAAAGTTAGGGTTGGACTAGGATTGCGAAATTTGAGAAGCTAGGAAATTTGTGTTCCCGGTTTGTACAAGGTAACCTTTTTGCACTCCTAGGATTCACAAACTCGAAATCCTCGGCTTCATGAGTCAGCTGTTCTAAAGTTTCAAATCCATGAAAGCTAGACCACGGAGGATTAAGAAACCCATCATGTCAAAGGGACTTTGAACATGTTTTAGGATTTCAAAAAAACGAAAACCTTCTTCGAAAATTGGAAGCCATTTTTGTCTTGATGAACAGAAAACCAAAAGGACTCTGATCAGTCGAGTTGGACTAGGATTTATGAAATTGAAAACTTCGGATTTTCAAGGAAAACTGCTTTATCAAGTCACAAAAAGTTGGTTTTTTTTTCAAAAAAATGGAAATCAGTCCGAAAAAGTCGGAATCCACTTCCTAGGTCATGTTTTGCTTTCTCAGTGTCTTAGACTATAGTTGATTGACCGGTGTCCAAGCGGACGCAATCAAATTAACCGAGTAAAGAGGGCCGCGCGGAGAGTCTCTCTTCCGTCCATCCGGTACCTTGATCCAATCATCCCCATTAGTTTCTATGAAAAGAAGGACATCTTATGTGGGTATTAGTCATTTCCCCTCGAGTAATGTTATTAGAAAGTGTCTTAAGTGAAATTTAGACTTTTAACTAGGGTCGCTGGAAAACGCAAAAAAGGCGTCTCCGAGGATGATCGAACTTTCTAATAAGGTCGCTGGAAAAAGCAAAAAAAGGTGTCTCCGATGAGGATTGAACTTTTTGTAGTTTCCGAGTAGTTGGGAAGTCTCTCAAATGAAATTTAAACTTTTAACTAGAGTCACTGGAAAAAGCAAAAAAAGTTTCTCCAATGAGGATCGAACTTTGATGTTATTTCAAGTTAAGTAATGTTATTAGGAAGTCTTTCAAGTGAAATTTAGACTCATAGTAGAGTTGTGGACAAAAAACAAAAAACGTTTAGGATGGGGATTGAACTCGCACCTTACGAGCGAGCAGCAGGAAACATCCCCACTGGACCAGGGTCCATTTTTGTCGTTTTTCTCATAGTAAATGCATTTTTTCGAAGGTCTCAATGTAATTACTCGATTCTGAATGAAATAAGACCCATCTATCTACTTGCGCATTCAATTCCATTAGCAAAGTTAATCGAACTACCCCCTATGAGCAACTTTTGATGAATTTTAAGTCGATACTCAGCCAGTCTTGACAAAGATACACAAAGATGGCTGGTCGCGTTGGTTTCGTATGAATTTTTAATTTTCCCTCTTCTTCTCTCATCAAAAATGTTGTATAGGGTGGGAAGGGTGGTAGAATGGCCTAGACTCTCTAAAAACGTGGGGAACTTAGATCATTAAAGTTAGTGGTCTAGACTATCAGATGAAAGAAAAACTATAAGGCTTAGGCCATGACATTTAATGGCCTAGAATTTCAGGATAGCTAAAGTTTCTTGAAGACATAGACCATGAAAGTTGTTGGTCAAGACTATCAGAAAGAGAAAAACCATGAAATTTAGGCCATGAAAGCTAATGGACTAGACTTTCAAGAAGCCAGAATTCCTTGATGAAAGTTAGTGGCCTAGACTTTCAGAATATCATTTTTTTGAAAACTTAGGTCATGAACACAATCCAAAACTCACAGTTCTGGCCTCAACCCATGAATCATATTCTGGATCCGGAAAGTAAGCACGGTCAAGGGCCGAAAGCTTTTGTGGGACCCTTCTATTGCCATCGGGTTGCCCCAGAAGTCATTGATGAAAAGCCCGGTCCATCTCTCTCCAATCACGTCTGGGTTTGTAACAACAGCCTGCCTGCAAAATAACAAATTTTTTATGGTCCGATGAACAATTTTGTTTTTGGTGTCTTTCTTTAATGCAAAACCTTGTTTGAAAAGAAAAATTGTACTGTAAGCTTCTCATTTATCTTTCACAAAGAAATATTTTCCACTTCTCAATGATAGAGATATTTCACATGAAAAATTCGCACTAAGAACCCCAAAAGAAAATCACGCTAACTGAAGTTCATATTGTAGGAGTGTTAAAAATTACCCCAAAATAATTCAAAAAAAGCAATTTTCCTACTTGGGGAACCCAAAAGAAAAAAGTAAAACGTTCCACCGGAAGCCATAAACGAACCCTTTTCAACATTTTGCAGCCTCAAAAAGTTTTGTGGTCAGAAATTCTATTAGACTACTCGGTCAATAACAACATGTTTACCCATCACATTAGATTACCCCTTAACTTGGGCCCTAAGTGGCTTATGATATATTGCGTAACACCTGTTTAGGGACGGTGGATATCTGGGTCGAATTCAATTATTTTAATGAAATGTAAGAGCATGCGCCTCACCATATGTTGTTGTTTGAATCAACAACAAATTAGGGCGAGTCGTGTTTTATTGGGAATGTTAGGTCATGAATGTGGGTTTCTTGAAATGTTAGACCATGAGCAGGAAGACGTCAGAAAAACGACTTTTTCCATGCTCTCAAAATCAAAGGTTGTTTCATGGAGGGAAAGTTAGAACATAGATTTCTCGAAATTTTAGACCATGATTTTTTTCAGATTTGGATTAACTTTTCAAGAAAGAAAATAGGACTAGAGTTTCAAGAAAATCGAGACGCAACTGATTTTCATAACGCATTCACAAAAAATTGAGGCCTAACTCATGTGACCATCATATGAGTGGCTAGTGTTTTTAAGCTTTTAATAAGAATTTCTCAATAAAGTCAATGTGGAAAAAATGGTCTAAGTTTTCACCTCCAAAAGTTTCCTAGGAAAATGTTGGGTCTTATTCACTTTGAGCCATGCTCCCAGCCATAAACCTGAATTTACGACCCCCATGAATATTATTGCCAGTCGGGAGAAAAGTTTTTCCAAATTCACAGGCTCGAAATGGGCAAATAGTGTTTTGTTCTTGTGCGCAAAAATGGGTAAATAAAGCGAACTTTCACTATGGTTCTCGGATTTCTTTTTTGGTGACTTTTGAGGTAGTTATAAAGTCGGAAAAGTGTTTTTCCAGAGTTAGAGAAAGTTTAAGACAAGAAGAAGCTCAAAGCAAGATGAAAACAATTCACGAACCTATCATCATAAACAAACTCTGCATTAAACGCATTGAAGTAAACTAGGTAGGAGGTCAAAATAACAATGCAGTAGTAATAGTACGGTATCCGGATGTCCCCAGCACTCGTTGTCTTCATGGTTCTGAGGGTTGTAGTGTGAATGCGGCACTAGCTGTCCTTATACGTCGCCCCGCCCCCTTTTAGGTGCGCGACGAGAGGCAGAAACTCATACTAATCCGCTTATTATCATGCACCAAGTTGCAACCAAGCGAAATCGAAATCAGAGGGGTAAATTGTGGTCGGCTTGTGGTCAGTTTGTGATCGGTTTGTAGCATTTATTCAACAACATCGTTTTTGACTGCGAAAATCGGTCATTTTTCCATAGTTTCGGAGTTTTTCTTCAATTCTCGTGGGCTGGGATGAATTGTGGTCGATTTGTGATCAGTTTGTGACAACTATAAAATAAATGTTTTCGAAGAGATATTGACAAAAAGTTTGAATTTTAAAAAATTGTGTATAGTTATAGAGTCTTTTCTATGATAGATCTTGTGGCAAACTTGTGGTCGGTTCGTGGTAGCTCTGTAAATTCAAGGTTTTTGGGAGGCAATATCTTTTTTCAATTGGGAATTAAAATAAATCGATTTTTTGAACTTGAGGGACACCTACAGTCCCGAAAGCTAGAAATAATCATAAAAACTCCTGACAGTAGATTTGTTTTTCTTCTGGAGTCTTTTTTGCTCCATCAGAGCTCGAATCATAACAAAAACAAGTTTTGTAGTTTTCCTTCCAGACTACAAACTTTTCCTGTGGTCGCCACAAACGGGCCACATGAGGGGCACAAGTCTGTCGGTGAGAAGATAGAAGGTGTTATAGCGGTGACCCACAACATATCGTTAACCTTATCTCAATCTCACCATCTTAACTGGTACCTAGAATGTAGGAGAGGAATGAAAAAGTACGCAGTGTTAGCTGGAGTATTGTATTTATAGTACAGAATGAAATTTAAAGCGAGTCTGATGATCCGTTATGAAGTTACAGTACCTCACTTAAAAAATACCGTAATCAAGAGATTTTATTCCCTCCTCGATACAGTTTCCAGAGGCTAGGTCGAAAATTTAATGAGCACTTTGAATTCCCGCCTCGAAATAAAGTTTCACGTCTACACGTTTTTATTCCTGTCTCAATACAGTAACCAGAGGCTAGGACTAACATTTACTGAGCATTTTGAATTGCCGCCTCGCAGTAAAGTTTCACGTCTCCACGTTTTTATTCCCTTCTCGATACAGTAACCAGAGGCTAGGACTAACATTTACTGAGCATTTTGAATTGCCGCCTAGCAGTAAAGTTTCACTTCTCCATGTTTTTATTCCCGTCTCGATACAGTAACCAGAGGCCAGGACTAACATTTACTGAGAATTTTGAATTGCCGCCTCGCAGTAAAGTTTCACGACTCCAAGTTTTTATTCCCGTCCCGATACAGTAACCAGAGGCTAGGACTAACATTTACTGAGCATTTTGAATTCCCGCCTCGTAATAAAGTTTCACGTCTCCACGTTTTTATTCCCGTCTCGATACAGTGACCAGAGGCTAGGACTAACATTTACTGAGAATTTTGAATTGCCGCCTCGCAGTAAAGTTTCACGACTCCACGTTTTTATTCCCGTCTCGATACAGTAACCAGAGGATAGGTCAACAGTGTAATGGAAATTTTGCACGGTTGTGAGCTCTATTCTGAAGTTACAGTACCCCAAAGTAAAAGTCAGAAGTTGTTCAACTCCAACAGTCTGTAACTCGACTTCCAGACGTTTTCTAAAAAAATTAAAGAACTTTTATTTACAATCAGATCGATAAATTGAAATCAATATTATGCTTTGTAACCATTGACTAGAAGCAGACTGAGAGCGACCGTCAGTGCCAGAAAAACTCCAACGGAGAAGAAAAGAAGTGGGATCTTCACGATGTTTACCTGAAAATGCAAAAATGAGTAAGGGGATCGAACTTGGATTCACCTGATCGAAGACCTTATTGCTTTTGGCTTCCATGATGGGGAAGATTATGCAAAGTGCTACTGAGATGACGACTGGTACCGAGGAGAGGACAACTTCTAGAAGAGGCTCATTCCAGATATTTTTGAAGTGAATCGCGGCAATGATGATGGCAGCCACTGAAAAATTTCTTCGTCTCTCTCTCTCTCCCTCTCTCTCTCTCTCTCTCTCTCTCTCTCTCTTTTTCTCTCTCTCTCTTTTTTTTCTTTCTCTCTTTCTCTCTCTCTCCTTCTCTCTCTCCTTTTCTCTCTCTCTCTCTCTCTCTCTCTCTCTCTCTCTCTCTCTCTCTCTCTCTCTCTCTCTCTCTCTCTCTCTCTCTCTCTCTCTCTCTCTCTCTCTTTCTCCCTCTTTCTCCAACTCACATGCAAGCGCGTAAGAAACCACTCCAATAATTCTATGAGACCAGTTGAAGTAAGTTCTTCTCGAATCAGTCGGTCCACATCTGAACTTCTCAATTAACTTTTTTTGTTTGCCAAAAATATACCTCAGGAGACTGTTAAACGGCTGGACGACTGCAAGAACAACTGAAACGATACCAAGGTTCGAGTGTTGTTGAGTCCAGTATCTTGAGCTTGATCCTGTAATAGACATTTCTCAGTCTCTCTCTCTCTCTCTCTCTCTCTCTCTCTCTCTCTCTCTATCTCTCTCTCCCTCTCTCTCTCCCTCTCTCTCTCCCTCTCTCTCCCAATCTCTTACCGATTCCAGTCCATTTCTGCTTCGAGATAAAGATAGCGGCAATTGAGGCAACCATGCACACTAATCCCACAAAGTTGGCAACTCGATGAATCTAAAACGAATCAAGTGGGCGGGGCTTAAAGGAGGCGTGACTTACTTGGAACCAGATTGCCATTCCGAAAGATGTATGATCCTTGTAGAGGTCACGACCAAACCGAGCGAAGATGAACGCGGAAGGCACGAAGAAAAGCCAAGCAATAACCATTAGAATGGCTGAAAGGTGGAGAATAACTGGGAGTTCCAGAGAATTACCATGAGCTTTGCTGAATTGTCTTCTAGTGTGTCTTGATAAGAAATCTTCTTGTGGCTTCTGAATGTAGAGTGCTGATGATGTGCTTTCTTCATGGTTGTTTGTGGAAAAAGTGACGTAGAACGGCTTGTCCTGAAATTTTTTTGAAGATTATTGTAACTCTTTTTTAAGATTACTGTAACCTTATGATCTACAAAAAACAATTACTGTAACTCTATTCTGATCTTATAAAATAATTACTGTACTTCTTCCATGATCCAAGAAAGATTACCGTAACGTTCTTTAAAACTATTACTGTAGGTTTGAAAGAACTACAGTAACTCTATTCTGATCTACCAGAATAATTACTGTAGCCATGTTTTGATCTACAAAAACGATTACAGTAAACTAACCAGGTTGAAGTTGATCTTGGCCGTGGACGCACATGAGACGAGGTTGTCTGGCGATTGATCAGTGACGTCAGCGTAAGAGCAGTCGATGCTTGTCAGAACCTGAATTTCGAGGTGAGAATAGGTCAGAAACTGGGATTAGTTCGAAGGTTTTGATGATTTCCGGTTCTAAGTTCTCAATTTTTCCCAGTTCGAAGTTTTCAAAAGTTTCTGGTTCGAATTTTTCAAATTCTTGGATTTTTATCAAGTTTTTGGGTTGATTTTTTTCTATTTTCTCAGGTTCAAGATCTTCGAATTATACATTCGAGGTTTAAAAATTCTACCAACATCATGTTTTCAAATTATCCCAGCCATTTTTTCAGTCCGAGCTTCTCAAAACTCAAACTCCCCACCTCATCCTGTACAATCTGCACCCTTGATGAGTTCTCTCTCAGTCCTTCAATGATTCGGTCCACTTTAACCAGGTACGTTCCATTCGTATCTTTTTGTATGAGAACGGTTGTGTTCCCATCAGGAGAATAACATGCTGCGTTTGGCTGTGGCGCAGGACATGTTGGAACTGCCTGAAAACGTGGAAATTTGAGAGAATCTTCAATTTTTCATAGTTTTTCTGATTAAAAATGTTATAACTTTGAATAAACTGACTATTTTCCAGTTAAATTAGGTATACACATAGACAACACTTTTAGGTATGATCTTTGAAAATTTCAAGCAAAAATCTCTACATATAAACAATGAAAAGCTGTAAGTTTTACTGAAGGTTCAAAAACCGTCAAAATTTTGTTGAACAAAAATTATTTTTGATAAAACTTGGAACGCATATATTACTATATTTTGTGCAAACTTCAGAAGTAAAAAAAAAAACAAAAAAAGAAAACATACCGAGCTCAAGCTAATAATTCCGGATAGGATAAAGACGATCAGTGTCATGGTCTAAGCGTGAACTGTCCGGTAAAACCTCAAATAAACTATGTTTGCCATGGTCGAGCGAACGGAATGATGATGATATGAGATTGATC